>OX578285.1:38358004-38895504 GCA_951217055.1 Gerris lacustris | reverse complement strand
GAGCATAATTATTTTTTAAATTGTTGGCCTTTTTATATTTTAAACATTACAGTTTTTTATTGTTTTATCCACATCTACATTTTATTATTTCTTTCAAAATTTGTCGATTATTTCTATATTTTTACACATTTACGTTTAAACATTCACTTATTCTTACCATCTTTATATTGTTTATACTACATCATTAAATACATTTTAAAAATATTTTTAATATTACTAAATTCGTAAACAGACAAAGAAGCTTAGTTAAAATATTAAAAAATTTTGAATGAACGAGATAACATCTAAAACATATACCTATATACTATATCTCAAACATAGACGAAAAACACATTTTAAACATTAAAAACACATATATTTTAATTAAAAAAGTATATTTTAATAGGATGGATGTATATCATTAAATGATTATATAACAGATACCTGATGGACAAAATGAACGCAGCACCTATCTAAAAAAAATTAAAATTATGTGTAAATATTTTGTTAGCAACCTCTATTTGAGGTTTATTTGAATTTCGTAGATGATATTTTGACATCGTTATAATTTCATTAGATTTCAGACTAGACGTTACAGAATATTTGTCTAGTAGAAGGAGGCTGAAGCAAAAAGTAGAGTTGGGTAAGATCGGGCCTTGCCCTATAACTCTACTTTCTACGCTCTACAGTCAAACCTCTTTTATCTATGCTTCTCTCAAGGACTTATCCACTATCACTATTCACAATAATAATAACACAAACATACAAATGTTTATTAAAAAAATAATACATCGTTTACTTTATTATTTCGTTATTTTTACATCGTTTTTATATTATTACGTAAACCCAAGAGTGATTGAAATGGAACACATATTATACAGAACAAGTAATTATTCACTCTTTTCGTTTCTACTCTACAAGTCCACCTAAGAAAACCTCTTCAACAAGTAATTATTATTCTAGAATTAAAAATACAATAAATTCATTAATTAAATTGAAATGTAATTTAATTAAATTACAAGTTTTGTAAGTAAATAAGTGTGAGTTCAAATATATTATCGCATGATCAGTGTTTTTACTAAATGAGAAATTTATATATATATATACATACATATATATATATATATATATATATATATATATATATATATATATATATAGATATATATATATATTTGTGTGTGTGTGTAGTATTTAAATTTATATGCACATTGTTTATTTTTAAGTTTAAATATTGCTAAGCAAATTAAAGGCCAATTTATTCCTTTCCTCTTCATTTGGTTTGACGAAGAAAGATTGAAAAGAGGTATTGAGTTAAAACAAATTCTTTGGCATGACACCGCGTATTTAAAGAATTCCCAGAAGTTTAAAATGTAAACATTAAATGATTATTATTATTATTATTGAAAATTCTTTACTTTTGATGTATTGATTTCTTTTAATTCTCCAACAAAACTATTTTTTTTTTAATCATATTTTCAAGATGTATTTTATTTATCATAAACATAATAATAATTGTCAATATATTAATGTAGTGCATAAAATGGAATATGCTTTAAAATATCTAATAAAAGCAATCCATTTACATATTATCATTAAATTTCATAAAAGATAAATTAGTTATTAAAGATAAGTCTTTATCTTGTTTCATAATAATTAAAGAGGACTAGATAATAAAACACTGAAATTTCCAAATTATTGTTCCACGTAATAAGCAATCTTTTAATCTATTATCTTGTTTAGCGTAATAAGTATAGGGTAGAGGTAGAGAAGTGCGTGTTTGAAGTTGTTGCAGAGTAAATGTAAGTGGTAGAGGTAGACTGTAAGGGGAACACGATGATTCCCGAATGAGATTCGACTCTCTTTGGCTAGACAAATATTCTGTCGCTAACGTCTTGTGTGGGCAGTAGGGCCTTTATACAAACTGCTGTGCTATCAGTCAGGCACCGATCTGGATCGCTCGGATAGCAACCCGTGCCGAATCGAGACCTGAGCGTGATCGGATCAAAGGTGTGAATGCTCCCTTAAAAAGAAAAAAAGTGCTATCTTAAATTGTACCACTTTTGGGAGAACATCACATTTTATTTTTTAAATAATAATAATATCTATTTTTTTTATTTTATTGTTTTTAGTAGTAGTTTGATCCCATTTTTTTTTATACATTATTTCTTTCGTGTGATTGACCTTTTATTGGTTTATAATTTAAAAAACATAATACTTTTACTTCAGATTTAGCCCTCAAATTTGGGATTTTTCAGCCTTGATACAATCCTGTAAATGAATCTCCCTCTAGAAGATAGAGAAGTCTCTTTTAAACAGTCAAAAGGGGAGATATATTTTTAAAATACATACTGATATTTTTAAAATATTTTAGTTAAATTCTATTTTTTAAAAACGGCAAAGTTGTTCAAAACAATATTTCTGATTTATAGGCTAATGTAAACAATTATGTAAAACTAAAAGATTTTCAGACAAACAAATATAAATCAACTGACATTCGTACTTCTGTGTAAAATGGTCAACAGCACAAAAAAAGTAATATCTACTTTATTGTATACTTATGCATATCGTTAAACAGTTAATAACACACTTTTTTTTATTACAACACTTAGTACTCTACACATTTATTTATATATCGAATATCTCTTATTAGTTAATTATATATATATTTAAACAATCTTACTAAAAGTTTAGTATTAAGTACAGTAGAACGTCACTATAACGGACTAATTAGGGCTTAGGGTTGTCCTCTGTTATCAAAGTCCGTTATATAACATATAATTGTTTCAAATAATAATACAAAAGGGTGTACTTACATCAATGAAAGGGTATTTGCGTAGAAAATTATAATATCTAGAACATAATCTGAGTATTATTTTAATTGATGGCGATTGGTTAGATTATATATAGATATAGATAGACACACCTCTTATATCCTCCTAACTCCCTATTACACGTATTAACTCTTTTCGTCATTTTTCGGCCCTACCAAGTGCAGTAGGAGGAGGCCATAAAGCTGGAGACTGGATTACACACCTCCTATATCTTCCTTACTCCCTGTTACACACGTGTAAGGTTTTTGAGTAGATTTTTTGTAACTCTTTTCGAGTTTACGTAGCAAAGCCAAGACATGAAAATGTCAAAAAGTGTTAATTACACAGCAAATATAAGATAGGTAAAGTATCTTAAATGATAAGGTAAAAATAGGTTTAGTAAGCAATTTCTGACGAATAACAAAACAGAATCTAATTCAGGGTCAGTGGGCTATAAGTGAAGTACGGTAAAGAAGGGTCCATTATAGTGAGGTTCCACTGTAAAAAGCGAACATTTCAGAGGAAACTAAATCACAATGTTTTAATTTGACATTAAATGAAAAATATAAATAAAATACGAATATGGTTAAAAAATATTTATTAATGATATTAAATATTTTTATTACATATGAAATAGTCAATACGTTTACAAATTAACATTTAGTTCTTGATTAGGATGATTCTTCAGTGAATTAGCATTTGATGTTCTTTGAGTGTGAAGTCATTGATCCGGCAGTTATATAGGATTACCTATAGCAATGTACTTACTACTAAGTACCTGTAAAAGTAAGAAAAAATAAACAAGAGTTAATATAATTTAGTGTTATGAAAGCTCTGTTTAATGTAAAGTTTGGCAATGCCAACTTTGTAAAACAGGATATATATATATATATATATATATATATATATATATATATATATATATATATATATATATATATATATTATATATATATACAGGGTGACCCGCAATAAATTGTCATAAGGAAACTGGCGGATTCTATTGGTCAAATTCATCAAAAAATGTCGATTAAGCATATGCCCACTTTTCAATAGTTCTCGAGATATCGATTTATAATAAATAGATATCTCGAGAACTATTGAGAAATGGGCATACGCTTAGTCGACATTTTTTGTTGCATTTGACCCATAATCCACCAGTTTCGTTATGACATTTTAATGAGGGTCACCCTGTATAATATATATATTAGGGTGGGCCTTCATCATAGGGGTGAAAAAAAAGTATTGAAATTTTGTGCTCCCAACCCCTAACTTTGTGCGAATACATGAAAAAATGATTTTTGAAAAGTTTCAGGTCAATCTTTTGAAAATTGGTATATAAAAAAATCAATAAATTTTTTTCTTGAAAATTTCAAAATATCACGTTTATAATGCAATATTATTCGTGTTTTTTTATTATTTACATAAATGATATACTTATATTAACTAATATAACTCAAAAATAAGTCAATAAGTAAAGAGATAAAATATTTAGAGATATACAATATACGTTAAGAATTAAACATCTAGCCATTAATTAAGAACTAAAGATCTAGCCAGCTTCGCTCGACAGTAAATGTAATTGCCGCGGTAAAGAAAAAATTCACTTCCCAGCCTAGTAACATAATATACTATTATCTACGACTTGCATTGCAAGTGGACTTTACATTGCTCATAACAGGCCGGGAAGTGTTACTTCCCTCCCATGGGAGTAAAAAAACAATCATACCAACTTAAAAGGTATTTTTTAAGTATTATGTTGGTAGTAAAGTTACTTTAGGTTATCACACAAAGTCTATATATTAAAAAAAACTATTGAAAGTGTTTGTTGTAAAACGTGTATATTTAGTATAAAAATTGTTATTTTAATAAATCAAGTAATTAAATATCTGTTTAAGGTGTATAAATTACGTGAATTTGTAGGAAAAACTTTTATACCTACAAACTTAATAGCTATTAGCCATGGTGCACTAGTCGTAGATCAAATTTAATACGCAACATGGATCGAAGTATTTCTGCTCTCGGGATTATCTCCCTCGGCTATGCCTCGGGAGCTAATACTACAGTTATCTCACTCGGCAAGCTTCGAGAGCTAACTCATTTATCTCCCTCGTCAATAACGCCTCGAGAGCTAATGAAGTTTTTTCACTTACTATGCTAACACTCTGAAGATGACATAATGTCGAAACGCGTCTGTTTAAATATATACTTTTATTAACCTCTCTAGTCATAATTATATAAATTATAACCTTACATATTTTATAGCATAATACCTTCATTCTTATTTCTTTTCCAGGATGATCATCACGGTAGTGATGTATCATGTCTTTGTACAAACATATACAGCGGCAGTGTGAGCAAAAGTATAGGATGTAGCAGGAATGAGGAGAACGTCTGTACCTGGAACAACATATATTGCACCACCTCCATATACTAGTTGTAGTAGAAGGAGACGCAGTCCCATTAGTAGTATCCTCCTTAGTCACAGTAGTAATAGAAGTTGTAGTTCCAGTAGTAGCAATCGTAGTCCCAGTAAAGATAGTAGTCCTAGTAGTAGCAGTATTTGTCCCACTAGTAGTAGTAGTAGCCCCAGTAGTGGTAGTTGACACACCCGCAGTAGCAGTAGTCCTAGTCTTAGAAGCAGCATTCGTAGTCCTTGTAGCGGTAGTAGTCCCATATGTTATCTCACCAGTGGTAGCAGTCCTAGTAGAAACATTCGTAGCCCTAGCAGTGGTAGCAGTACCAGCAGCAGCAATCGTAGTCCCAGCAGCAGCTCTCGTAGACCCAGCAGTGGTAGCAATCTCAGTAGTAGGAGTCCCAATCATAGTAACAATCCTAGTCCTAGGAGTTTTACCAGTTATATCGCGTTTTCCTTTCTTCGTAGTCTCTTTAGGTCCTATAATAAATAAATATCATCAGTTTAAAGCAAATTTAGCATACGTTTATTTCTAAGAAGAGGATGTTTGAGATTATTGATGTAGCATATTTTCATAGCTCTCGTAGTCCTTAGTAGTTCTTGGACGTACTATGGACTATGTTCTCTCTTATATTTATTCTAAATATATTCTAATGCTGGCTGGTATCGTGGACCTAAAAATCAACAAAGGAGTACATTAGAAACTTTTTGTGAACAAACATTAGAAACTTTATTTAAAACAAAGATTAATAAAGATAACAACTACAACGAAGTTACCTACCTTACATATAACCTGACGGGTGTCAGGAATGAATTACACAGGAAAAAATTTCAAGTTAAAAATTACACGTTGAAAAAAATACACATAAATGAAATAAATGCAAGCGGATAAATGTTAAACTATGAGGTTCTAGTATTCTAGTGTCTTCTAGCTTAGAGGATGGGGAGAGATTCAGTCAGCCCAGGCCCATGCTGAAGCCCACATAAAGGGAGGGGGGGGGGGGTACAAAAGTCCTCTTAACTTTTGAACGGTTTGAGATTAATGAAACTTGGGGGATCTGTACCATGCAAAGTGATGTTTGTTTGCATGCTATCGCGCATTAGGGGCAACTACCCGTTTTGCCCCCAGGCTACTCAACTTCAAAATTTCAAATTGGAGTGTATATTTTTGCTAACAGATTTGGATTCTACGGTGAAAAATAATAAAATTTTACTTAAAAGGTTTTTTCTATCTCCAATATTTTGTCCCCTATAGGTAGGAAAACGGGTTACCATACGTCCGGACAGTCCGGATTTGAAACATCTGTCCGGTTTTGAGAAATGCCCGGATTTTACTAAGATGAACGGAAACCGCAGCAAAAGCAGGGAAATTTCATTCTGAATTTCCCTTTCTGCTCCTTTTTGAATATATTTAAAATACAAAGTAGAATTCGCTATGTGTCTGCCTGGAAGTTAATTCAAGGTCTATTATTGTATTTTTTCAATGATAGGCTATTTGGACGCCTGAAAGAGGAAGATTATCTCTGTCAGTTGTAAAAGAGCTTCTGAATATTCAAGCAAATTCTTTTATAACATGCTCAAAATTCCATGACAATCAAAAATTTCAAGCGTAATGATTTTAAATGATTTGAATGTGTTTTCTAAGGAAAATTAGTTTATCTGAAAAGTATGATGTAAGAACTAATGAAGAGCCCCCATATGTATAACGTAATTATATATTTGTAACTTCTTTATTTAACGAATTTCAAACAAAAAAATGGCCTACATAAATTATGGTAACCCTACCTATAGGGGGGCAAATATGGAAAAATTACCATAATAATAAATATAAATTATTTTAATATTGATATGACAACCAATTTATTTAATTATTTTTTCCTAAAACTTCAAATGTGTAATTTCTTCTTTGTGTAATTTCATCCTTGTGTAATTTTTTCCTGTGTAATTTTATCATGTAACCAACTTGACGACCAAGTCAATGGCCCTTCTAATGTCAAGTGCAGGGCGGCGGCAGAAAGCTTTTTACCAGGCCTTCTTTAGCTTCCCCTAAGACACCAGTCTAATACATATACTAGGTTAAATAAATAAGAAATTAAAAGAAAAACAATATGTTCATAAAATTAAAGTTGAGCAATTTCATAGCCCCGAGTGAGGCTCGTTGATGATCAAAAATGTTGGTATTCTCACACATTTTAGGAATGGCTGATGAGTAGGTCCTTATATCCAGTGTGTAGTCCTGAGTATAGATAACCCCGAGTAAGGCTCGTTGATGATCTAAAATGTTTGCATTCTCGCACATCGTAGGAATGGCTTATAAGTAGGTCCTTATATCCAGTGTGTAGTGCTGCGTATTATCCTTCTTAGCTTCATTTAAGACCAGTCTAGGACATGCTTCAACTCTGCGCTGAGCTCATAATGATGTTGTATTGCTAAGTCACTCTTCTTCCTTGAGGAGGCTTTCTATCTTGTCTCCTAGTTGTATAGGATTATTTTAGGTTATTAAAGGACATCGTAGACTATTAATAGTAACAACAATAAAATCTGTATAACTATGTAAATTGTTATAAGCTAACAACTAAATTGTTTTCAAGGTTTATTAGGTCATAATTATTAGCAAATTGATTACCATTGCTGTAGGGTTATACGGTACTCAGTTGACTTTTATTTTATTTTTACATTAATAACAACATAGCATATCATTATGAACAATTATGTAAATCATTAAACAATTGCATATTAGTTATAACATAATTCTTCCTAGCATTGTTAAGGATAGTTCTAGGGTTATAAATAACACATTGAAACATTTTATTTATTTTTTATAAAATACAAATAACAACAATATAATCTAAATCAATGTGTAAAATTATGTAATCCGTTAAGCAGTTAATAATATTATTAATTTTAATTTTATCGGAGAATAATTTTTCCCACCATTGTTTAGGATAGTTCTAGAGATATAAATAACACAGTGAACATTTGTATTTATTTTTTATACAATATAAATAACAAAAATAAAATCTTAACCATCTTCATTGTAATGAACGCAATGTTCTTGCTGCAATGGAATGCTGCAAATGGAATTCTTGTCTAACTGTATAATGTGGAGTATTTTTTTAAGTGAAAAGTAATTTTTGAAAAAATAATTTTGAGAGGTTTCTAATTTATCTATGTATCTAAGGGACCATATACTCGTAGAGTAGCTTTAAATGAGCAGTACTGGCCCTAACCAGGGTTTCCCTAACGACTCCAGCTGCTGTTCTAGCTCTGCTCATAGCTTGTCTAGTAGCTTCCTCAAACACTCCTTTCTTACTAAACCAGACACCAAAGTAATTGAAATTATTCACTTCTTCTAGCGGTATTCCATTATAGTAGAATTTGGCTCTGTTATGAGAAAGATTGCTTTTTGTAAATGTTAGTATTTATCTGTTGCATATAGATATAGTCACTAACTTTCGCAACTTCACCTATTCGCGAAAATTTATTTGTGACTTTTTAAAAATCGCGCAACTACCATGCTTACTCGCGGATAGCTATAAATTGTCACTACATCATGAGAAACTCTCTTGAGAATAATGTCTCTAATGAAATGGAAACGTCGGGTTTCACAAAATGTCTGGTGAGGTCTTCTCCGGAACATCTAGATTTATTTGACTTTCGCCGCGGAAAACAAGTTAGTATATTATGTCATGTGGATACATATAAAATGTTTTACATCTGCATTATATCAAAAACGATTACTTCAAACCATTTTATACATTTTTGGAAAGTGTTCGTATCATGAATACAGTAGAGACATTGAAATTGTATGATTTCATTGATATTTTTTTTTTATTCGGAACGTTCGAAACGGAGTATTAATTTAGGCTGGAGGGTACACCTACGGGTTTTAATATGCTCCCTTGTATGCGTTCTCATGTGCGATTTAGTCATGGAGGTAAGGGGCAGATGATATAGGTATCCGTGGGCCGTAGACAATTTCTTGAAGAGAGCCTTGTTAATCCTGAGTGTAAATGTAATTCGGGAGATGGGGTTGTGCCCACGATGAAATGGGAAAAGTCTAGTTTCTAAAATATTGATGAAAATAAATCTGATTCTGTTGAAAATTGAAAACTAAAAATTTCTGTGACCTGGGAATAAGATTATATGAGAAAGTTAGTCTGAATTGTCTCGGAACGACTTTTTTGAATATCTTACTCCCATCGCATTCAGGGATCCTATTGTGAATTTGTCCTAGGCTCATCGAATCTACTTAGAATAATTACTTGTAAAGAAATTATGGGAAAGGAAGGGATATAAGAATCAATAACAAAACAAAAAAAGTATTTCTTTTTTAACAAAAAATGTTAATACATTTATTTGACAGGCAGACACAGAAATGACAATATTAAAAAATAAAACAACTAATAACTAGACATAATAATATAGATTACTGCAGAAGATATTATACGCATTACTACCTATTACGCATTATTACCTCTATAAAAGAGCTTTAAAATTCCAATATTTTATGTTATTCTTGGCACTAACCATGGAAATAACATAATTAACATATTTTGTTTTCAACATTATTATAGCTTTCGTTCAATTTTCCATCAATAATTATACAGGGTGGTCCAAAAGAAAGTTTGAAGTTGGCGGCCCTGAGGCTAAATGTGTGGTTGTCCCTTGCGCGATTGCATGAGAAGTAACTTCCCTTTACATGGTACAGATCCCCCAAGTTTCATTCATTTATCTCAAACAGCTCAAAATTTAAGTGGTGGGGGGGGGGAGGAGACTTTTAGACCCCCCTCCCCCTGTATATCCCCGTAAAAAGTAATGCTTAGATGCGTTCAGTTCAAGTTGAGTATTTAAATTTTATCATTATGCCGTTATAATAGTTTTCTACTTAAACACATACAAATATAAGTGTAATATAAATTGTTGCCTTTACGTGTAAATTAAAAAAAAAATCAATTTCCGAAGAAAAGTAACTCTTCATAAAATCTCCTGCTTGTTTTTAAGTGAAGATTTATAGTATTACTTTTTGTTCAAAATGTACCCTATATCCTAAACGTACAATTTCCTTAAATCTTACTCGAGTAATCCGGTCCAAATTTTGACTATACAAGAAAAATGTATTCTTTATAATTTCTTTAAGATACTATTCCAAATTTATTTTTCGCATAAAAAAAGTTCGATAACCAAATTTCAAAAATCCCCCAAACCCTTCCATTTATAAAAATAATATTTGTGTGATTCTAATTTATGCGGGGTCGCTTTAAAGGTCTCATTAAGTGCATTAAAAGTTGTAGTATTGCTTTTTTGATAAAAGCAACATGAAAGCATTTATTGAGAAAATCGTATTTATTATTTAAATATATATATTTTTTTTTAATAATAAACAATCATTTTCAAACATGAATTTATTTTCCCTTTTAATAGCTTCCATGTTGTTTTTATCAAAAAAAGCAATACCACAACTTTTAATGAACTCAATGAGACCTTTAAAGCGACCCCGCATAAATTAGAATCAGACAAATTTTACTTTTTATAAATGGCAGGGGGGGGGGATTTGAAATTGGATTATCTAACTTTTTTATGTGAAAAATAAATTTGGAATAGTATCTTAAAGAAATCACAAAGAATACTTCTTTCTTGTATAGTCGAAATTTGGACCAGTTAACACTTGAACAATTTTAGGAAATTGTACTTTCTGGGTACAGGGTACATTTTGAACAAAAAGTTATAAATCTTCATTGAAGTATAAGCAGAAGATTTTATGAAGTGTGACTTTTCTTCGAAAATTGAAATTTTTTTGAATATACACGTATAGGCAACTCAATCCGTGGACATACTGTATATAATATATGTATTACACAAAAAAAAGTTTTCAAGATATTTAATATCAACTATATTAATCTATAACATCTACACATTTATACTGTATTGATACACTTTATAAAAACCGAAATATATATATATATTTATAAATGAATAAATCCTCGACCTTAAAAATAAACAGAATACAAAAAAAACTCAGGTTTCGGTCACAAAAATCGTCTTTTATGTTGCAATCCCGACGTTTTGGTTTTTACTTAAAACCTTCTTCAGGGGCCTAAAAACAAACGAAATACAAAAAACCCATGGGCGCCGTCAGGGGAGGAGAATTTTCTTTTATGTTTATTACGTAGACTGTTATTATTATTATTAAGAAAGAAAAAAAAAAAAAAAAAAAAAAGTAGGTATATTTTAATCAAGGAGGCTGTGGCTTTTCTCCGTATACATAGGTGTGACGCGTGAGAATTTTTCAGTCGTTGTTTAGATGTTTTACGGTGAGTTTAGGTCTTGGGTTAATGTTAATTGTGTAGCAGCTTCTTAGTTTTTTCCGTTTTGATAGTCATGAGTGTTTGTTTCATGGGTTTTTTGTATTTCGTTTGTTTTTTAGGCCCCTGAATAAGGTTTTAAGTAACAACGGATTGTAACATAGAGACGATTTTTGTGACCGAAGCCTAAGTTTTGTTTGTTTTGTTTTGTTGTTATATATATATATATATATATATATATATATATATATATATATATATATATATATATATATATATATATATATTACACCTAAAAATCAGTTTTCAAGAAATTTTACATCAACTTAATTAATTATCCATTTTTTCCTTTGCTGTCCCCTTTATAATATGTAGTATATTTTTTAAAAACTTGGGTCTTGAGGGGTTTTTAAATGAAAACACTTTTTTAAAAACAGTCATTTTTTTACAATATAAAAATATTAATTACTTTTAAAATATGTGTAAATATTAACAAATAAATTAAATTAAAAATATTTTATGTGTGGTCTAATAGAAACTATTTTTTATAAACTGGTTTTATAAAAATAAAAATATTTTATAAATAAGACTATAATAAAAAGAAATTAGTACCTCGTTATGAAGTCACGATGTTTCATTTTAAAATTCTTTTTTCGTTAAATTTCTTAATTTGGTAAGTTCTTAAGTCTAAAAGATCAGGGCAAAATGCCTGATGTGAGTAATTTGAACTCATTCAACTGACTAACCATACCAAGGTAATAGCTTCCTTTTTAATGATGTCTAAACCCAGATTAAATCACTAACTTTCTTAAAATCTTACATTGTGTTTACATTATGGCTAAGTCATAATAATAATATATATTTTACTTTGAAATAACAATTAACTAAACAAATTTACAAAGACCAATCAAAATGTAACACTAACAAATTATATTATAAGTTAAAAATATAATTTAAAAACGATATAATGAATCTATAAAATAATTATTTAAAAATAACCCAAAAAAAATTAATTAGTTAAAATTAACCATTTAAAATTTAATATGGGTAACAATAGTAATCATTATAACAACTCAGTCAAAATAAAAATAAAGTCATAACATAAAGCACTATGAATTCTAAAAATGTTGTAATGGTGATATATTTATTGTACAATTACAAGATGTATTATGTAGTTAAAACTTTTGTATTCAAGTAAAACTTATTGTAAAAAAAAAAAAAAAAAAATAATAATTATATTATACTCTTAACAAAACTTATAATATTAGTTATATTATACAAAAACTAATAAGATTATGGTAAAAATATTTTTATTATATTGAATTAAAATTATGGTTAAATATTTAAAATTTGGTTTCAAGATTAAGTGATCTGAATGATAATCTGAGTAAGCAAAATCTAAGATTTTTTTTTTTTTTTTTTTTTTTTTTTTTTCGCGTGTGTCGCTTTAAAAAAATGCAAATAGGAAACTCTAAGAAGCGGCTTATATATCAAATTACCACAAAGCATGAATTTCAAAACAGATACTAATGAACTTAACAAATATTATTCCGGCATTTTCAGATCACTTAATCTTGAAACCAAATTTTAATTATTTTACCATAATTTTAATTCAATATAATAAAAATATTTTTACCATAATCTTATTTGCTTTTCTATAATATAACTAATATTATGAGTTTTATTAAGAGTATATTTATTTATTTTTTTTTTTTTTAACAATAAGTTTAACTTGAATACAAAAGTTTTAACTACTTAGTACATCTTGTAATTTGACAATAAATATGTCATCATTAAAACATTTTTAGAATTAATAGTGCTTTATGTTATGACTTTATTTTTATTCTGACTGAGTTGTTACTATGATTACTATTGTTACCCATATTAAATTTTAAATGGTTATTTTTAACTAATTAATTCTTTTTTGTTATTTTAAAATAATTATTTTATAAATTCATTATATTGTTTTTAAATTATATTTTATAAATTCATTATGTTGTTTTTAAATTATATTTTTAACTTATAATTTAATTTGTTAGTGTTACATTTTGATTGGTCTTTGTAAATTTGTTTAGTTATTTGTTATTTCAAAGTAAAATATATATTATTATTATGACTTAGCCATAATGTAAACAAAATGTAAGATTGTAAGAAAGTTAGTGATTTAATTTTTAAAGAAGAATTTTTAAATGAAACATCGTGACATCATAACGAGGTACTAATTTCTTATTATTATAGACTTATTTATAAAATATTTTTATTTATATAAAAACAGTTTATAAAAAATAGCTTCTATTAGACCACACAAAAATATTTTTAATTTCATTTATTTGTTAATTCTACACATATTTTAAAAGTAATTAATATTTTTATAGTATAAAAAATGACTGTACCAAACAACAAAATATTTTTTTTTACAGATTTGAAGAAGTCCCAATTTAGGGATGAAATATCACCTTTTTTACACAAATTATTATTTATCTTATATATCTACACATTTATACCGTATTGATACAGTTTATTCTACACATTTATACCGTATTGATACAGTTTATTCTACACATTTAAAACATTTCATAAACATGTTTCTACATATGTCTATATTTAAGTATCGCTTAAAACATCGCAGAAGCAGTTATATTATAAATGTATTTTAAAGGCAAAAAAATTAATTTATAAAAGCCAAGAATTACTTCATTTTAAGATTATAATTTCTTCAATGATATTGAAAATTCAGATAGCAGACAAAAGCAACTCATATTTAAATACTAATAATTTTTAATTTTTTTACGACACATATAATTCTTAATCTAAATAATATATTTGAGATAGCTATTAAAAGAGTAGGTTTTTAATTGCTAGTACTAAATTAAAAACAGATTTTAAAAGTTAAAAGTTATTGAGTTCGAAGTTAAAACATATTTATCTTCTTTTTTTTATAATTCATATATTTGCTGAAACCTTGATTGATCCGTTAATATCGAGTTATTTTTAATTTTTATTTTTGTCAGGATGTTGGCTGTAATAGTATTTTTTCTTATAACCTTCAATCCGGTGGTGCTTAAGAAACAAATAATTCACAGGTAGTCGGATAGCTTCATGCAAAGATGAAGTTTATGTCTGTAGGTGTTACCACATATACCGCAAACCTTTTCCCCAGGGCCTGAAAAAAACAAAAAAGAAATATGTTAGTTATAGTGTCCGTCGCATTATTAGAGCAGTTAGTTAACCCTAGGAACACCGAAGAGACGAAATAAGTGGTTGCAACACCTATCAGCAGTTTCATACGTCCCGCTGTCTGCATATAAGTCTGCATATAACACCTTGTTTCAAAAACCATTCGTTTTTGGTAACCTAAAAAAAAATAGAAATAGACAAAATAAATTTTAATTTATGGCAATTTCATTTCAGATTAAACTGTTCTGCAAAATTTAACGAACTTTCGAGCCCCAAGAAAATTGTATCTAAACTTTATGTTTTCGAGGTTGTTCTTCGGGGTTTTCGACCCAATATGTAAAAAAAAAATAATTGGGCGTTTTAATAACTTCAAACCATGAAGAACACAAATCTAAAGTAAAAAAAAAAATCTGCTGACATTATTTTTAGAGAATTACAATATATGTGACCGAGGGGGGGGGGGATATACATTAGGGGGGGGGGGGGGGGGTATTGTATTTTATCACATCAAATTTGATTGAAAAAATTAAATTAAAGTTGTGGTTTTGCCTAATTATTTTATTATCCCCCTCTAATGTTTCTTGTACCCCTTCTTGGTCACATATATTGTAATTCTCTATAATAATGACAGAAAAAAACTACAAAACAATTCTTATATTGCTGAAAAAGCAATATGAGAACAAATCAATTTGTTGAATTTCTTATTTTTCAATTTTCTTAAAAAAGTAAGGTCAGCAGATTTTTTTTTACTTTAGATTCGTGCTCTTCATGGTTTCAAGATATTAAAACGGCCAATAGTTTTTTTGGGCGAAAAATTGGGTCGAAAACCCCCAAAAACACAATTTCTCCCAACTTTAGGCGAATTTTCCGAGAAAACTAAATTTTGCCTTCAGATTCGGATTCAGCACACAAAAATACTATAGAAAAGGACAATTTCATTCTGAAGCTTTTTTTTCCGAATAGTGTTATTAGTACAATACTATGCTCAGAATTATAACAATTTTATTTAGTAATAACTAATTTAATTTTTTAATCTTTATTAATTTATGGACCAATTTTAAGTTATGGCAATTTCATTTCAGATTAAACTGTTCTGCAAAATTTAACGAACTTTCGGGCCCCAAGAAAATATTATCTGAACATTATGTTTTCGAGGTTGCTGAATCAGAATCTGAAGTCAAAATTTCTCATATACGTACAGTTTTCCCGGAAAATGCGCCAAATGTTCGGAAAAATTGTGTCTTTGGGGGTTTTTGACCCAATTTTTTGCCCCAAAAAAAATGAGTTAAATAAAATCTGCTGACATTATTCTAGAGAATTACAATATATGTGACCGGGGGAGGGGGGGGGGGGATACAAGATACTTTTGTGAAAGGTATTTCTTAAAGGTCATTATGATCCAAGATGGTGACCATATACCTAGGTTAATTAAGAATTTCTTTAACTCATATAAAGCGAATATTATAATATTGGGCGGTTATAATTAAAATATTTGGAATTGCGGTTTCCCACAATATACGTTTTGTTGACTAGAAGGATATTTATTTGTATAACCCCTAGTACCAAAGAGGTTATAAAATAACCTCTGTGGCACGGTACTTGTAACAAATACCTAAACCATATGATTTTAGGTTCGTTGCATCATTTTTCGTAAAGGAAAAGAAAAGGTAGGAGTAAAAATACAAACTAATATTATTAATGCAGTTGTTGATATATGTTTTTTTTTTTTTTTTTTTTTATTTATTAGAAAAATTGCAACTACATATTTTTACATGTTATAATCAATATTAATGTATGTTTTTACAATGACTTGATTGACTTGAAGTGAGGAACTGTCCATTAACAGTACTCACTGATACTAGCTTGAATTAATACAATAATTAATAATTGATAATATATTTAGAAATTAAGCAAATCACGAGGCCACTGCCTCTTTAGGTAATGAAAGGTTGAGAATTAAAGGATTGGGGTGTTGGGATATGGCTAGGTCATGGACGAAGGGGACTTTAAGTCGTTGTGAAGGGTGAAGTTCGAAACATAGAATAGAGCGTGGACTATTCTTCTTAGGATTTTGGACTGTAGGGACTGGATACGATAGGAGTTGAAACGCTTGGTTCGCGCCCAGGGTTCAATACCGTATGACCAAATGGGCTTAATTATTGTGTTATAAATGAGTAATTTGTTATGTGTGCTGAGTTTAGATGTATAGTATAGAAGTCTGTGTAAAAGTTTGTAGCGTCTGTTGCAGTCTTGTCGTTTAAGTTCCAGGTCAAACGCCGGCAGGTGTAAACCAAGATAGCGGACGGAACTGGAGTGAGGGATAGGAATTTGGTTTAGGGTTACTGGCTCACATATGCCATGTCTCAAACTAAACGTTACATTGGACACTTTTGTTTTCATTAATTTTGATTCTCCACTTCTTGAGCCAAGTTTCCAGAAGTAAGAGGTGTTCCTGAACTTGTTCAGTTGCTACTATAGGTGATATGTTAGATGATAAAATACATTTATCATCTGCAAAGGAAGCTAAAGTGGTGCTAGGATGTTCAGGGATGTCGGAAGTGAAAATGGTATACAAGATTGGACCTAGGATGCTTTCTTGGGGTGCACCTGCTTTTATAGGATAAATTGAGGAAGTGGAAAGGTTGTAGGACACATGGTAAAAACGATTTTCTAGAAAGGATTTTAGGATTAGGTAGTAAGTGAAAGGAAGGACGCCCTTAAGCTTCCGAAGAAAGCCCGCGTGCCAAACCCTGTCAAAAGCTTGCGCTTCATCTAGGAAGACCGCCGAGCAGTACTTCTACTGCTCAAGGGAGGAAGCTAATATATCTACAACTCTGTGACACTGTTGGACTGTGGAGTGAAGGGATCGAAAACCTAACTGGTGGTTTGGGAGTGTTTTCAAGGAAGTTATTATAGGATTAATTCGGAGGAGGAGAAGTTTTTCAAGGATTTTACCCATCAGAGGAAGAAGACTGATAGGACGATAGGAATTAGGCAAGTGAGAAGGTTTGGAATGTTTGTGGATCATTATGATTTTTGCGAATTTCCAAAGTGTAGGAAAGTGGGTTACTCGATAGACTGAGTTGTAGATGGAAGTAAGGTAAAGGATTCCTTTTTTGGGGAGGTTCTCAAGAATGGGGGAGGTGATAAGGTCATAGTCGGGAGCTTTATTTTTGGGAAGATGCTTTATAATGTATAGAATGTCGGATGAATTAAAGGCCTTTGGGGGAGGAGAAAGTTGAAGAGGAACAAAAAGATCGTGTAATATATTATTGAAATGGGTTTGGTCATAGACATCAGGATGAGGAGAAAACTGTTCGGAGAGGGAATGGGCGAAAAGTTCTGCCTTAACAGCATCAATCTTTGCCCAGGATCGATCAATCTTTGGAGTGGTGAAGGAATAATCTTTTGTTTAAGGATTTTTCGGATAGCTTGCCAAAGGGATTTGTCTTCCGTCGTCAAGTTTCTAGTATAGTCTGATAATTGGTCTGATCTGTATGTTGTCAGTGCTGTGGTCAGTTGTCTTGTAAGTCTGTTAAAAGTCAGTTTGTCAGAAGGAAGTCAAGTCCGTTGCCATATTGCCCTAGCTCGTCGTTTTTCGCTAATTAAGGTTCGTATCGTCAAAGGTAAGTAATAATTTGTCGTCCTGTGTTGTTTGTATGGTCTTGTACTGTCCCATACACACGTTTGTATTGTCTCAGTCAGTGTCTGTACAGCTGCGTCAATGTCGTCAGATGTCTTTTGTGGTATTTTAAGGTTAAGTTTGTCCTCTACTAACTGTTGAAATAAAGTCCAGTCTACATGTCCATTTATTAAGGTAGGTTTTTGAGGGATGGGAGGGGGACAGAGGTCTAGGATCAAAAGTACAGCACTGTGGTCAGAGAGAG
Organism: Gerris lacustris; assembly: GCA_951217055.1. Classification (NCBI taxonomy): domain Eukaryota; kingdom Metazoa; phylum Arthropoda; class Insecta; order Hemiptera; family Gerridae; genus Gerris; species Gerris lacustris. The sequence goes on along the minus strand of OX578285.1, from coordinate 38,876,927 downwards.
ATCGTGAAGGTTCAAAATAGTTGGATAGAGATTGGTGAGTGGAGAGTCGACAAAATAATCTAAAAGGTCTGGTAGTTTGTTTGGATCAGAAGGCCAATAAGTGTAATCAGGAGGGGGAAGGACTTGGTACCTGGAAAAAAGAATCAAGGGAAGCAAGGAATTTGTGCCACGTGGATTACGGGTTCTGCATGCCCAATGAGGGTTTTTAGCATTATTATCTCCCCCGGCTATAAACCTGGGACCAAAGGAACGGAATAAGAAAACAAAATCCTGATGGGTAACAGGTTTGCTCGGAGGACAATAAACAGAGGAAATTGTGTAGTCAAGTGGTAAGACATTTAGGGTTAGGGTTGTAGATTGGATAGATTCTGTAGGATTAGAAGGATGCAGAAAGTGGAAAAGGGAATATCTTATAAGGATCGCACTACCCCCTTGTGCAGTGTTATTTGGATGGTCAGTTCTGTACGTTAGTTAGTCCCGTATGTGAAAGTGTGAGCGTGTTGTGAAGTGTGTTTCATTTATGAGAGCAATGTCGATCAAGTTCTTGTTTATGCTGGGTTACCCTATTAGCGTTCCAGAGAAGGATGGTAAGAAAAGTTTGGGTTAGAGAGCTCATTTTTGTGAAAAGGCGGGAAAGACAGATGCTAGTGATGAGAGAGTTTGAAGGATGGTGAGGAGAGGTTCAATATCAGCTTTAAGTTCAGTTATAAAGGAGTTGAGGGTTGCCTGTAAGGTAGCAGTGAGGTCAGTGGTGTTTGTGGGAGGAGGAATAAAGGCAGGAAGACGTCTCTGAGGTAGTGGGTGATGGCATCCTGCAGCCGCAGCGGTCGCGTAGCTGGAGTGAGATACGGGTTGCTCTCGGGTTGTAAGGTTACGTGCAGTCGACGGTAGAGAAGGAAATTGTGATGAGGAGGTAAGCGAAGAGAAGTTCATAGCAAGACCTGGAGGGTTTGACTGTGGGGTTGGTATTCTATATTGTTTGATTTTAAGTGGCGTACAAGGGTTTTATATCCCTCAATTTGGTTCGCTTGGATCAACAAGTCAGATGACCTTGCTTTACAATTAAAGAATCCCGCTTCAATTATATTTTTAAGACCATTTATAAAGCCTGTAAAGTTAACAATATTTTTTACAAATATTGGTGGAGGTCTCGCTGAGGTGGAGTCGTTGGCTTCTTGTTGCGATTGTAAAACACCAAACGGATTTACGGTGGTATAATTCGAACTTGTCGAAATATTCCTCGGAATATCGTTAGGCTTTAGAATATTATGTTAGTACCTTGTGAGAGCGCGGAGGATGGTGCGGGTAAATCCACGGTGATCGAGTCACGCGGTGAGTAGGGTAGGTGAGTTTGTACAGGTGGGGGTGGCCTGGGCGGCCCGCTTGGACGTCCCCTCCATCAAGGAATCAGAGCCGGTAGATTGAGCCAGTGATCTCGACCTCTTCTTACTCTTTTTTTTATTAGTCATAATAGAAATATAATCTCTATTGTTTACACTCTCTTGATTACCTTTTGAAGCTCGTCTGATAAGATTCGGACCTCTGACCAGCCAGTCTAATCTTTAGTTAGTCTTTAGTAGTTAGTCTTTAGTAATAACTAGTTAGTTCTTCACTTAAAAAATATTAATTAAAAGAAAAGAAAACACTTACCGGTAAAAATAACAAGATATATACAGAAAAAATTAAAAGGAACACACTGGGAAAATAATGAAATCAAACGATTGATTTTAACAATAGTTAAATTGATGGTAAAGAGAGAGCCGATACACCCGTGTCAACACCTTGGTAGAGACCGATATATGTAATATTTATTTTGTATGACAAAACAAATTATTGAAAAAACATTTAAAATACAGTATGACATAATCAAATTATAAAGAAATGTTTTTTGCTTATTTTACAATGTAATAAAGTAGACACTTGGAGAATTATTATATTTATTGATACAATTATTTTTAACCACTTGTAACATTCTGTAATTTTCCAGTCATTTTGCATGTTAGGAAAATATTTTAAAAAAAAATTGAGTTATTTATTTCTACAATTATAATACGATTCTAATAATTATACGATTCTATCTAAAACATTTAATATTCCCTGATAATTCTCAAACATTTAATATTTCCTAATAATTCTAATAAGGTTTAACACACACTTAAACCATTTCATATCATTTTGAATATTATCTTACTCTACATAACATCTTTTGACAATTTAAAACGTTTTCGATGCTCAATAATTCTAAAACATTTCATGGTTCCTAATAATTCTAATAATGTTTAGCACACACCTAAACCATTTCAGAACATTTTGAATATTATCTTATTCTATATAACATCGTCTCACAATTGAAAACGTTTTCGATGCTCAATATATACAACTATAACATGAAACTAAGCAAATATTTTCACGAATTAAAATATTTAATTACACTAACCTTCTTATATTTCTTTTGAAAATAGGAATTCGCGCTTAGTGCGGACTGAACAGCGAGTGCTCTGCAAATACGAATGAATGTCAGTTCTTGTTCATCAGTGCTCAGGGGGTAAAGTCGATTCATCAAAAAAGTACTTGTTTTGAACACAATTTTTCAGAGTTAGGAAACATGTTTGTATTTCGGATTAAAAATTCGAGAAAAGTATACTTACGTATTTCTCTCCAAAGGTACCAGATAGATGGGATAAATATTCACATTATGACTAACGTATTTACATTGCTTTTAAGTCTCTTGTAGGTAACAGAAGAATTTTAATTATCAATGCTAGATTATATAGGCAGAGCAGGCACCTGCCTACAGGCTGATTTACACTTATTAAGTTGTTAAGTGATTAACTAAATTTTAAGTGACTTAATTCATGTAAACAACGAATTTAGTAATAAGTTGCAAGTTAAAATTTAGCGTGCAATTAAACAAGTAGAATAGAATTTTTCTTTTTTTCTGTTTAGTAGGTTGGCGTGGCTAATCACTGGATATGCGCAATTTAGTTAAATGCACAAGTTTGGCGGAGCCTCGCAAATCACTTATATTATTTAACTTACGTTTAATTTTAAGAAAGTGAGTCTGCAGGTTGCAGTAAGTAACACATTGATTTGATTTTGGATTTACAAATTGATAAAGAGTAGCATAGACTTGATAATTGAGCTGAGTGAAGCGAAGCTCTTATACTACACTTTGCATTTGGTTGGACACATACTCGTAATCCTCATGAAAAGTCTGAACCGATCCGCACAAAATTCGGCACGGTCACGGTCATAGTGACCAACCACAGGAAGGTAAAAATCTGAAATGGTTTATATTATACATGCTATACAATACTTTGTTTATATTAAATTTATAATAAACAAATCGGCTAATGCCGTGGCACCTTATCGGCTTTGAGGTTACTCATGCTATATATGTATACCTATTTTTTCAGTGGTTTTTATCATACAATACGATAATTTACTTAATACATAATCCGAAAAAAAAACGTTAAACAGTATATACAATTTATAAACCTTTAACAAATTTTACTAAATAACACTTTACACTTTACTGAATTGAAAAAAAATTGTATTTTTATTATCCTTATTTATTAATATTATTTATTTTAAAATATATAATTATAATTCAGTTCAAAATATGATTTTGCCCTTAATTGTTTTATTTTTCAAATTTGTAATATTTAATTTCATCATTTATTTAAATTGATTTTTTTTTCCCATTTATTTTAAAAATTTATGTTATTTATTTAAGCCAAGCTTGTGAGTAGACGTGCTTCATGCGATCCCACTCTGGACGTTGGCTTGCCACTCTTTGCCAAGTTTCCTTGCCACAAGACTTTCTCATCTCTTCGTCCCATCTTGCTACAGGTCTTCCTCTTCCTCTCTTCTTCTCCCAAGGATGCCACTGTAACAAAGCCTTGGACCATCGTCCATCGTTTCTTCTGGCTAAGTGAGCGGCCAATCCCCACTTCCTTTCAACCATTATTTTCCCGATGTCTTCCATCTCGGTCTTGCTTCTCAGCCACTCATTCGATTTCTTCTCTCTCCTTGTAATCTTCAGCATACTCCTTTCTATTTGTCTCTGGGTTACTCGCATCTTTTCAATTACTTTCTGTGTTAGCACCCAGGTCTCCACACCATATATTCCATATTTTTTTCTTGTGGAGCATTGGTACGTCTGAACGGAATACCAGCCTGTACTTATTAAAACATGCCCATCCCAGACCAACTCTTCTCCTTAATTCCTCCACTTCTGTTCCGTCTTTTGAGATCAACTCCCCTAGATATGTGTAGGTACTAACCTCTTCTATAAAATGGTCTTCCTGCTCTATTCCTTCGATTTCTTCTCAGTTTATAAGCATAATCTTTGTTTTCTTGAAGTTCAAGGTTAGTCCTATTTTCTTTACTTCGTCAATTATATCTCCTATCATATTCTGCATATCTATTTTACTTTTCCCTATTAAAACTATATCGTCAACGAACTTCATGATATTAAATCTTTCTCCATTTATATTTATTTCAAACTGGTTCCAGTCAAGTTGTCTACATGCTGCCTCTAGAACCACAAGAAAAATGTTTGCAGACACCACGTCTCCCTGTAGCGATGCGGAGTTACATCTCCCGTCAACAACAGTAGGGCAAGTTTTTGATCAATGTGATCATGGCGTGATGCAAACCAATTAATGTAATATGAATTTTAACGATGAATAAAATTTACGATTAAAATGCACGCTCAGCTCAATATTGCAAGCAGACAACTGCATTGCCCACCTAGTAAGTAATAAGAAAGAGCATCGTCATTATTGGCGACAGTCATGTTATATTTTTCAAGTCATATTGACAGGAACGTTCTGGCCGCGCCTTACTCAGCTATTTACTATTGGTTGGAAGATTATGGCTAATGTCACCAATACAGATACTCGACTGCCTATTTCGGCGACGTGTGATCGTTTAGTTCTCCTCTCTTTAGAGGGGATATCCAGAGGGCACGTGAGAAATTCTCGGACGCGATCACTTCACCCTCCATTATTTCTAAACTGAAGTTGGTAGCACATGTATACTAATTCTAAGACAGTTGTATCTGATGTCTAAAGAGTAATCTTTTAGTTTTGAACCCCCAGTAGGGGGGTACCAAACTAAAATAGGCGCCGCTATACGCCTCTTTTAGTTTGATACCCCCCTAAGAAAATGGAATAATCTATTAGGGGGGTTCCAAACTAAAAGAGGCGTATAGGGCGCCTCTATTAGTTTGGTTAGATGAGAGGGAGGTTTCCCAATTGGTAAGTTACTTAAAATGTGAATTGTAATTTTTATGACGTTTGTATGAGGTATTTCATTTCTTAAAATTTGGACATATTATAATGAATAAAACTAACCTAGTGCCGCTCACTCATGTCTTCCTACATCGCAGATTTGCTGTGGAAGAAATTAAGTTTAGTCAAGATGGCTGTATAATTTATGGCAAGGAATCACCGCAAGGGAAAGAAAAGATGATTAGAAACAATGTTTTGTAAAACTATGTAAAATCCACTCATTATATATTATTAATTGACATATTTCATTGGAAATTTAGGATGGTCTTGAAGTTTAATTTGTTGGACATAATACTAACTGTACAACTAATCAAGTCAGTACTATTTCCCACTCATTTACCCACCCAGGTCTTCTCAAATTTACAATGTAATAGGGGGGTACCAAACTAAAAGAGTGCCGTCTAAAGATAATACATTTCCAACTAAATTTTGAATCTTAGTTCTTCTCCCTAATAAATCATTTTAAACCGATTTCGACATCTCCAACTGAAAATTGCCTTATTAAATCACATTAGCCAATTAATAAACAAGTTAAAGTTGGTGGACTTAAGTGGTTTTCTGTTGGAAATAAATGTTATAAACTAAAACTTGCAGAAGACAATATTGAATATTGTAATTTAGACCGGTGAATTGATAAGACCAACATTTCATAAGAAACAAATTACTGTAACATACAAATAAATTAAATCCTTAAATACAATATGATTGTTTTTGAACTGTGAATTGATTTAAAAATTAGTAAGCTTAATGGAAAACATTTGAAGAAGAAAACGTCAAAATAAGGCTGCTACAGAAGATACGAACGTTAAATGTTTATCTGGTAACTAGTATGCCGGGCCAAACAACATGAACCTTCTAAATATCTTTTATCTACGATTGATACGAAATATTAACATTTCATCTTCATCTCTGTTTAGATGCGTAGAAAGTGATTCTTTTCGTAATTGTATTCATTGCGCATGCGCATTTCATAATGCGAATTCTTCACCTTATCACACGATTAGCGTGTTTGTAATTATATTACATTTAACAATACTAATTTTCTGTTTGTTTAATTAAATTAATTTGTTTTTCTGTATTTATTATTAAATCCAACAATCGTAGATAAAGTACGGTAGGTACGCCGGTAAAGTACGGAAAATCTACATTTTTTTGATCGTGTGTTACTACCCTCGCTGACGCTCGGGTGCAAATTCCACACTCGCATGCAAAATGCTTTTCGCATAGACGCGTAATGTACTATTCTCTCAATTGTATTCCTGACACTATTTAATCTAATTTCTATATACTCAGGTGGCATTTACGTATTTTTTCAAATTTTTGTCTGGTCCATGTTCATTTTTTTAAATCAGCACTGCATCTCCCCTTATACATTTCTCTTTGGCACCACAACTTTCTCATTTTATTTTTCAAGGTGGGCAAAAAATATATATGTAAAACAAAAAGTTGTGATGACCAGTTTTTGTTCACCAATGTCAGGTAAGACTAGACCTAGACCATTACATTAAGACAAATACTAGATTTCCGTGTTGAAGGTCTTAGTCCGAAAAAGTTGGCTCATTGCTTTTGCGGGACGTAATCGTGTGTCCAGGTACACCTAATGTAAATATTACAAACTATATATGTATATTTGAAAAGTTTCAGGTCAATCGGAAATTTCTAAATGGTGCCGCTTTTTATATGAAAATTGGTATATAAAAAAATCAATAATATAGCGATTTTTTCGAAAAAATTTCAAAATTTCATGTTTATAATGCAATATTATCCGTGTTTTTTTATTATTAACATAAATGATATACTTTTTTTAACTAATATAACTCAAAAGTAAGTCAATAAGTAAAGAGATAAAATATTTAGAGATATACGTACACAGCAAAATAGTGAAAATTAGGAAAAATATTTGTTTTTCGTATGAATTTCGTAATTATTTTAATCATATGAACAATATTTAATGTGTTAACATACATTAAAAGGTACTACAGGTTATGTGCTTCATATTAATACGTATTAACAATGCATACCTATCATAGTTTTTTTTTTAAACTAGTAACATACATACTAGTGGAGTCAATGAAGCTATAACATAAGCCACATTTTGAACGAAATCTTTTATACATTATTTTTTATTTTGGATTGCAAACAAGGAATAAGGGTTTTTTGGGTCGCTGATTACAAATTTGAAGTCAAAAATAAAAAATTAAAAAAAAATGGTGGCCCTAGGATGGCGGGAAAAATCTTCCGTTTTAAACGAAATTCGTGATAATTATACATAAATTATGAACTAAACATCTAACCAAAGTTTTTTTGGGGGTCGCTGATTGTGAATTTAAGGTAACTGTACAAAATAGTAGAAAAAATGTTTCATTTTATTAAAATATTCATAAAGCAATAACGTGCATTGTATAACATACATAATAAAATAGTGGAAATAAAAAAAAATTGTAATTACGTTAAATTTGGACGTTATACATTCAAATATTTTAATTGTTTCTAGTTTACGATGTTAGTTATAGTTTGTTTCAGTATATTCTTTATTGAACCCTTCTTTTAGGTACTCTCATCTACCTGATCCCTAATCTGCATTCCTGAGTCTGAGCCCTCGACCCTGAGGCTCAGGAATGCACACTAATCCTAGTAATCCTAGTAATCATTGACTCCACTAGTATGTATGTTACTAGTTTAAAAAAAAACTATGATAGGTATGCATTGTTAATACGTATTAATATGAAGCAAATTACCTGTAGTACCATTTAATGTATGTGAAAACATTAAATAATGTTCATATGATTAGAATAATTACGAAATTCATACGAAAAACAAATATTTTTCCCAATTTTCACTATTTTGCTATGTACGTATATCTCTTAATATTTTATCTCTTTACTTATTGACTTACTTTTGAGTTATATTAGTTAATAAAAGTATATCATTTATGTTAATAATAAAAAAAACACGGATAATATAGCATTATATACATGAAATTTTGATTTTTTTTTTTTCGAAAAATCGCTATTTTATTGATTTTTTTATATACCAATTTTCAAATAAAAAGCGGCACCATTTAGAAATTTCCGATTGACCTGAAACTTTTCAAAAATCATTTTTTCATGTATTGGCACAAAGTTAGGGGTTGGGAGCACAAAATATCAATACTTTTTTTTCACCCCTATGATGAAGGCCCACCCTAATATATATTATATAAAAGTTTGGAAACGTTATAGGGCGTTAGCACACCTTATATGGAACAAAAACACCGCGAATTTTTGAGGGGTATCGTCCTTGTCACATAAAATGAATTGTTCCTCTTAAAATATTATTTTAGTATTGTTGGAAAGCTTAGAAAATTTCCTAAAAGAAAAGTATTCTTAAGACCTTTCATTCAAATTAGAATTTGCTAAGTATTCATTCTTATGGAAATTATTAAGGATTTGTTTATTCCTTTGGTGGTGGCAGAACTTAAAAACCTGTGTAGTTGCATAGAGTACACTTTCAGGAAAACTTTCCCATTTACTTACCATTCAAAAAGTCCTCAAAGCTTTATCATCTCCATATGTCCCCGAGCGGCCCGACCATACACTCCTTCTACCTTATGGCCTTGCCGTTGGGTTTTAAAGCAGGCGCTGCCCAGAGCTTTACAAAACTCCCACACTTCTTTCTCTGTGAGAGGTTTGGAGCACCCTTTCCTCATAAAAATCTTTTTGGCGGTGGGTGCACTCTTATTAAAAGATACAGGGACTACCCCAGCTTCACTCGCCGTTTCACAGTGGCGTTTGGCCTCCTTGCCTTTATCTGGGGTAGTCTCGGTGCTACAATCCCTCTTCTGAATACGAGAGGACGAAGCACCAAATTACTATATTAGACCTCATGTTGATAGTGTTAACTCCCAATCAATCCTTTCTCTCCCTTTATCTCATAATACTGTTTTAAAACTGTTCTATAAATCATTTTTAGGGTTTCATTGGTAAAACTAAACAAAAAGAAACTCTTACTATGTCGTTCCTGTGTCTGTCTGTCTGTCACTCTTTATAGACATGTTAAATTTCAATGGTTTCGACAAATATTGTACAAATTAGGTAGTACGATATAAATATCATATAGCAAATAAATATTTTCTTGTTGTCTGTTTTTTTTTCTTATCCAATATATTAATTACTATTACTTAAAAATAAATTTATAATTGATTGAACAAGGTACTGGTACCAATTGGGTACTATATAAAATTGAAAGCTTAATTCGGGATAAGGCATCGTTATTGAACAGAGGAAATTATTTTTCAGTGTAGCTTCGTTGGCAAGAGCACTATACTAGATATATAGAGGCCCGTGGTTGGAGTCCCGGCACTTGAGTCTATTTTTCTCTGTAATAATTATAATATGATTGTATTTATTTTCTGTAATTGAAGTTTTTTACTTTTTCTTATACTTAGGTAGTACATATATATATTGAGAACGTATTGTGGTTTTAGCTACACGCTTGCTATAGCTATAATAAGTTATTTAGTTATACATAATAAACGCTCGTCTTGAACAAAAACTAGAATGAATTATATTTAGACTTTGACAAATCTAAAGTAAACAATTACATTAACGTAAAAAACATAAGGCAAAACAATCTGATTGGCTTTTCGCCACAGGGCTTCCCCCTCTAAAGAAGTCTTGGTGGTAATCAAGGACTAAAGTTGATTGAACTCGATCAATGGAAATAGTATCTTTTACTCCGTTTCGCAGAATTGTGATAGTTTTATCAGATCTTCTTAAAACGTAAAAAGGCCCTTCATAGGCCGGGCTGAGGGATGGCTGAAATCCTTCTACGCGAACGAAAACGAGAGTGGTTAACTTGAGATCGGGAAGGACAAAAGTGCCTCTCGAATCGCGGCATTTGTCAGGGACAGATCGTATCTTTTTGACAAACTCTCTGAGGTTTGCAAGATATGCGTGCGACGTATAGTTTCTGAGGTGTTGTTGGAGGAATATATTAACTCGCCGGGTAACCTTTTCGGTTCACCGTATAGCAATTCTGCGGATGAATATCCTGTGATGTCGCTTAGAACTGCTCTTAACCCTAACAGCACTGTTGGGAGCACGTCAACCCAGCGTTTAGTTGCGTGACACCGAATAGCGCTCTTTAGTGTTCGATGCCATCTCTCAATTTTCCCATTTGCCAGAGGGTGATAAGCAGTGGTGGAGAACTGGCTGATGCCTAGAAGTTTGTTTAGCTCCTTAAACTGTCTTTATAGGAACTGTGTGCCACGGTCAGATGTCAGTCTCTTAGGAACGGCGAACCTCGAAATCCATGTGTCGAAGACTGCCTTTGCGACAGTTGTGGCTGTAATGTCATGGATTGGTTTGACCTCTGGCCAGCACGTTGTTCTGTCTATCATCGTGAGACAATACTTGTATCCCCGGTTAACGGGTAACGGGCCAACTATGTCGATATGTACATGTTCGAGGCGACCAGACGGTTCAAATTTCTGCAGGGGTGCTTTGCAGTGTCGACTCACCTTGCTAGACTGACACGTGAGGAAAGCTTTAACCGATTGTCTGCCATCCTTGTTTATTGATGGTCAAACAAATTTCTTATGTAACAACTAGGTTGTTTTTTTTTATTCCGGGGTGGCCTAAATTGTGGATCTTATCAAAGACAAGGCGGCGCCAAGGAGGAGGAACGTAGAGTTTATCAGCGTCATCCTGGTACAGGTGGTTTTCTATTCCAGGGATCTTAACACGGTGCAAGTTTGTTTAGGAGTTTCTTGAGCTCCACATCGCTTTCCATATCTCGCACTAAAGTCTCGAAGTCCAGGAAGTCGTGATGCATTGAGACTGGCTCGAGATGGGATAGGTGGTCAGCGACTATGTTATCCTATCGTGCAAAGGGAGAAGTAGTTTACTGTTAATTATTTATATTGTGTCACCATCCTCGTCGAGGATCACCCTGCTGCCTGCACCAGGCCTGGGCAGCGCACCACAAACCTTGCAGCTCCACCATCTATGCACAAGGTACTTACAACACCTTTTACTTATCTCCCTTTTTATCTGTATATTTTTATTATGTGTATGATTATATTTAGCCAATTCTCTAATTACGCCGCGCTCATACGATTTTACCTTTACCCCTACCTTTTCCTTGCCTCCAACCTCTACCTCCTTTTATGTACCACCTCTTTCTCGTGCTCTTAAAACGGTACACAACTCAAAATTTACAATTTTTGGGAAATTAAATTCTAAAGTTTGAGAAATTCCTGAAACCATGAATTTATTTTAAAATCATTTATAGATGATTTTTAGCACACTTCAAACTATTCTCTACTATATAACTGTAATAACTTGTATCAATTAACTTTAACTTTTGATAACTTTTTTCTTTCATAAGTTGATTCACTTTACAAATATCGATACTTGTATTTTTTATCCTCAAACATTTTTTTGCTTTTAATCCATAGAATTTGATAGCCAAATTAGATATAGTTTTAGATTAAATCCAGCTGGTTTAGTTATAGGTTTTAGGTTTAGTTTAAATTTACGCATAATTAACTTAGCGTAAATTAGTTTTTGCAAAAGGCGCTTAATTCTTTAATCGTTATTGGATTATTTTGGGTATCCGCCGTCTGCATATATTTTAGTTGTATAATTAGGTTAATTAATTTTAAGTTGGTTTGTCAGGTAATCACTAACTGTGTATTCTTCGAATGCTTTTTATTTATTATTTCTGTTATTTATCCGTTTATTCTCTTTCTTCAATTTTACTTCGTTTCTTTTAGATCGTTTTACTTCAAGGCACTTCTTCAGTATTAGGCCAGAAGACTGAAATAATAAATATACATATTTATAATTGCTATAATTTTTTTCTCTTTATTTTTTTGTCTTTTTCACCACTTTTCTCTGACGAACTGTATTACATTTAAGTTCTAGAGTTAGTAAGTAGAGTTAATCTTAGTTTTAGGAGGAAATCAGTTTTATAAAAATAGTTTCATTCTTTCCTTTCACTTTTTTGTTATTTTTTTATCATGATCATGGATGCACACAGACTCTTGTCAGATGAGCTCACTTACGAGTTAAAAATCCGAGGTATTACCGGTGTTACAGGTCTACAAAATATGAGGAAATATCTACGCGGTTTATTCGCTTTAGAGCGTGATAACAAGAGCATGATACCTCCTGGACCAGCTCTATCTTTAAATCCAGAAGAAGAAATCACCATTATTAAAGACAAGTTGGTAACAGCCAAGGATTTAGTAAGTTCTGATTCGACAGTTCGTGGAGGTAAAGGGTTTCGAAGAACTGATACCCTGTTGACTCATCTACATCTGAACTTAATAGACTACCTATTCCCGACGAGTCCCCACTTATTGATGAATTTACTTTTCTACTAGGCGAAATTCTTGATTTAGTTGTGGCTTGGGAAGACAAAACGAAAGGTAGCGGGGATAAGTCGAGTCCTGACGAAGATGAGGACGAACGAGATGTGGCTAATTTGGAAGTTAAAGATCCTGGTACTTCTAAGGAAATGAATCCACCCGTTCTAGAGCGTACTAACCTAACTTTACCTTCTCAAGAGGCTCAGGTCCAAAACAGAGCGCATGCTTCATACAATTTTCCCATGTCTTATGATCCTAGGTATGTGTGTCGTCCGATTCCAACCAAAGACTGGAACTTAACATTTTCCGGAGATGGAAAAGGTCTAAGTCTACAAGCATTTTTGGAAGATGTAGATCACTACAAGTATGCACGTAACACTACAGACGAAGTGCTCTTTAGGGGAGCTATAGACTTTTTCTCTGGAAATGCTCTTCATTGGTTTAAAACTAATAGAAGAGAAATTTATTCTTGGAAAGATTTAGTGAGGAAATTAAAAGCCGAATACAAGGATACAGATTATCAGCATGAACTTATGATGGAAACTATGTACAGAACACAGGGACCCGAAGAAGATTTTGGGGCTTACTTGTCTGTGATGAAGACATATTTTTCTCGTTTAGCAAAAAAATTATCCGACGAAGAAAAGTTGCATATATTACTTCGTAATGTAACTCCATATTTTTATAAGAGTCTTCGACCATTCCGTGTGAAGACTTTACAAGAGTTCACCGAAGCTGGGAGACTAATTCAACATGATTTGTTGCACGTGGAAAAATACCGTCCTCCACCTCGTGCAACGAAAGGAAAACTCCTTGCTCCTGAATTGGCCTACACAGGAACAAGAGAATCCCCTCAAGCTGGGCTTAGAACAGCGTGCTCTTCCGATGAAAGTGTATCGGAGATGTCCGCTCTATCCTTAAAAGAAACACCTTCTACTTCAAAAAGGTCTTCTTATCCTAATTCTCAATCATCAACGAAGCCTAGGAGAAAATTAATATGTTATATGTGTGGTCAAGAAGGACATACGTTTTACTGTTGTCCAAAACTAGGTTTTTGTTGTAAGTGTAGTAGTAAGGACTTGGTAGATAACAAATGTCAGAAATGTGCTAGGAAATAGGGAAACACTTCCGGGGTCCGAAAGTAAAGGGTCAACCTCGTACTCCTCGGAATCCTGTGGCCCAAAAGAAAGAATGGGAACAATATCTGACTTTCGTCAAGTCATACTTTAACGCACGTATAGCGAGTGCGATTACCTTTCCTGATAATGACAAAGACCTCATATCACGGTCAATATTTATGACATTCCAGTATTAGGTCTACTTGACTCTGGAGCTTCACATACTATTGTTGGTGCTAAAGGATGGGATATTTTTCAGAAAATGAACCTTAAGATCCGTAAGAGCTCTCTTCGGTGTAAAGTCGCCAATGGAGAGTCCTGTGAAGTTCAAGGTGTCGTCGATGTTCCAATGGAGGTTGAAGGAACCGTTAAATTAATTCAAACGTTGATAGTACCATCGGTGAAGGATACTTTGATTCTCGGTATTGATTTCTGGAAATCTATGGGCATTGTTGCCGATATGGTCAAAGGCCGCTTAAGAGCTTGAAGGTCTTCAGATGAGAAAATAATACAAAGTGCTTCCATCGGTTCTACTATTATCTCCAAGGATCATTTGACATCCGACCAACGCGTGAAGCTGAAGGAACTTACGAGTGAAAATTTCAGAAAAATGGGTTCTGAACTTGGATGTACTAATATGGTAGAGCACTCTATTGATACCGCAGATGTTTTACCCATAAAACAACGGTATTTTCCCGTATCACCCAGTGTTCAGGCTCAAATGAATAAAGAGTTAGATGAAATGCTCAAGAATGACATTGTTGAGCCATCCAATTCACCATGGTCCTCACCTGTTGTTATGGTCCCAAAACCAGACGGATCATACAGATTTTGCGTAGATTTTAGACGTGTGAACTCTGTCACCAAAAGGACGCTTATCCTCTTCCATACGTTTCGCACATAATTGACCGTCTTAGAAACGCCCGTTACATATCCACGTTAGATATTAAATCTGCGTTTTGGCAGGTTCAAGTAGAGGAAAAATCACGTGAAAAACAGCTTTTACTGTACCAACAAGAGGCCTCTTTCAATTTAAAAGAATGCCGTTTGGACTTCATAACAGCCCTGCCACCTGATGGACTTTTTATTGATCGCGTGTTGGGTCCAGAACTTGAAGTATATGTATTCGTCTACCTAGACGATATTATAATTTGTACGTCTGATTTTGAAACACACATAAAAGTTTTATCTAAAATATTTTCAAGGTTACTTCAAGCTGGTTTAACACTTAATCAAGATAAATGTCGTTTTTGCGTACCCGAATTAAAATATTTAGGTTATATTGTGGACTATCAAGGTTTACGTGACGATCCCGATAAAGTGAGTGCGTTTGTAAACTATCCGATTCCAGAAACTCCAAAGCAAGTCCGAAGGTTCCTAGGTATGGCTTCCTGGTACCGTCGGTTTGTCCCAGGTTTTTCTAACATAATCTCGCCACTCACTGAACTCCTTAAGAAAGATCGTCGTTGGCAATGGACATTTGCATGTGACCAGGCATTTATACGATTGAAAGAAGCTTTATCTTCAGCTCCCGTTTTAACCCGTCCAGATTTTTCTATCCCCTTCAAACAGATGCTAGCTCAGTAGGTCTTGGTGCCGTTCTTACTCAGAACTTCCCTGATGGTGAGAGAGTAATAAGTTACGCCAGCCGTTCACTGACCGCTGCGGAGAGGAAGTATAGTGCGACAGAGCTTGAAGCTTTAGCTGTCATCTGGGCAATAGAAAAATTCCGACCCTATCTTGAAGGTCAGGTTTTCACGGTCATCACTGATCATATGGCTTTGAAATGGATTCAAGGATTACGCGAACCAAAAGGAAGGCTTGCTCGTTGGGCTCTCCGCCTTCAGCAATACACTTTTGACATAGTTCATCGTCCTGGAAAACACCAAGTGGTTGCCGATGCTTTGTCGAGAGCACCTGTTGAGAAAATATCGACAGTCACTGTGTTTCCCAAAACGACCGATAAGTGGTATATTGGGATGTGTGAAAAGGTGCAAGCAAATCCAGAAAACTACCCTTATTGGACTGTTGAGAATGGAGTTTTGATGAAGAAGAGACCTACTAATGACTACAGTGATGAAGATCCTTGGAAAATAGTTGTTCCAAAAGATACTCGTAAGGAGATCATGCGCCAATTTCATGATGAGTCAACAGCTGGTCATCTGGGTGGGTTCAAGACTAAACGCAGGATTTCGGAGAGATATTTCTGGCCAGGAATGGGCTCAGATATCTACCATTATGTACTACGCTGCACAGTTTGTCTGTCTATTAAACCTGTTCGGAAGGTACCTGCCGGTCTGATGGGTACTCAGAGAGAAGCGTCAGATCCCTTCCATACGTTGAGCATTGACTTAATGGGGCCATTCCCTCGATCAACGAAACAAAATAAGTTTTTATTAGTTATCGTTGATACCTTCTCAAAATTTACTTTCCTACGTGCTCTCAGGTCATCGAAGGCTTCTGCAATCTGCAAGTATCTCGAAGAAGATATTTTAATGGTATTTGGAGTTCCAAAATACCTAATATGCGACAACGGTCCACAATTTATTAGCCGTGATTTTAAGAGCCTTGCGGAAAAGTATTCCATCCGTATACTTTATAATCCGGTTTACCATCCTCAGTCCAATCCGACGTAGCGATATAAGCAGACGATAAAGCAGATGATTGCTTCCTACATAGAGGATAACCACAAGCTGTGGGACCGTCATCTACCTCAACTAGGCTATGCATTAAGGACAGCCGTCAGTGAATCGTCAGGTTATACGCCAGCTTATCTTATGTTTGGACGTAAACTTGAGACATCCGGTGAAGGTCATAAAGCTAGGGATGTAAATAAAGATCCAGCTGAGGACAGAGTACGTCGTCTTGGTATTCTTGGAGATGTCACTGAAGAAGTTAAGCAAAGATTGAGAAAGGTCCATGCCAATGGTCGTCACCATTATAACCTAAGACGTCGTCCCCAGGAATACAATGTTGGAGACACTATCTGGAGGAAATCACACGTCCAGTCCGATGCAGCACGAAATTATTCTGCAAAACTCGCTCCCAAATATATAAAGTGCAGAGTAAATAAAAAGATTAGCTCGCTCGTTTATCAACTAAAGTAAAGTAAAGTAAAAGTAAAGTAAATATATTTGTCAACAAAGCATATTGCTTTATACAAAGGGGTGTGCATATAAGTAACAAAAGAAAAATATATATAAATAATTCTCCATCTTATATCTATTTAACGTATATTTATTCGTTATAAATCAGTCCAAAAATCACAAATTTTTCTTTTTCTTTATGTTTTTTTCTAAAATTATATTTATCTATTTTCTAATTATTTGCTTATTTAATATTATTATTATTCATTAATTATAAATGATCTTATTTTCAGTATATTAACTATAAAATAAAAAACGCTAACTGCCTGCTTACGAGTAATTGGGGTTAATATGGATGCTAGGTTTGTGTTTATTGACCATTCCTCACAGATAAAGTTAAGAGGTAAGTGAGCTTCCCTAAGCGACTTATATATCGGACATCTTAACATGATGTGATCCAGAGTTTCCGCTTCTTGCATGTTACAAATTGTACATTGTTGATCTGTATGAATTATGTATAAATTCCCTCTAAGAACAATTTTGATAGAGTTTCCTCCACTCAAACGTAATTGTGCTATGAGTCTCTTTTGTGCAAAATTTAATTTAAAGTTATTGTTTAAGTAGTTATTCTCTCTATTGCTACAGGCATGTATAATTTTATATAAACAAGAATAGCTCGAATTTTGAATGCGAGTAAAATCTTCCGTCGTTAATTTAGCATTGTAAGCGTTGATCATATTTCTGATAACTGCCGGTTTAAATTTGGTCTCGAAAATTCCGGCGGTGTCTACCTCAATATTTTCGATAATTTGTTTAACCTGTGAGACCCAGTTATATTTTATAGTATTTCCCTCAACTCTGTCCAAGTAAAGTAGCCTCTTGAAAGCTACTTTAACTAGATTGTTTTCCTCGAGAGAATGTATATTATTTAAATAATTTAAAGTTTGCTTAAGAACTGAAACTGCTATATGAGGGAACTGAAATTCTTGCCTAAGTAAGTAATGTGGGGTGTTTTTCTTAAGGGAAAAGTAGGATTTGAAGAAGTAACTTTGTGCCGATTCCATTTGGTCCAGATACCTTAATGACCACACAGGCGCTGCATATAACAAAGTACCTAATATACAAGAATGAAATATTGTTGTAGCCGCCTCAAACGAGTTGTTCGACGCTCTAGCCAGGGTTTCCTTTACTACTCCAGTCACGGATCTAGCCCTGCTAACCGACTGTTTAGTCGCTTCCTCAAACACGCCACGTCTGCTAAACCAAACTCCCAAATAATTAAATCCATTTACCTCCTCTAGAGGTTTTCCATCGTAGTAGCATTTGCCCCTATTTTGGGCCAGACATCCTTTAGAGAACGTAAGTATTTTACTTTTGTCCGAATTGACTTCGAGGTAGCTTGATTAACAAATCCATGAACACCACTAGCTGTAGCACTTGGTAACACACTAAATTGCACAGTTTCAAGCGAAATGGTAATGTTTAACAAGGAAAAAAACCGTAATAAAATGGAGCACGATCTAAACGTATCACGGCCAAGATGGCTCGTTTATCAACTATGTAATATGAATGGTACTGATCAAGGCAGATGGCATGAGAAAGATTTGAAGAGTCATCCAAGAGAGAGGGAGTAGGTTCTAATTTCGTGGTCGTCGTTGTTGTAGTTGAGTTTATATTCGATAGTTGCAACCTATATACAGGGTGTTTCACGATAAATGTTACAAACTTCGGGAGGTGATTCTACACCCCAAAAGCAACAAAAAACTTGACGCGTAATGTACTATTATCTACGACTTGCATTGCAAGTGGACTTTACATTGCTCATAACAGGGCGGGAAGTGTTACTTCCCTCCCATGGGAGTAAAGAAACAATCATACCAACTTAAAAGGTATTTTTTAAGTATTATGTTGGTAGTAAAGTTTTTCCGCTGTTTATAGCTAACTTTTAGGGAAGGTTATTTTAGGTTATCATACAAAGTCTTTAAATTAATAAAACTATTGAAAGTGTTTCTTGTAAAACGTGTATATTTAGTATAAAAATTGTTATTTTAATAAATCAAGTAACTAAATATCTTAAGGTGTTTAAATTACGAAAATTAGTAGAGAAAACTTTTATACCTACAAACTTAATAGCTATTAGCCAAGGTGCACTAGTCGTAGATAAAATGTAATACGCAACATGGATCGAAGTATTTCTGCTCACGGGATTATCTCCCTCGGCTATGCCTCGGGAGCTAATACTACAGATATCTCCCTCGGCAAGCCTCGAGAGCTAACTCATTTATCTCCCTAGGCAATATCGCCTCGCGAGGTAATGAAGTTTTTTCCTTCGGCGGTGCCTCATGAGAGAACTTAACCTTGAGCAGGAAAACATACTTCTCTAACTTGTTGCGTAAATAACAATTTATAGTAAAATTGTGGCTGGTTCTTTATTGGCTCGAACTGCGCAGATAGGTTTCAATTAATTTGAGTTTCTTACCATAACAAAATTTACATCTGACTTGTTTTGACCCATTTTCAACTAAAATAACTCTTGATTTGTTTTGAGTTTATTTAGTCAAAGTGAACACATATTGTTACATAGTAACTGTTCGTTATATGCTTTTGAAAGCAATTCAATTTTTTAATAATATTTGCTCTATTTCTTAGCGTGTCCTTCTTCCCTATAGTTAGGGTGTCCTTTCTTTTAGCAGATTTAGAGCCAGGGCCGTTCCTACCAATAGGCAAGACTAGGTGGCCGCCCGGGCGGCAAAAAGAAGGGGGAAACATGAATTTTTAATCAGAAAAATTAGGAGAGAGAAAAAAAAGAAATACAGGATAAATTAAAAAATCGAATTGCTTTCAAAAGCATATACCGAAATAAGGTATACCCCCACCTGAGTCCACCCCCACCCCTCCTCCTTTTTTACCTCTCCCCCCACTTGAGTCCGCACCCTAGCCACGCCCCCCTCCTCGTCTACGTCTTTAAGCCATGCCCACCACAGGTGTCGCCCCCCTCTACTTGTGGTGTCCCTCGTCTACGTGCATGAGTGGAAGATGTATGTGTACGCGGGCGTCCCCACCACGTCTCTATGTGTATGAGTACCTGTAAGATGTTAACCACGTCTACAACCACCTAAACCACGCCCCTGACCACCGCATCCACGTCTACCTAAGCCTCACCTGAGACCCACGTCCCTCGTCTACGTGTATGAGTATGTGTACACGGTTGTCTATCCCCACCACTCGTAAACGTGTATGAGTATCCCCGAGCCCCCCTGCAAGATGTTCGTATCCCCCACCACCTGTCCTCTTTTAAAATAATCTATGCCACCTGTAAGATGTTACATCCCCACCACCTGTCCGACTCCTCTTTTTAAAATAATACTCGTATACCTGAGTCCCGATATCCGAGTTACCCCCACTATACTTACCGTCAATACAAAGTGTGATCCTACACAAGCGGTGTCTCGATGCATACTGAGAGAGGAGGGGGTATACACGGATCCCCATCATCTAAGGAATGTAAACAACGGACGATAGTTGGTGTAAAACAACCAACAGTAATTGGTGGAAGGTTAACCTAAATTTAAACGTTGTAAAACCAGATAGTGATTAATCTAAAAAACGTAAATAATAGCATCAGCTGGTGTTTAACTGCCTGTCCTCTTTTAAAATAATCTGCAAGATGTTACATCCCCACCACCGATACCTCTTAATAGCCCGTACCTATGTGATAGTTGGCGTCAAATAATAGTAAGGTTAACCTAAATTTAAACGTTGTAAAACCAGATAGTGATTAATCTAAAAACGTAAATAATAGCATCAGCTGGTGTAAATGTTTAACCGTTATTGATAACATATTTCCAGGTATAGGCAACCAGTAATAGTAAGTTTTAAAGAACTATGAGACAACAGATTTAAAATAATTCCCACGGTCTATACTCGAGTCCAAGTATATAAGCCACGCCCCCAGCCTGAGTCACATGCCACCTGAGCCCCGCGTCGAATCCCCTCCACTAGTGTCCACCTCTGTGTACACGGGTGTCCCCACCACCTGTCCGAGGCCCCTCCACTTCTTTCTGGCTGCGAAGTGACAACAGATTTAAAATAATTCCCACGGTCTATACACGAGTCCAAGTATATAAACCACGCCCCTCACCTGAGTTGTATCCCCTCCATTTATTACCTGAGTCTGACACCCGTTATCCCCTCCACCTATAGTTCTACGATCCCACCTGTGCGGTATCTTTCCACCTGGAGGTTATCCCACCCTGACCATACCTGACCACCGAGTCCCCTCCACTTGAGATATTTGAGTCAAAACAAGAGTTACCCTACGCCCTATACTCGTATACCTGACTACATACTGTATACCGAGTCTTGCTATCCCCTCCGCTCCTATACTTGAATACTTACCGGCTTATTCCTGTACAAAGTTTATCCCCTCCACATTAGAGCAGATCCTACACAGCCGGTGCCTCGATACATACTGAGAGAGGGGGGAGTATACACATGTATTTGTAACTGACTACATCATCTAAGGAAATGAGTTTAAAACAGCATACGAACGATAGTTGGCGGAAACGACCAACAGTAATCGGTAGAAGGCTTAAAGGTTAACCTAAATTTAAGTGTTGTAAAAATATAAACACATTATAGTGATTAATGTTCTAAAAAATAATTTGTAACGGAATTTTATCTATGACGGTAGTTGTTTTTATCTAACATCCTGCAAACTTTATAACAGCTTTACAATCAGATGGAGTTTTTACTGTCTAGTGTACAAGACCACTTGTACTGTTGTCTCTTCTGTACCCCTACACCCGGCTGCTAGATTTACACCTGTTTATGTTACCTGTATATGTTTGTACATTTGTTTGCTCAAACAAATGTACAAACATATTAACTATTAATGGGGCTGTTTGATGTTTGGGCAAACAAATGTGCAAACATACTAATTATGTATGGACTGTTTGATGTTTGCGCAAACAAATGTACAAACATATTAACTATTAATGGGGCTGTTTGATGTTTGCGCAAACAAATGTGCAAACATACTAACTATGTATGGACTGTTTGATGTTTGCGCAAACATCAAACAGCCCCATACATAGTTAGTAGGATGCTAATGTTTGCGCCTAGGCGACCAGAGGTGGTGTACGGGTGTTAAAAAATTACAGGCAAAAAAGAAGGCACAGGGGATGACGTCACCAACTACCGAAGGGATAAATTCTAGCGCGTATTCGGTATCGATTCTATGCAAGTGGTGGGGGATAACCTATCGAAGCTGACAGATCTTAGTAGAGCGTACAAAATGGAGGGGATAGCGCACATCAGCGTACAGGTGGGTTCGTAAATTATAGGCGGAGGGGTTTCGGACATATCGACTCCCAAATGGGAGAGCGTATACAGGTGTACAACCGAAGAGGTGGAAGTGTTATTTAGGTACCCGTTTAGCGGTCCAACGGACCCGTTAAACGGGTCCGTTGGACCGTTAAACGGGTCCGTTGGACTGTTAACGGGTCCGTTGGACCGTTAAACGGGTCCGTTGGACTGTTAACGGGTCCGTTGGACCGTTAAACGGGTCCGTTGGACTGTTAACGGGTCCGTTGGACCGTTAAACGGGTCCGTTGGACTGTTAACGGGTCCGTTGGACCGTTATTGGGCCAACAAACGGTCTTAATCTGGTTAGAAAAATAAATAAAAGACTTAAACATGGATTTAAACCATAAATTTAATGTAAAATTAGATAAGATAAAAACTACTGTAAATAAACACAAAGAGTGAATTATTTTATAATAAATCTGGTATCAAACAGCTGGTATTTTTATATTTTATCACTGACTTTGGTATGTAATATGACGTTGGTCGTTAACAGTAATAATGTCATAGGAGTTATCAAATGTGAATCATCTGATGTTTTGTTGACACATTTAAACATCTGAATCAACCTTCTAGTGTGTAGTCAGACGTTCTAGTGCCTAGTCCTGTTTTTTTGAACACCTTCCTACTTATCTTTCCTGACTTTGTACTTTAGAATTACTGTAGAAAGTTATCTACATCCTGTGATTTATCCTCTGTATGTGTGTGACCTTGAATGTAATTCCGTGTTTTTTTAATACAACTCTGTCGTTTTAGATATGAAAAAACCATCTACATACTGTTCTGACCACTTCCTGTTAATCGTTTTAATATTCTTTATTAGAATTATTTAAAGTATTATTTGTCAAGATATTTCAGTTTATTTCGAGGTATATTTATCGATAAATTTTTCCTGTGCACATTTTATAGATGGTATTATTATCTGAGAAAACTCGTTTTCCTTTGTAAATAATTATATTTGGTAAAATCATACTTCTCTGGTATTCGAACTTATGGTCTCGCCTACGTTTTTTAAATTCCATAATATTATTATAATAGTTTTATCTTTGGAATGTCTAGATTGTAGAAATATAGAAATTTAGTAGTAAATTATTTTTACTGTAAATGAATTGATAACGATATACTAAAGGATGTTGATAAATTTTAACTCTAGAGCGTTATTTCCTAGAATACGATATAAAATTAAATATTTGGCCGCTGAGTTGGGTTATTGACAGCTATCTGCTGTATAAGAGCCGTAATACACTGCCTTTAGAAATACGCTATCTACGCTTAACCAACTAAACAGATGGGGACGCGACTTAGGTACCCGTGTACCAGAAAAGTGGAGGGGTAGGACCAATATTGAAGCAGATATACGGGTAACATAAACAGGTGTAAATCTAGCAGCCGGGTGTAGGGGTACAGAAGAGACAACAGTACAAGTGGTCTTGTACACTAGACAGTAAAAACTCCATCTGATTGTAAAGCTGTTATAAAGTTTGCAGGATGTTAGATAAAAACAACTACCGTCATAGATAAAATTCCGTTACAAATTATTTTTTAGAACATTAATCACTATAATGTGTTTATATTTTTACAACACTTAAATTTAGGTTAACCTTTAAGCCTTCTACCGATTACTGTTGGTCGTTTCCGCCAACTATCGTTCGTATGCTGTTTTAAACTCATTTCCTTAGATGATGTAGTCAGTTACAAATACATGTGTATACTCCCCCCTCTCTCAGTATGTATCGAGGCACCGGCTGTGTAGGATCTGCTCTAATGTGGAGGGGATAAACTTTGTACAGGAATAAGCCGGTAAGTATTCAAGTATAGGAGCGGAGGGGATAGCAAGACTCGGTATACAGTATGTAGTCAGGTATACGAGTATAGGGCGTAGGGTAACTCTTGTTTTGACTCAAATATCTCAAGTGGAGGGGACTCGGTGGTCAGGTATGGTCAGGGTGGGATAACCTCCAGGTGGAAAGATACCGCACAGGTGGGATCGTAGAACTATAGGTGGAGGGGATAACGGGTGTCAGACTCAGGTAATAAATGGAGGGGATACAACTCAGGTGAGGGGCGTGGTTTATATACTTGGACTCGTGTATAGACCGTGGGAATTATTTTAAATCTGTTGTCACTTCGCAGCCAGAAAGAAGTGGAGGGGCCTCGGACAGGTGGTGGGGACACCCGTGTACACAGAGGTGGACACTAGTGGAGGGGATTCGACGCGGGGCTCAGGTGGCATGTGACTCAGGCTGGGGGCGTGGCTTATATACTTGGACTCGAGTATAGACCGTGGGAATTATTTTAAATCTGTTGTCTCATAGTTCTTTAAAACTTACTATTACTGGTTGCCTATACCTGGAAATATGTTATCAATAACGGTTAAACATTTACACCAGCTGATGCTATTATTTACGTTTTTAGATTAATCACTATCTGGTTTTACAACGTTTAAATTTAGGTTAACCTTACTATTATTTGACGCCAACTATCACATAGGTACGGGCTATTAAGAGGTATCGGTGGTGGGGATGTAACATCTTGCAGATTATTTTAAAAGAGGACAGGCAGTTAAACACCAGCTGATGCTATTATTTACGTTTTTTAGATTAATCACTATCTGGTTTTACAACGTTTAAATTTAGGTTAACCTTCCACCAATTACTGTTGGTTGTTTTACACCAACTATCGTCCGTTGTTTACATTCCTTAGATGATGGGGATCCGTGTATACCCCCTCCTCTCTCAGTATGCATCGAGACACCGCTTGTGTAGGATCACACTTTGTATTGACGGTAAGTATAGTGGGGGTAACTCGGATATCGGGACTCAGGTATACGAGTATTATTTTAAAAAGAGGAGTCGGACAGGTGGTGGGGATGTAACATCTTACAGGTGGCATAGATTATTTTAAAAGAGGACAGGTGGTGGGGGATACGAACATCTTGCAGGGGGGCTCGGGGATACTCATACACGTTTACGAGTGGTGGGGATAGACAACCGTGTACACATACTCATACACGTAGACGAGGGACGTGGGTCTCAGGTGAGGCTTAGGTAGACGTGGATGCGGTGGTCAGGGGCGTGGTTTAGGTGGTTGTAGACGTGGTTAACATCTTACAGGTACTCATACACATAGAGACGTGGTGGGGACGCCCGCGTACACATACATCTTCCACTCATGCACGTAGACGAGGGACACCACAAGTAGAGGGGGGCGACACCTGTGGTGGGCATGGCTTAAAGACGTAGACGAGGAGGGGGGCGTGGCTAGGGTGCGGACTCAAGTGGGGGGAGAGGTAAAAAAGGAGGAGGGGTGGGGGTGGACTCAGGTGGGGGTATACCTTATTTCGGTATATGCTTTTGAAAGCAATTCGATTTTTTAATTTATCCTGTATTTCTTTTTTTTCTCTCTCCTAATTTTTCTGATTAAAAATTCATGTTTCCCCCTTCTTTTTGCCGCCCGGGCGGCCACCTAGTCTTGCCTATTGGTAGGAACGGCCCTGGCTCTAAATCTGCTAAAAGAAAGGACACCCTAACAGGGAAGAGGCCACAAAGCACCTATATGTATAATAAAAATAGTATAAAATAAAAATTCACTACTTACTGAGTTTAGATTAGTCTTGCAAGTGAAGGGTTGATCCTGTCTGCGACGTTTTCTATAAAGTAGCTAATTAATTAGCTACTAGGTGGCAGCACCAGCGAGCGAAAAAGTACATAATATGTATATAAGTACTTATATATACATCGTATATAATAAGAAAACTGATTTACTTATGATAGGTTTAGTAATAAATGATAAATAAATAAGGTTATGAGGTTCCGACACTAAGTGACGCCTATAACTTACTTAAATTCTGATCATAATCTTCACTCATAACACAGTATTATGTGCTCATTGGCCGAAGAATTATTTTCAACTTGTCATTTAGTTTGTGCCTTCAGTGACTGAGTGTGAAACTGATTTGAAGCCATCAAATATATATATATATATATATATATATATATATATATATATATATATATACAGGGTGGTCCAAAAGCCTCCCCCCTATCTTACCATTTGAATAGTTTGAGATAAATTAATGAAACTAGGGGGACCCGTACCAAGAAAAGGAAACTTTGTTGTCATGCAATCTCGCCCTAGGGGCAACAATGCATTTTATCCCCTTGCACTGACATTTACCATATTTATACTTTTGTATGGTAACCCTACCTATAGGGGGTAAAATATTGGAGATAAAGAAAATAGTTTGAGGTAAAATATTCTTATTTTTCACCTTAGAATCCAAATCTGCTATTAAAAATATACTCTCCAATTAGAAATTTTGAAGTTGAGAGGCCTGGGGACAAAATGGGTGGTTGCCCCCTCGTACGCCTAGGATGAATACACACTTTTCTTTATATGGTACGCAAGAGAACAAGATGGTACAAGAGAGAGGGGGGACTTTTGGACCACCCTGACACACACACACACACACACATATATATATATATATATATATATATATATATATATATATATATATATATATATATATATATATATATATATATATATTTATATACAGAAAACAAACAAAACTCAGGTTTCGGTCACAAAAATCGTCTTTATGTTACAATCCCGACGTTTCGGTTTTTACTTAAAACCTTCTTCAGGGGCCGTAAAACATCTAAACAACGACTGTCGCTGTTTAGATGTTTTACGGCCCCTGAAGAAGGTTTTAAGTAAAAACCGAAACGTCGGGATTGTAACATAAAGACGATTTTTGTGACCTGAGTTTTGTTTGTTTTCTGTTTATATTTACGGTCGAGAATTTAGTCATATATATTTATATATATATATATATATATGTATACACATGCGCAGACACACAAGGTGGGGCATTGTAATCGAACGTTTTTTAAATAATCAGTAAGTACTCTCATTTATTATTTTATTCGGAAAATCATGTGCTTATCTTATCAGCAAATTGCACGTCGTTTTTTTGCCTTCTCTATTTTATTTGTATAATACATCCATTTTACCCCCCCCCCCCCCCCTAATCAGTCCTGGCTTAGAACTTACCTAATCTATTTGTATTCATGGTCGGCCAATTTATTAGTTGGTCAATTATTTATATAAAAGGAAAATTTAAGGTTAAATAAATACGCTTATTTATATGTGATTTTTTTTTTTTTTTTTTTTTTCAAAAGTATATTTAACATTAAACATTTATTTATATATTACATGTATATGCAATACAAACAATGCGCAACTCTATCTCTACAAACTTAGTTTTAAATCCTAAAAGTTGGGTTCATAGAACGTTTTTATTTTATTTTTTTTATTAATTTATCCAACCTTTCCTTTCTTGTGAGATTGCGTAGCGTTTTATTCAGGTTATGAACAAAGCTAAATATAGAATTAATATACAATACTTATTATTATTATTATAAGTTATTATATCTATTTAAAGACAAACGAATCAAAACAAACAATTATGGGATAGTGGTTGCCTTAGCTTAGCAATAACAAATCATTTCGAGGTGAGTCGTCACCGTTGGGACGCTACTCGATTATATAAATTATGAATGACACGGGGTTGGCGTGTCGCTCCATCTGCTTTGTAATACCTTCCGTAAATAGATGTAAGCCACTTCACTTAAGTAGCTACCCATTTATATTGGTAAACTCCGAATGTGGGGCCCCTTGCCGGTGTCGGGTATCGAACCCGAGACATATTGCATGATAGGCGAATGTGGTATAGGTTACCGGATGTAAGCCACTTCACTCAAGTTGCTTCCCACATTTATATTGGTAAACTCCGAGCGTGGGGCCCCTTGCTGGTATCGGGAATCGAACCAAGACCACCTGCATGATTGATGAATGCGGTAACAATAAGCTTCCAGTTACGCCTCAATACAATACTATATCAAAGTATATTTAATATTTATGTGAAGGTTTTATTTAGGTTTGAAGCGACAACGTAAGAAATTTAATATGGGACTTTTTGCGCTTCAAGCCAAGCATTAAAAATTACGCGCGTCCAAAACGCTTATTATGAACCCTGTTAAGTAAGTACCCTGTTAACCAGTAAAGTAAACTTTACTAATATATAATTATATCGATAGATATTTTTCTCTTTTAATTAGGGCGGTAAATAATAAGTAATCATACAATTATGTAAATCGTTAAACAGTTAATAACATTATTGCTTTCAAAAGCTTGATTTAATAGTTAAAAAGAAAGTAAAATTAAGTAAATTAATTTAGATATCTATTTAGACAAGATATTATATCTATTTGAAGACCAATTAATCAAAACGTATTGGAATAAATGTGGACACTACTACTACTCGATTGTATACATAAAAGAGCATAATTATTTTTTAAATTGTTGGCCTTTTTATATTTTAAACATTACATTTTTTACTCAAAACTTGTTAGTTTTAATTTATTGTTTCCATTACAAAACGTTTCGACCCTTCTTTATGTTTTTTAAGGTCATTACATTTTTTTTGTTTTTTATCCACATCTACATTTTATAATTACTTTCAAAATTTGTCGATTATTTCTACATTTTTACACATTTACGTTTAAACATTCACTTATTCTTACCATCTTTATATTGTTTATACTACATCATTAAATAAATTTTAAAAATATTTTTAATATTACGAAATTTGAAACAGACAAAGAAGTTTAATTAAAATATTTAAAATTTTTGATTGAACGAGATAACATCTACAACATATACCTACATACTATATTTCAAACATTGACGAAAAACACATTTTAAACATTAAAACCACATATATTTTTTTTATAAAAAAGTATATTTTAATAGGATAGATGTATATCATTAAATGATTATATAACAGATACCTGATGGACAAAATGAACTCAACACCAATCCAAATAAATTAAAATTATGTGTAAATATTTTATTAGGAAACTCTATTTGAGGTTTATTTGAATTTCGTAGATGATAATTTGACTTCGTTATCATTTCATTAGATTTCAGACTAGACGTTAGCGACAGAATATTTGTCTAGTAGAAGGAGGCTGAAGCAAAAAGTAGAGTTGGGTAAGATCGGGCCTTGCCCCAACTCTACTTTCTACACTCTACAGTCAACCCTCTTTTATCTATGCTTCTCTCAAGGACTTATCCACTATCACTATTCACAATAATACTAACACAAACATACAAATGTTTATAAAAAAAAATACATAATTTACTTTATTATTTCGTTATTTTTACATCGTTTTATATTATTATGTAAACCGAAGAGTGATTGAAATGGAACACATATTACAGAGCAAGTAATTATTTACTCTTTTCGTTTCTACTCTACAAGTCCACCTAAGAAAACCTCTTCAACCAGTAATTATTATTCTAGTATTAAAAATACAATAAATTCATTAATTTAATTGAAATGTAATTTAATTAAATTACAAGTTTTGTAAGTCGATATGTGTGAGTTCAAATATTTTATCGCATGATCAGTGTTTTTACTAAATGAGAAATATATTTTTATTATATATATATATATATATATATATATATATATATATATATATATATATATATATATATATATATATATATATATATATATATATATATATTTATATATATATATATATATATATATATATATATATATATATATATATATATATATATATATATATATAAATATATATATATAAATATATACTGCCCTCCTTCAGAGCTCTATCTCTACTCTAAATGGTCTAAAAATTCATTTACGTTTTCTTGTTTAGGTGGAATTTGGAAATAATACTTAGCCCCAAATATGCGTATCCGACAGTTTTATAGTCTAATATAGCGTATGTACTGTACTTACGCCTTTTTTGCTAAGTGATAGTGACACGTATATTTTGATTAAGAAATTGTTACTTAAGCAATTTTCTCTAAGTATATCATTGTGTTAGGCAAGGCGATATCGCGTATCTGACTGCAAATCAAAGATCTACTTAAGTACTAGATAATCATTAGTCGCCCTATACTCACGGTTCTATTGGTTATATTTGATGTGTTTTAGTTTACATGGATTATATTCTATGCAGAAAAGAAAAGTGAAAAGCAAATACTACTCACAATAAAATTGATAGAATCTTTATTAAAGATCGCATTAATCCCTTTAGACCCACAGTTTCGCTCTAACTCAGATTGCATGCACCATCGTGGAAATATCTGCCTAGTGACATATCTGTTACAAAACTATACGATAATTATTTTAAGGAAAATTATTCTGAAATGAAATGTTGTTAAAATGTTTACAGATCAGTACTAAATCCAATGAATATTTAATTTATAAAACTTGGTCTCGTGTGAGGTATGTGAGGAAAATATGTTGCACAAGAAAACTGTTTGAAATCACAATGGATGTGAAATAAGTACATATTGGGGAAAACACGTGATATTTGCAAAAAATGCCTGGCAAATTTATCAACTTAATGCTGAAACCATCGTGTGACCTTGATAATGAAATTATTTATAAAGTAGATTTACAAAAAGTTATAATGTACCAACTTGTTTGTCATTTATTTTCGTGCGACGACTGGTGGCATACAATGAACCTTTTGTCCCTGTGGGATCAAGCAGTTAGCTCTATCCATTTGGAGTTCTTTGGCATGAAGGTACATATCAGAGGCAGGATGAAAGAGGTCATCATTTGTGCGTATTATAATTTTTCAAAAATACAGGGATACAAAATACATTATTTTATGAGTGGATAATTGTATGGCTCAAAATAAAATTGGGCATTATTTTCTTTTCTTATTTATGCTGTTAATAACATTCCAACCATAGCCCTAGAAAAAAATGGTGTTTATTACTTTAAGATCGGGTATAAATTCATGTCAGCAGACAGCTTCCTTCGTCTTGTGGAGAAATCTCTAATAGAAAAAGGGAAGGTTTACGATTTCAAAGATGCTGTCATCACACTTCAAAAGCAAAAACAGCTTTGAATAAATTTCCTGATTTTTGTAAATGGAAGGATCTTGCATCAGTTTATATATTAAATAAAATAAAACCTCGAACCAAGGTCCATGATTTTGTACATGTAACTGCAAAAAAAAGTCATTCAAGTTGACGATCAAAAGAGATCTTCACGGAATAGATATAGAACTTGACTTTTTACGAAATAATATTTTATATAATGGTTTCCCTGATCTGGAAAAATGGATATTACCTAGAGGAATTCCACCAGAAAGAAAGGAAGGCATTTTAAATAGGCTATGTAATGAAGACAACACCAGAATTATGCCACAATAAAGTTTGGAAAAGTTAGCCTGTTTCAAACAACTCGCAAGAACATGATTTAATTTAAATAACGAGATCTCGTTTAATTTAAAAAATGTTGATCATAAATAAAAGTTCCTACTTCTGAAATATGTTTTAGTTTGTAAATTATATTCAATCTGTTTCCTTTTCATTATTGCTTCCGAGCTTACCGAAGGTAACAACGGAAGCTATGTGATCATTCTGAAGAACGAAAAATTTTTAGGTCTCCAATTTCAAAAATTCCAAGACAGAAAGCCATTTCAGACATCAGGAAACAATTTTGGTCAGTGTGAGTCAGTAGCTCAATTTTTGCGAACCAACATATCTTAAAAACTACTCGTCCGGTTTATTGAAATTTGTAGCCATTGTTGGTCCCATATAAGTTTCAACCTTATGCGTTCATTTGTTTCTCTTCCACATGCGCACAAACATACATTTATTTACACCTATATCTTCAAAAATACTGATATGATTTTTATGAAATTTTGATGGTTCGTCGAAAGGAGACCCCAGATAATTTTATCCCCCTGATTAATTTTAATCGTCTGCGCTCATTAAATTTTGCTAAATTGATACTTTAATTAATGTAAAAATTAAAACAATATTGTCAGATTTAAAAACGGGGAAAAATAAAATAAATTGGATAATAATAGGTTTTGAAAGAATTAAATTTTACGAAATAGAACGTGAGGAAGCTATGTGCCACACTAATTGGTTGAGTATTTTTAATAATGCTTGTGATTAAATTATTAACTTTTAAAAATATATTTTTAGAAAATTTGATTCTTGAGTAAATGTATTTTTTTATATTGACAATTGAACAAAATTAACACCCGTTTTATCGAAATTATTTACCATAATATTAATATATGTTCATAAAACTTAATATATGTTCATAAAAAAGGACAAATTACGTGTAGAAGGACCAAAATTAGGCTTATACGCATGTTCACCTAAGGATTGAACTTACCACATTTTATTCAAATAAACGTAAGGGACCTTACGCATTAAATGCTAAGTATTTGAGTGAATATCCATAAAGAAATATGACGTATGTACCGTGTACTTTACATTTTCATAATTTGCACGTAGTAAGAGTTGCATAATTAATTTGTTTTTTACAGGGCTCAATAGCTTATGAACAATTCTACCTAAACTGCTTAGTTACATCCCTGTAGCACAAAAAGCACAGAAACCTAAGGGGCGCAAACTTTGAAAACTTTGATCTCATTTTTCCAAAAATGTACTTTTTGTACTTACGCCTTTTTCGCTAAGAAGGGCAGTATATATATATATATATATATATATATATATATATATATATATATATATATATATATATATATTTGGTAATATATATATATATATATATATATATATATATATATATATATATATATATATATATATATTTGTGTGTGTGTGAAGTATTTACATTTTTATGCACATTGTTTATTTTTAAGTTTAAATATTGCTAAGCAAATTAAAGGCGAACTTATTCCTTTCCTCTTCATTTTGTTTGACGAAGAAAGATAGAAAAGAGGTATTGAGTTAAAACAAATTCTTTGGCATGACACCGCGTATTTAAAGAATTCCCAGCAGTTTAAAATATATACATTAAATGATTATTATTATTATTGAAAATTCTTTACTTTTGATGTTTTGATTTCTTGTAATTCTCAACACAACTATTTTTTTTAATCATATTTTCAAGATGTTTATTATTTATCATAAACATAATAATTATAATAATTGTCAATATATTAATGTAGTGCATTAATAAGGGAGCCAGGGTGGCCGAGGTGGTAAAGACACCGGGCAGCTATCACTGAGTCGAGGCAACTCGAGGTCGTGGGTTCGATCCATCCCGGGCCATGATACACTGAATGCATCTATGAATCGCGGACGGAGCAGGGCGGGGGACACCCCCTGAGGGGATCTCTTCCCCCACACTTTGAAGCACGCTCATATAGCTTACTAATGACCACACCATACTCGCTTCGGTGGTACAATGTACAAATGTATGATGTGTGAAGTAGCTGGAACTCCACCACGGGGAAGTAAAAATGGGTCTACTGTAGGCCTGATTGCGAGGTTCGAACAAGTGGTTCGTCCTACCCGTCTAGTAGGAAGTATTAGGTACTGTAGGAACGCCGAGAGAATGTGCGTGGAAAAATCGATCTTGGGTCGAACTTTTAAACTAACTATCGACTTCGCTTCTAGATATATCGATGTTCCTCTAGGCAGAGTCCCCTCTAGGTGTGTCGACCTTTTCTACCTTGTTTAAAAAGTGACATTTTTTCGGCACATTTTCACAATGCCTGACTTTAACATCTCACTGCTTTAAGAGTTCTTATCCAAATCAAACCAAATTCACAGGGTTTTTAGAACTCATATAAATGTAGAAGCCTACTTAGT
Source organism: Gerris lacustris (assembly GCA_951217055.1). NCBI lineage: Eukaryota > Metazoa > Arthropoda > Insecta > Hemiptera > Gerridae > Gerris > Gerris lacustris. Next base: position 38,843,005 of record OX578285.1, on the reverse strand, counting down.
TTCAAGTCAAAAAGTTAATTAGTTTGATGTTAATTAACGGATTGAATGGGATCTGATATCCAAATGAACCCAATGAAAGTTATTATTAAACATTATTTTTAACATTTGTTGATACATTATTAGAAAATAATAAGTAATATTATTATGCTATCAAAGTAATAGTTTAAAACGCATGATATCTTACTAATTTTAAAACTTAATCTGATTATAGATTATAAAATAATATTTATTTTTAAAAATATATAACATTTTTAAGAAAACATTAAGTATACAAATTGTATTAAACATATTTAAAATAAATTCGTTTCTTTGAAACGTATTTTTGTCTTTATTTTTCTGTTAAGGTTTTGTCTTATAAACCAGTCCTATTATTTTAATCCATCTTTGCTATCAAAGAAATATTTTAAAACGCATGATGTCTTACTAGTTTTAAGCAGCACTGCAATATTTATCTGAATAATATGTTCTCTAAATATTGATAGGGCATGAGCTACTTAACGGGCAGGTAGGATTTAGGATTATAAAAAGCGGAAGGATGAAGGAATGGGATTAGTTACTTTTGGGTGGTGATTGACCTTAGTTTGGATTGGGATAAACCCTTTATTTTTTAAAGAAGTGCAATCTTACATGGAAAATTGTAAAAATTTATACATATTTGCAAGAAAATAATCTCATAATACAAGCCGATTTCCTTTCAACAAACTGTCCAGCTAAAAATGAAAAAAAAAAAAAAAAAAAAAAAAAATCAACATATGTTTCAGTCATTCTTAGGACAATCGCTTTGTCGATAACATCTTATATATCCGTGATCATATCTTTCGTATTTGGCATCTCCTTGGAAAATTTGAACTGGCACTCTTACTTGGATTTCTCTGCTCAACGTTTTGTTTTTATCTGTAAGTACATAAAATTACTTACTTTGGTACATACGAGTACATCCCATCTCAACGTATAGTTTTTTAGTGCGTGTTTCACATTTTCGCCTAATTTTCAATTGTCATATATAAATAGTTCTACATTAAATAATGGATAACAATAGAAATATTTGTAAAAGATTGCGTTTTAAAATATTACTTTGATAGCATAATAATATTATTTATTATTTTCTAATAATGTATCAACAAATGTTAAAAAATAATGCTCAATAATAATTTTCATTGGGTTCATTTGGATATCAGATCCCATTAAATTCGTTAATTAATGTAAAACTAATTAACTTTTTGACTTGAAACTAAGTAGGCTTCTACATTTATATGAGTTCTAAAAACCCTGTGAATTTGGTTTGATTTGGGTAAGAACTCTTAAAGCAGTGAGATGTTAAAGTTGGGCATTGTGAAAATGTGCCGAAAAAATGTCACTTTTTAAAAAAGGTAGAACAGTTCGAGTACCTGGAGGGGACTCAGCCTAGAGGAATAGCGATATATCTCGAAGTAAAGTCGATAGTAAGTTTGAAACTTCGACCCAAGATCCATTTTTCCACGCACATTCTCTCGGCGTTCCTACAGTAACTACTACTACTACTACTACTTAATGTAGTGCATAAAATGGAATATGCTTTAAAATATCTAATAATAGCAATCAATTTACATATTATTATTTAATTTCATAAAAGATAAATTACTACGTTTTTATTAGCTTACATTCTTGTTTGTTTGTTTGTTTGTCCGGTACAAATCTGGCAATCGATTTCTAACTAACTTCCCGAATAGCTAGACATTTGAAACTTTTAGCATAGCTCAGAACACGATGACAATACATTATTTTAATACATTTAGCCATCTTTCAGCAGAATGTAATTAGTTTTCAGCAAATTTTGCTGTGCGGAAAAAATCCGCAAGTTATTTTATTTGTTTTGCCATATCCAATATTTACGCAATCTTCATTTTGACTGGTCTCAAATTGGTGATAGATAAACATTGAATGACAGCAAAACAGGAAATATCGATTATATTATTTATCGATTATATTATTTATATTATTTCAAATATATCGATGGCACGCTTTAGATTTGGTGTTGGGGAGATCCGTTGTACAAAGATTTGTCCTTTTATAAGTTTAAGATCAGCTCTCTGGCTGGTATTGTTCCACGTAATAAGCAATCTTTTAATCTATTATTTTTTAGCGTAATAAGTATAGGGTAGAGGTAGAGTAGTGCGTGTTTGAAGTTGTTGCAGAGTAAATGTAAGTGGTAGAGGGGAACACGATGATTCCCGAATGAGATTCGACTCTCTTTGGCTAGACAAATATTCTGTCGCTAACGTCTTGTGGGCAGTAGGGCCTTTATACTATCAGTCAGGCACCGATCTGGATCGCTCGGATAGCAACCCGGACCGAATCGAGACCTGAGCGTGATCGGACCGGTAGTCTGGGATCAAAGGTGTGAATGCTCTCTTAAAAAATAAAAAAGTGCTATCTTAAATTGTACCACTTTTGGGAGAACATCACATTTCATTTTTTTAATAAAAATAAAATCTATTTTTTATTTTATTGTTTTTAGTAGTAGTTTGATCCCATTTTTTTTTTATACATTATTTCTTTCGTGTGATTGACCTTTTATTGGTTTATAATTTAAAGAACATAATACTTTTACTTCAGATTTAGCCCTCAAATTTGGTATTTTTCAGCCTTGAAACAATCCTGTAAATGAATCTCCCTCTAGAAGATAGAGAAGTCTCATTTAAACAGTCAAAAGGGGAGATATATTTTTAAATTATTTTAGTTAAATTCTATTTTTTAAAAACGGCAAAGTTGTTCAAAACGATATTTCTGATTTATAGGCTAATGTAAACAATTATGTAAAACTAACGACTGTGCAAGTTTGAGCTTTCTGGGTAGTCGGAATGTGGGTCAAATTAAGATTAAAAGATTTTCAGACAAACAAACATAAATCAACTGACGTACGTACTTCTGTGTAGAAATAGAAAGGTCAACAGCACAAAAACAGTAATATCTACTTTATTGTATACTTATGCATATCGTTAAACAGTTAATAACACACCTTTTTTTATTACAACACTTTGTACTCTACACATTTATCTATATATTGAATATCTCTAATTAGTTAATAATATATATATTTAAACAATCTTACTAAAAGTTTAGTATTAAGTACAGTAGAACGTCACTATAACGGACTAATAAGGGCTTAGGGTTGTCCTCTGTAATCAAAGTCCGTTATATAACATATAATTGTTTCAAATAATAATACAAAAGGGTGTACATACATCAATGAAAGGGTATTTGAGTAGAAAATTATAATATCTAGAACATAATCTGAGTATTATTTTAATTGATGGCGATTGGTTAGATTTATGCATTATATGTAGGGTTTTCAGTTTATTATTTTTGGCTTTGTTCTTTTTTTCAGTTTATTAGGCTTTGTATATTAATAAACAATATATTAATAATTGGCAATAAGAAATATTTATTAATATAAATGTAGGGCATAAAATAGAATATGCTTTAAAATATCTAATAGAAGCGATCAAATTATTATTATTTCGTAAAAGATAAATTAGTTATTAAGGTGTCTTTATGTTGGTTTATAATAATTAAAGAGGACTAGATAGTAAGGACAATGCAATTTACAAAATATTGTTCCACGTAATAAGCTATCTTTTAACCTATATAACCTTGTGTTAAACAAAATATGTACAAGTAATGGGGGATAAAAGATTGCGTGTTTAAAGTTGTAGAGAAGCAAATGTAGTGGTAGAAGTAGACTGGAGAGCGAACCCGATGATTCCCGAGTGAGATTCGACTGAGAAGCGCGGTAGGGGGAAATCGTATGCCGAGAGCGTTGATTGCACACCTCTTATATCCTCCTAACTCTATTACACGTATTAACTTCTTTTCGACATTCTTTGGCCCTACCAAGTGCAGTAGGAGGAGGCAATAAGCTGGATACTGGATTACACACCTCCTATATCTTCCTTACTCCCTGTTACACACGTGTAAGGTTCTTGAGTAGATTTTTTGTAACTCTTTTCGAGTTTATGTAGCAAAGCCAAGACATGAAAATGTCAAAAAGTGTTAATTACACAGCAAATAAAAGATAGGTAAGTATCTTATATGATAAGGTAAAAAAAGGTTTAGTAAGCAATTTCTGACGAATAACAAAACAGAATCTAATTCAGGGTCAGAGGGCTATAAGTGAAGTACGCTAAAGAAGGGTCCATTATAGTGAGGTTCCACTGTACAAAGCGAACATTTCAGAGGAAACTAAATCAAAATGTTTTAATTTGACATTAAATTAAAAATATAAATAAAATACGAATATGGTTAAACAATATTTATTAATGATATTAAATATATTTATTACATATTAAATAGTCAATACGTTTACAAATTAACATTTAGTTCTTGATTAGGATGATTCTTCAGTGAATTAGCATTTGATGTTCTTTGAGTGTGAAGTCATTGATCCGGCAGTTAAAGAGGGTTACCTACAGCAAGGTACCTAATATTAAGTACCTGTACAAGTAAGAAAAAATAAACAAGAGTTAATATAATTTAGCGTTATGAAAGCTCTGTTTAATGTAAAGTTTGGCAATGCCAACTTTATGAAACAGGATATATATATATATATATATATATATATATATATATATATATATATATATATATATATATATATATATACAGGGTGACCCTCAATAAATTGTCATAAGGAAACTGGCGGATTCTATTGGTCAAATTCAACAAAAAATGTCGATTAAGCATGTGCCCATTTTTCAATAGTTCTCGAGATATCGATTTATAATAAATAAATTTAAAATTAAATAAATTGATATTTCGAGAACTATTGAGAAATGGGCATACGCTTAGTCGACATTTTTTGTTGCATTTGACCCATAATCTACCAGTTTCGTTATGACATTTTAACGAGGGTCACCCTGTATAATATATACATATATATATATATATATATATATATATATATATATATATATATATATATATACATATATATATATATATATATATATATATATATATCTTCCTACCATTATGACGTCCATACATTAGGGATTTACCATCAATATGACGTCCGGGACAATATGAACTCCGTATACCGGACGTCACTTTACAACCCGAGTTAATTTCGTTCTAAAAGCTTCAAATAAGCTATGTTTGAAATCTGAGAGGGAAGTAATAATGGTCGAAAATTGAAAAAAAGTGTATATTTTTAGTTTCACTTATTTCCTTTAGGAGCGGTAGTGCAGTGGATGTATATCTAGAAATGTATATATTTGTACAGTCGAAGGATAATCGGAACTCCGCAGATCAGGCAACAATGCAAGGTTTTGCCGCCCAATACCCCACCTCCAACATTCAAACCCTTTACGCTTGTATCTCTGATAAGGTGTGAGTGAATCAACCTTCTAGACTTTTTTTTCTTGCCAGTTCTATTCTAATAGTCCAGTCATTTGGTAGTTTGGACAGAAAAAAATTGCTGAAGAATTTTTCTTGACGGATCTTTACGTTTTTGAGGTGCTGAAACCTCATTATTGACTAGATTCGGATTTGGCTTCACCATAAAAAAATGGCGAAAATCATAAAATATCGGAAGTTTTTTTAGTTTTTCGCTTATAACTCCGAAACAACGCATCCTAGAGAAAAATCCCTTTGATAAAAAAAAGACTGATAAAATTTCCTAAACCACTAAAACCAGCTTTTTGGCTTTATTCGTTCTTCAACCAAAAGTAAAGACATTTAACATTCTTCGACCAAAAGTAAAGTTACCACTTTTTGGAAATTTCGAAAAAAAATATTATTTTATTTTTTATTCACAAAATACGGGTTTTTTTCATAATTATGGTCTTTTCGATGTATTTATATGGTTGTAGTCCGGTTCAGTGGCAAATAAATACTTAATCAGAAGTTTGTTTATGTGTTTTGAGAATATCAGACCCAGACCCATAGGATAGTTCAAAGTAAGCTTTTTAGCATTTTAAAAAACACCATCAATAGGGTACTACTTAAACAATACAGTGTGGCCTACGAACCCTCGCTGTGTGCTGACTAGCACACACTTGACCTGTTTATTTTATATTTGTAAGGTTTATTTTGTAAAAATTGTATATTCCCTTTGAACCAATGATACTCATTTATAGAGCTCGTATTTTTATATTTTGCACATTTTACTATTAAATTCATACGTTTGTGCATTAGATGCAATACTATACATTTCTTTACATAGATGGTGATTTTATTTCGTTTTAAGCTTCTGCACAAAGTACAAAAAGAAACCTAATATAACGGCTCTGGCTCTGCGTCTGTGCGTAGCTTGTTTCTATTAATAAACTACTATAGCTAGGAACAGAAAATTCGGCACTCTGGTGCATCTCGGCATTTGTGTCAACTGGACCCTTTTTCGATTTTTTACACTTAATACCTACTTAATATTTTCAAGATGGCGGCCAATAAGGCGGGTGACTAAAAAAAAGTTTTAGACACCATATGACATGTTATATATCAAATTTCTAAAACATTTTTTTTTAGTCACCCGCCTTATTGGCCGCCATCTTGAAAATATTAAGTGTAATAATCGAAAAAGTGTCCAGTTGACACAAATGCCGAGATGCTCCTGAGTGCCTATATAGTAGTTTATTAATAGAAACAAGCTACGCATAGACAGAGCTAGAGCCGTTATATTAGGTTTCTTTTTGTACTTTGTGCAGAAGCTAAAAACGAAATAAAATCACCATCTATGTAAAGAAATGTATAGTATTGCATCTAAGGTACAAACAAACATATGCATTTAATAGTAAAATGTGCAAAATATAAAAATACGAGCTCTATAAATGAGTATCATTGGCCCACAGGACAATCTTAAATTTTTACAAAATAAACCTTACAAATATAAAATAAACAGGTCAAGTGTGTGCTAGTCAGCACACAGCGAGGGTCCGTAGGCCACACTGCATTGTTTAAATACTATTTTTTTTTTTTTTTATGAACATTCATTTTAGTTAATACGTATGTTATTATCTTACTAGGCATCGCGTGGCTATATCATTGAAGCGAGCGTATGGTAATAAATATGAATTGAATATTGAAAATATGAGAAAGTAAAAATAGATAATCATGAATCATGATGAGTTGATAGATATAGGGTATGATAGTAGTTCAGCGGCTAGTAGTAAGGGAACAACCCTGCATTCTTACTATTCCTCTTTTAACGTTTAGGTCCGCTTAAATAGTTTTAACGATCTTTATTAATTCATAGCGGTGTCGCTGTTGGTTTTACTGAAAAATGTTATTTGAAAAAAATGTTTGTCTCATCGAATAGATGATGATAGAATCTTTTCCTGTCCTGAAATTCCAATTTTAATTTTAAAGCGCACGTTTACGCGAGCGTGGCGCGCGAACGCTTGGGCAGACAAAGTTGTCCAACGAACTCGTCCTGAGCATTGGTAAAATAAACGTGTGTACCAAATTAAATCGAAATCGGTCAATTTTAACTCAAGTTATCGTCCTACGTTTCAGACACACAGAATATTTCGTTGAATGTAGGATTAACTATGTTATATTAATAAAGATGATATGATAGCAGTTTCATTTTTCTGCCGCCCTTAGATAAAATGTATGCAACAAGGCAGCAAAGGAAACATTCTGCCTCATTTATTCATTGCCTGCCTCGGCTTCGCCTCGGCAGTCAAGTCGGTTAATTATCATAGCCTGTCCTCGCCTTCGGCTCGGAGTCTAATCTAATCACCCGTCAGTAAAATTCCATTTTGCTGCCTAGTTATATAAATAACTATAACTTAATCGTACAGAAGCCGGCGATTTGTCTGTGTCTAACGTTTACGTGTCCGACGATAACCTGAGTAAAAGTTGACCGATTTGGTTGAAATTTGGTATACATGATCCTTTTACTAATACTCGGGCTAATTTCGTAAACGTGAGCTTCAAATTTAAAATTGGAATTTCAGGACGGGAAAACATTCTATCATCACCTATTCGATGAGACAAACATTTTTTACAAATAAATTTTTTTAGTAAAACCAACAACGGCACCGCTATGAATTAATAAAGATCGCTAAAACTATTAAGTGGTCTAAACGTAAATAGAGGAAACAACCTTTTTACCGATATCTTACGTTCTAAGGTAACGATTTTAATAAAACTTCATATACACCATCTAAATCTCAATGGAAACAGGCATGCAAAATTTCAACTTGATACATACAGTAGTTTTTGCGCATCGAAGTGATACAATTTATATAATACATATTTGAAGTGGAATGGCCGGGACGTGTAGAAGAGTTAAGGAATAGTAGAATAACACTTCTCCCCCACTGCACGACTCTCTATTACTTGCATATTCTTATAATATCAACTCATCATGATTAACTTCATCAAGCCATCAATGATAGAGCCACGCGATGCCTAGTAATATTATTATTTGAGTACAAATAGTAGTAGTAATATAAAATCTGGGAAGATGGTGGCGAAAAGTAAAATTTGATTACGAGTTTTGTAGAGTTATCTTATCTAATCTGATGTGCATATGAATTAGCTTTACTTGATAAGGAAATGTGTTCCTCAAACTTAATAATTAAATATTACAAGCATCAATTTAACGGTACTATATATTGGATTTAAATGTTTATTGCACTGTCATAAACACATAATAATTATAATCATATACCCAGTATTTGCAAAAATACCGGCCTTTTTCTTAAGGTTATAATAAAAATGAATTACTTAATATTAACCCTAGAGCGCTAACCATCCTTACGACGAACCTCTTATGCTTATGACTAACCTTGAGTCATATTGACTCCCTAATCTATTATACCTAGTTTTGTTAAATATAAAGGCCTAATATGTATAATATTTCTTTAACACGTTTTAGTGCTAGTTGATGGGACACTTGGGTGCTTTGTTTGCCATAAAAAAAAACATTTTTTCCTTTTAATTCCGGGTTTTCAATCTAGACTACTATTACATATCCGGTATTGTTATCTACCGGAGTGGTTTTATTTACTTTTTTTTTATGTAGCTTTTTTCTTTCCTTTCCTTTGGTTTCTCTATTTCGTAAATTGTTTCAATTAGTTTATCATTTTCCTCATCATTGCTGATGGGATTAAAAAAGGCATTTTCTATTTTCAAATCAGGGTCCAAATGAAACAATAACACTTATTAGATTGGGCTGTTAATACTATTCTGCGTCAAAATGACCTACAAACATTTTTTTTTGTAAGACTAAACAGGAGTCAAAATGACTCCGTGACTGCAGAAAAACAAACGATATGTCCTCTTTAGAATCTGAATGTGGAACTGATAGAAGTGTAGAAGGGTCATTCAAGGGTGGGAGATAGCATAGCTGAGATGTGAGAGTTCTGCGCTTTACAGACACCGTGCATTCGTAGTTAAAAAAAAATGGGAGTAATTTTGACTCCAGGTTAGCGTTCTAGGGTTAAACAAATTCTCAATATGTTGTGTAAAAGTAATAATGTGAACTTCACAAATTAGTATAAAAGAAAACCGCCCCTTACACCGAGTGTTAATGGAAGAAAACGGGAACATGATTTATTCACTTATATAATATTTGGGCAGTGTTATTGATTTATTTTTTAATTAAAGTTATGTGATCGTTCTGAAGAACGAACATTTTTATGTCACCAATTTCGATTTCAAAAATTCCAATACAGAAATCCGTTGCACTCACCAGGAATCATTTCTGGTTCGAGTTTGTCCGTCAGTCTGTCCACAATTTTATCATTCATATACATATAAAATAATTTTTACCTCCAGCGGGGAGAAAAAGTGATCTTTCCTCCTTAGTTTATAGGGAGGGAAGTTACTCATTGCACCCGGTCGGGTTAAACAGGGAGTAATGAAAAATAAGTAAGGGAGTAATCATGAAAGTTCATGATTCCCTCCAGTGTTGCCCTAGATAAAGCACAAGTAAATTTGGTTGGTGTTAATACACATTTCATTTACTAACTTTTGTTTAATGTCAAAATCTATAATGTCATCTTCACACATGTCATGTAACCTCCACAACGGTTGCCATAGTGATTCATCAGTAAAAGAAACAAACAAGTTAAAAGTGGAAACATAATTTTTTCTAAATGTAGATTAACTAATCCATATTTAAATACATCAGTTGTCAGCACCATTCAATATACACGACTCAGCTTCCAGCTGATTCTCCCATTTAATTTTAGCATTGAAATTAAAATAATTATTATCTATAATTTAATTTTAACGCGATTAAACTTATTTAGAGAATTGTTAATATTATATCTAACTATATTTTTTGTTAAATAACGTAATTTAAAATTAAAATCTATCCATATTTTTTCTTTCTTCTGGAGGTAAAATCTTGTACGTACCTTGGGAGTAAAAATCACTTGCACCCTCGCGATAATTAACTTAAAAATTGCAAGACAGAAATCCGTTTCAGACATCAGGGAACATTTTTGGTCTCGTGTCTGTCTGTCTGTCTGTCCGCGAATTATGAAACGAGTGACGATAACTTGAGTAAATGTCGACCGATTTTGATGAAATTTGGTAGACATGTTCATTTTACCAATGCCCAGGACGGGTTCGGTGGACAACGTTATCCGTCCAAGCGTTCACGAGCAACGCTCGCGTAAACGTGCAGTTCAAATTTAAAATTGGAATTTTAGGTCGGGAAAAAAATTTAACTTCATCTATTCAATGAGACAAACATTTTTTACAAATGCATTTTGTTAGTAAAACCAACAGCGACACCGCTATGAAGTGATAAAGATCGCTAAAACTATTAATAGTTTTTACACAATAAACAAATATAACAATAATTTTATTAAAATTAACATTAAACATTAACATTTAACAGATTTTAATGTTAATATAACAATAAAGTACATGATAGGATGCGAGGAAGCTATGTGCCACACTGATTGGCAGTATATTTTTTTATATTTTAATTAAGTTTTGATAAATTTACCCCTAATAGAAATGGATAAGAGTATAACACTATTTAAAACTGATGGCGGTGTAAATACCGCCACGCGAGTGTTCATGTGTACAAGAATGTGCTCGAAGAGTTTGAAGTTCCTGTGCTCGAAGGTTAAGTGTATAACGGCTGGACTATTATAGCAAATACAAATGAATTAAGATTTGGCAACACCGCTGGATGTCTTATTGGTGCAGTTTACTAAAAGTATATACAGTTGGACGTGATATTAACTTATCAGTGGACAGAATATACATATAGTGCCACATCGACGGTAATTTAAAAAGTTGTCATAATGGTGTAGAAATATAAGCGGAGTTATGAGAAAATGTATATTGCTAATAAACATATATATTAATTTTTTTTGCGATCAAAACTCTATATTAACCCGCAGTACCTTATACTTAAAAGTAAATTATCAAAAATATTGTTATTTCATGGGGACGCCAAAATGTATGGTTTGTAAAAAGACGTCTCAATACACAAAAATGTATATATATATATATATATATATATATATATATATATATATATATATATATATATATATATATATATATATATACGTTATAACATTACATATTTAATAGCATAATACCTTCATTCTTATTTTTTTTCCAGGATGATTATCACGGTTGTGATTTATCATGTTTTTGCACATACATAAATAGCTGCAGTGCGAGCAATAGTATAGGATGAAGCAGGGATGAGGAGTACGTCTGTACCTGGAACAACATATATTGCACCACCTCCATATGCTAGTTGTAGTAGAAGGAGACGCAGTCCCATTAGTAGTATCCTCCTTAGTCACAGCAGTAGTAGAAGTTGTAGTTCCAGTAGTAGCAATCGTAGTCCCAGTAAAGATAGTAGTCCTAGTAGTAGCAGTATTTGTCCCACTAGTAGTAGTAGTAGGCCCAGTAGTGGTAGTTGACACACTCGGTGCAGCAGTAGTCCTAGTCTTAGAAGCAGCATTTGTAGTCCTTGTAGCGGTAGTAGTCCCATATCTTATCTCACCAGTGGTAGCAGTCCTAGTAGATACATTCGTAGCCCTAGCAGTGGTAGCAGAACCAGCAGCAGCAATCGTAGTCCCAGCAGTAGCTCTCGTAGACCCAGCAGTGGTAGCAATCTCAGTAGTAGGAGTCCCAAACATAGTAACAATCCTAGTCCTAGGAGTTTTACCAGTTATATCGCGTTTTCCTTTCTTCGTAGTCTCTTTAGGTCCTATAATAAATAAATAGCATCAGTTCAACGTAAATTTAGCATACTTTTATTTCTAAGAAGAGGATGTTTGAGATTTTTGATGTAGCAGATTTTCATAGCTCTCGTAGTCCTTAGTAGTTCTTGGGCGTACTATGGACTCTGTTCTCTGTTGTATTTTTTCTATATATATTCTAATGCTGGCTGGTATCGTGGACCTAAAAATCAACAAAGGAGTACATTAGAAACTTTTGGTGTTACGGCAACTTTATTTAAAACAAAGATTAATAAAGATAACAACTACGACGAAGTGACCTACCTTTCATATAACCTGACTGGTGTCAGGAAAGAATTACACAGGAAGAAATTAGACACAAACAGGTACACATGGAAAAAATTTCAAGTTGAAAAAATTACACGGGGAAAAAATACACATAAATGAAATAAATGTTAAAGCAAGCGGATAAATGTTAAACTATGAGGTTCTAGTATTCTAGTGTCTTCCAGCTGAGAGGATAGGGAGAGATTCAGTCAGCCCAGGCCCTTGCTGAAGCCCACATAAAGGGAGGGGGGGGGGGGGGGGGGGTACAAAAGTCCCCCCCTCTTAACTTTTGAACGGTTTGAGATAAATTAATGAAACTTGGGGGATCTGTACCATGCAAAGTGATGTTTGTTTGCATGCTATCGCGCATTAGGGGCAACTACCCGTTTTGCCCCCAGGCTACCCAACTTCAAAATTTCAAATTGGAGTGTATATTTTTGCTAACAGATTTGGATTCTACGGTGAAAAATAATAAAATTTTACTTAAAAGGTTTTTTTCTATCTCCAATATTTTGTCCCCTATAGGTAGGGTTACCATACGTCCGGACAGTCCGGATTTGAAGTATTTGTCCGGTTTTGGGTCCGGATTTGAGAAATGCCCGAATTTTACTAAGATGAACGAAAACCGCAGCAAAAGCAGGGAAATTTCATTCTGAATTTCCCTTTCCGCTCCTTTTTGAATATATTTAAAATACAAAGTAGAATTCGCTATGTGTCTGCCTGGAACTTAATTCAAGGTCTATTATTGTATTTTTTCAAGAATAGGCTATTTGGACGCCTGAATGAGGAAGATTATCTCTGTCAGTTGTAAAAGAGCTTCTGAATATTAAAGCAAATTCTTCTATAACATGCTCAAAATTCCATGACAATCAAAAATTTCAAGCGTAATAATTTTAAATGATTTGAATGTTTTTTCTATGGAAAATTAGTTTATCTGAAAAGTATGATGTAAGAACTAATGAAGAGCCCCCATATGTATAACGTAATTATATATTTGTAACTTCTTTATTTAACCAATTTCAAACAAAAAAATGGCCTACATAAATTATGGTAACCCTACCTATAGGGGGGCAAAGATGGAAAAATTATCATAATAATAAATATAAATTATTTTAATATTGATATGACAACCAAATTATTTAATTATTTTTTCCTAAAACTTTAAATGTGTAATTTTTTTTTGTGTAATTTCATCCTTGTGTAATTTTTTCCTGTGTAATTTTGTCATGTAACCAACTTGACGACCAAGTGAATGGCCCTTCTAATGTCAAGTGCAGGGCGGCGGCAGAAAGCTTTTTACCAGGCCTTCTTTGGCTTCTCCTAAGACACCAGTCTAATGCATATACTAGGTTAAAAAGAAATTAAAAGAAGAACAATATGTTCATAAAATTAAATTTAAGCAATTTCATAGCCCCGAGTGAGGCTCGTTGATGATCAAAAATGTTGGCATTCTCACACATCGTAGGAATGGCTGATGAGTAGGTCCTTATATCCAGTGTGTAGTCCTGAGTATAGATAACCCCGAGTAAGGCTCGTTGATGATCTAAAATGTTGGCATTCTCACACATCGTAGGAATGGCTTATGAGTAGGTCCTTATATCCAGTGGGTAGTCCTGAGTATAGATAACCCCGAGTAAGGCTCGTTGATGATCTAAAATGTTGGCATTCTCACACATCATAGGAATGGCTTATGAGTAGGTCCTTATATCCAGTGTGTAGTCCTGCGTATCTATAGGACTCTACCAGTCCTACAATTGTACTATTTTCAATTGTAGCTACATCGCTGACCTAATAAAAAGAAACAAGAAAAGAGAACATTAATTAAATGCTATGAAATCTGTAATTAGACCTAAGCTTTGTAAAATGTCATCTTATGTAAACCTATCTTTGAAATTTACCATTCCTAGGTGCTATAGAGGTACCTAAGACGGATTGATTCACTTACATAGATAATTTGACTTAGTCAGTGACTCTTATACTGTCAAATGTAGGGCGGTGACAGACAGCATTCTACCGGTCTTATCCTTCTTAGCTTCACTTAAGACCAGTCTGGGACATGCTTCAACTCTGCGCTGAGCTCATAATGATGTTGTCTCGCTAAGTCACTCTTCTTCTTTGAGGAGGCGCGCCGTCTATCTTGTCTCCTAGTTGAATAGGATTATTTTAGGTTATTAAAGGACACCGTAGATTATTAATAGTAACAACAATAAAATCTGTATAACTATGTAAATTGTTAAAAGCTAACAACTAGATTGTTTTCAAGGTTTATTAGGTCATAATTATTAGCAAATTGATTACCATTGCTGTAGGGTTATACGGTACTCAGTCGACTGTTTTATTTTATTTTTACATTAATAACAACGTAGCAAATTATTATGAACAATTATGGAAATCATTAAACAATTACATATTAGTTATAACATAATTCTTCTTAACATTGTTAAGGATGGTTCTAGGGTTATAAAGGACGCAGTCGATAATTTTCTTATAATATTTTATTTTTACAATAATAAATGTTTAGACTTTTACAATAAAATCTACGTTATTGTGCACAATTATGTAAACTGATATACAGTTAATAATGCTGTTGTGTTAATTTTTTTTTTTTTTATCAAAAATTAATTATTCCCAACATTGTTTAGGATAGTTCTAGGGTTATAAATAACACAGTGAAACATTTTATTTATTTTTTATAAAATAAAAATAACAACAATATAATCAAAATCAATGTGTAAATCTATGTAATCCGTTAAGCAGTTAATAGTATTATTGATTTTAATTTTATCGGAGAATAATTTTTCCCAACATTGTTTAGGATAGTTCTAGAGTTATAAATAACACAGTGAACATTTTTATTTATTCTTTATGCAATATAAATAACAAAAATAAAATCTTAACCATCTTCATTGTAAAGAACGCAATGAATAATGTTTTTATTTTACAATAATTACAATTAAATCTGCGTGGAAATTTAATGTTATTACGCAAATCGTTAAACAGTTGTGTTTCACGTTGAGGTTTCTTAGTACCTCTAGGACATTATCCACTGTATATGTATAACAGCTACTCGTGAGACATTACTACGACGTGCGAGGAAGCCATAACCTACGAGCCTATCACAAATTACTAAAATTTACATTACGTCTTCTAGTTTTGCGACCAAATACGATCTGTTGCGTCAAAATGCTTATTCCCTGGGATAAAGCAGGATGCTTATATCCTGACTTGGGTGCCATGTGCGTCCCAGGGAGTAAGCATTTTGACCCAACAGATCGTGTTTGGTCGCTTGAAACAGTTCAAAGGTAAAAATATCAAATAAATGTAATTTTTTGCTACATTTATTTTATACATCTGCATCTTTAAAGTATTTTGAGAAAATTTGCACCTTCCCATAGAGGCGCAACAAGTGATTGTCGATATTGAGTGTATTGGGGGCGGCGCGGCGTGAGTGTGAGGTTGGCCAGCACGCCGCAACTGGACCCGAAATGTCCGGTTTTGAATGTATAATTGAGTTTTAATAGTGAAATGCAGAGGCTAGAATTTTGTGCAAAGTGGATTACAGATTGATTCTTAAGAGGGAGTACCAGGAGAAGAAGACCATAAGTGAGATGGCGATGGTTTGTGGAATGTGGTGGTGGTGTCTTTAAGTTTTGCGATGTGCGTTGTGGCACAGAACAGCCTACAATAGAGGGAGGAGCTTGGTCTAACCTAGGATGGGCCTTTGCCCAACGATGAACTGATGTTCCAAAACTAATTTAAATTAGGTATTTAGTAAATATTCTAGTTTATAAATGGGGCATCTCAAAAATATGTGTTCTATAGCCTCCCTTTCCATCCGGTTACAGACTGTGCAAAGTTCCTTGGTTTTGATTAGATAAAGAATGACCTCTTATTGTTATTTTAATTGTGTCATGTCCACTTGTCCGTATTTGTGCTAATACTTTCTGTTGGTTGTACGTAATTTTGCTGTCTAGTGTCAAGTAGTTTACATCTTGATGGTGAAATGTATTTAATATTTTGTAAAGTCTTCAGTAGGATGAATTGTTGTTTCTGTCTAGGTATGTCTGTTTAAGATATAAGGAGTACGTCTCAATTAACTTGTTAATCTTACTACAATTTATAGTTGTATCAAATATAGTATCAGCCTGTTCATCTATTGTATTTAGAATCCTTTTTACTTGGCTAATCAAATTGTATTTGATTATGTTTCCCGGTGTGGAATCTAGATACATTAGGCGCTTCATACTAACTTTGACTAAGTTTTCGTCGTCAAGCGAGTGTATATGGTTTATGTAGTTAAGAGTCTGTCTAAGTACCCGTGTGGTTATATGCTGCAAATGGAATTCTTGTCTAACTGTATAATGTGGAGTATTTTTTTTTAAGTGAAAAGTAATTTTTGAAAAAATAATTTTGAGAGGTTTCTAATTTATATATGTATCTAAGGGACCAGACCGGTGAAGCGTAAAGTAGCGTACTGAGGACGCAGGCGTCATATACTCGTAGAGTAGCTTTAAATGAGCAGTACTGGCCCTAGCCAGGGTTTCCCTAACGACTCCAGCTGCTGTTCTAGCTCTGCTCTTAGCTTGTCTAGTAGCTTCCTCAAACACTCCTTTCTTACTAAACCAGACACCTAAGTAATTGAAATTATTCACTTCTTCTAGCGGTATTCCATTATAGTAGAATTTTGCTCTGTTATGAGAAAGATTGCTTTTTGTAAATGTTAGCATTTATCTGTTGCATATAGATACAGTCACTAACTTTCGCAACTTCACCTATTCGCGAAAATTTATTTGTGACTTTTTAAAAATCGCGTAACTACCATGCTTACTCGCGGATAGCTATAAATTGTCACTACATCATGAGAAACTCTCTTGAGAATAATGTCTCTAATGAAATGGAAACGTCGGGTTTCACAAAATGTCTGGTGAGGTCTTCTCCAGAACATCTAGATTTATTTGACTTTCGCCGCGGAAAACAAGTTAGTATATTATGTCATGTGCATACATATAAACTGTTTTACATCTGCATTTTATCAAAAACTATTACTTCAAACCATTCTATACATTTTTGGAAAGTGTTCGTATCATGAATACAGTAGAGACATTGAAATGGTATGATTTCATTGATATTTTTTTTTATTCGGAACGTTCAAAACGGAGTATTTATTTAGGCTGGAGGGTACACCTACTGGTTTTAATATGCTCCCTTGCATGTGTTCTCATGTGCGATTTAGTCATGGAGGTAAGGGGCAGATGATATAGGTATCCGTGGGCCGTAGACAATTTCTTGAAGAGAGCCTTGTGAATCCTGAGTGTAAATGTAATTCGGGAGATGGGGTTGTGCCCACGATGAAATGGGAAAAGTCTAGTTTCTAAAATATTGATGAAAATAAATCTGATTCGGTTGAAAATCGAAAACTAAAAATTTCTGTGACCTGGGAATGAGATTATATGAGAAAGTTAGTCTGAATTGTCTCGGACCGACATTTTTGAATATCTTACTCCCATCGCATTCAGGAATCCTATTGTGAATTTGTCCTAGGCTCATCGAATCTACTTAGAATAATTACTTGTAAAGAAATTATGGGAAAGGAAGGGATATAAGAATCAATAACAAAACAAAAAAAGTATTTCTTTTTTAACAAAAAATGTTAATACATTTATTTGACAGGCAGACACAGAAATGACAATATAAAAAAATAAAACAACTAATAACTAGACATAATAATATAAATTACTGCAGAAGATATTATAAGCATTACTACCTATTACGCTTTATTACCTCTATAAAAGAGCTTTAAAATTCCAATATTTTATGTTATTCTTGGCACTAACCATGGAAATAACATACAGAAATAACATAATTAACATATTTTGTTTTTAACATTATTATAGCTTTCGTTCAATTTTCCATCAATAATTATACAGGGTGGTCCAAAAGAAAGTTTGAAGTTGGCGGCCCTGAGGCTAAATGTGTTGTTGTCCCTTGCGCGATTGGATGAGAAGTAACTTCCCTTTACATGGTACAGATCCCCCAAGTTTCATTAAATTATCTCAAACAGCTCAAAATTTAAGAGGTGGGGGGGGGGGGGGGAGGAGACATTTGGACCCCCCTCCCCCTGTATATCCCCGTAAAAAGTAATGCTTAGATGCGTTCAGTTCAAGTTGAGTATTTAAATTTTATTATTATGCCGTTATAATAGTTTTCTGCTTAAACACATAAAAATATAAGTGTAATATAAATACATACACACACACACGCATATATATATATTTATATATATATATATATATATATATATATATATATATATATATATATATATATATATATATATATATATATATATATATATATATATATATATATATATATACCGTATGTCCACGGATTGAGTTGCCTATACGTGTAAATTAAAAAAAAATCAATTTTCGAAGAAAAGTAACTCTTCATAAAATCTCCTGTTTGTTTTTAAGTGAAGATTTATAGTATTAATTTTTGTTCAAAATGTACCCCGTACCCAGAAAGTACAATTTCCTAAAATCGTACAAGAGTAAGCCGGTCCAAATTTCGACTATACAAGAAAATAGTATTCTTTATAATTTCTTTAAGATACTATTCCAAATTTATTTTTCGCATAAAAAAGTTCGATAACCAAATTTCAAAAATCCCCCAAACCCCTGCCATTTATAAAAATTAATATTTGTCTGATTCTAATTTATGCGGGGTCGCTTTAAAAGTCTCATTAAGTGCATTATAAGTTGTAGTATTGCTTTTTTGATAAAAGCAACATGAAAGCATTTATTGAGAAAATCGTATTTATTATTTAAATATTATTTATTTCTTTAATAATAAATCGTATATTATGTTACTAGGCTGTGAAGTGAGTAATTTGAAATTGGATTATCGAACTTTTTTATGTGAAAAATAAATTTGGAATAGTATCTTAAAGAAATCACAAAGAATACTTCTTTCTTGTATAGTCGAAATTTGGACCAGTTCACTCTTGAACAATTTTAGGAAATTGTACTTTCTGGGTACAGGGTACATTTTGAACAAAAAGTTATAAATCTTCATTGAAGAATAAGCAGAAGATTTTATGAAGTGTGACTTTTCTTCGAAAATTGAAATTTTTTTGAATATACACGTATAGGCAACTCAATCCGTGGACATACTGTATATATATATACATGTATTACACAATATGTAGTATATTTTTTAAAACATGGGTCTTGAGGGGTTTTTAAATGAAAACACTTTTTTAAATAAAGGTGATATTTCAACCCTAAATTGGGACTTTATATTTTGTTGTTAGGTACAGTCATTTTTTTACAATATAAAAATATTAATTTCTTTTAAAATATGTGTAAATATTAACAAATAAATGAAATTAAAAATATTTTATGTGTGGTCTAATAGAAACAATTTTTTATAAACTGATTTTATAAAAATAAAAATATTTTATAAATAAGACTATAATAAAAAGAAATTAGTACCTCGTTATGAAGTCACGATATTTCATTTTAAAATTATTTTTTACCGTTAAATTTCTTAATTTGGTAAAAGTCTAAAAGATCAGGGCAAAATGCCTGATGTGAGCCATTTGAACTCATTTAACTGACTAACCATACCAAGGTAATAGCTTCCTATTTAATGATGTCTAAACCCAGATTAAATCACTAACTTTCTTAAAATCTTACATTGTGTTTAGATTATGGCTAAGTCATAATAATATGTATTTTACTTTGAAATAACAATTAACTAAACAAATTTACAAAAACCAATCAAAATTTAACACTAACAAATTAAATTATAAGTTAAACTTTAATTTAAAAATGATATAATGAATCTATAAAATAATTATTTAAAAATAACCAAAAAAAATTAATTAGTTAAAAATAACCATTTAAAATTTAATATGGGTAACAATAGTAATCATAATAACAACTCAGTCAAAATAAAGTCATAACATAAAGCACTATTAATTCTAAAAATGTTGTAATGGTGACATATTTATTGTACAATTACAAGATGTATTATGTGGTTAAAACTTTTGTATTCAAGTAAAACTTATTGTAAAAAAAAAAATATATAATAATAATAATTATATATACTCTTATAGTTATATTATAGAAAAACTAATAAGATTATGGTAAAAATATTTTTATTATATTGAATTAAAATTATGGTTAAATATTTAAAATTTGGTTTCAAGATTAAGTGATCTGAATGATCATCTGAGTGAGTAAAATCTAAGAAATTTTATTTTATTTTATTTTTTTTACCGTGTGTCGCTTTAAAAAAATATGCAAATAGGAAACTCTAAGAAGTGGCCTATATATCGAATTACCACAAAGCATGAATTTCAAAACAGATACTAACGAACTTAACAAATATTATTCCGGCATTTTCAGATCACTTAATCTTAAACCAAATTTCAATTATTTTACCATAATTTTAATTCAATATAATAAAAATATTTTTACCATAATCTTATTAGCTTTTCTATAATATAACTAATATTATAAGTTTCATTAAGAGTATTTTTAATTTTTGGTTTTTTTGTTTTTAACAATAAGTTTTACTTGAATACAAAAGTTTTAACTACATAGTACATCTTGTAATTTGACAATAAATATGTCACCATTAAAACATGTTTATAATTAATAGTGCTTTTTGTTATGACTTTATTTTTATTCTGACTGAGTTGTTACTATGATTACTATTGTTACTCATATTAAATTTTAAATGGTTATTTTTAACTAATTAATTTTTTTTTGTTATTTTAAAATAATTAATTTATAAATTCATTATATTGTTTTTAAATTATATTTTATAAATTCATTATATTGTTTTTAAATTATATTTTATAAATTCATTATATTGTTTTTAAATTATATTTTATAAATTCATTATATTGTTTTTAAATTATATTTTATAAATTCATTATATTGTTTTTAAATTATATTTTATAAATTCATTATATTGTTTTTAAATTATATTTTATAAATTCATTATATTGTTTTTAAATTATATTTTATAAATTCATTATATTGTTTTTAAATTATATTTCATAAATTCATTACATTGTTTTTAAATTATATTTTATAAATTCATTATATTGTTTTTAAATTATATTTTATAAATTCATTATATTGTTTTTAAATTATATTTTATAAATTCATTATATTGTTTTTAAATTCATTATATTGTTTTGAAATTATATTTTTAACTTATAATTTAATTTGTTAGTGTTACATTTTGATTGTTCTTTGTAAATTTGTTTAGTTATTTGTTATTTCAAAGTAAAATATATATTATTATTATGACTTAGCCATAATGTAAACACAATGTAAGATTGTAAGAAAGTGTGATTTCATTTTTAAAGAAGAATTGTAAAATAAAACATCGTGACATCATAACGAGGTACTAATTTCTTTTTATTATAGACTTATTTATAAAATATTTTTATTTATATAAAAACAGTTTATAAAAAATAGCTTCTATTAGACCACACAGAAATATTTTTAATTTCATTTATTTATTAATTTTTACACATTTTTTAAAAGTAATTAATATTTTTATATTATAAAAAAATGACTGTACCTAACAACAAAATATTTTTTTTTACAGGTTTGAAGAAGTCCCAATTTAGGAATGAAATATCACCTTTTTTTAAAAAAAGTGATTTCATTTAAAAACCCCTCAAGACCCAAGTGTTTAAAAAAATTATTATTTATCTTATACATCTACACATTTATACCGTATTGATACAGTTTATTCTACACATTTAAAACATTTCATAAACATGTTTCTACACATGTCTATATTTAAGTATCGCTTAAAACATCGCAGAAGCAGTTATATTATAAATGTATTTTAAAAGGCAAAAAAATTAATTTATAAAAGCCAAGAATTACTTCTTTTTAAGATTATAATTTCTTCAATGATATTGAAAATTCAGATAGCAGACAAAAGCAACTCATATTTAAATACTAATAATATTTAATTTTTTTTACTACACATTTAATTCTTAATCTTAATAATATATTTGAGATAGCTATTAAAAGAGTAGGTTTTTAATTGTTAGTACTAAATTAAAAACAGATTTTAAAAGTTAAAAGTTATTGAGTTCGAAGTTAAAACATATTTCTCTTCTTTTTTTTATAATTCATATATTTGCTGAAACCTTGATTGATCCGTTAATATCGAGTTATTTTTGATTTTTATTTTTGTCAAGATGTTGGCTGTAATAGTATTTTTTTCTTATAACCTTCAATCCGGTGGTGCTTAAGAAACAAATAATTCACAGGTAGTCGGATAGCTTCATGCAAAGATGAAGTTTATGTCTGTAGGTGTTACCACATATATCGCAAACCTTTTCCCCAGGGCCTGAAAAAAACAAAAAAGAAATATGTTAGTTATAGTGTCCGTTGCATTCATTATTAGAGCAGTTAGTTAACCCTAGGAACACCGAAGAGACGAAATAAGTGGTTGCAACACCTATCAGCAGTTTCATACGTCCCGCTGTCTGTATATAACACCTTGTTGCAAAAACGTTTTGTTTTTGGTAACCTAAAAAAAAAAAAAAAAAAATAGACAAAACCAATTTTAATTTATGGCAATTTCATTTCAGATTAAACTATTCTGCAAAATTTAACGAACTTATTGTAGAGAATTACAATATATGTGACTGAGGGGGGGGGGGGGGTACAAGATACATTAGGGGGGTGGGGGGTGGGGGGGGGGGGGGGGTATTGTATTTTATCATATCATATTTGATTGAAAAAAGTAAATACCCTTTCTTGGTCGCATATATTGTAATTCTCTAGAATAATGTCAGAAAAAAACTACAAAACAATTCTTATATTGCTGAAAAAGCAATATGAGAACAAATCAATTTTTTGAATTTCTTATTTTTCAATTTTCTTAAAAAAGTAAGGTCAGCAGATTCTTTTTTACTTTAGATTCGTGCTCTTCATGGTTTGAAGATATTAAAACGCCCAATAGTTTTTTTGGGGGAAAAATTGGGTCGAAAACCCCCAAAAACACAATTTCTCCCAACTTTAGGCGAATTTTCCGAGAAAACTAAATTTTGCCTTCAGATTCGGATTCAGCACACAAAACTACTATAGAAAAGGACAATTTCATTCGGAAGCTTTTTTTTCCGAATAGTGTTATTAGTACAATACTATGCTCAGAATTATAACAATTTTATTTAATAATGATTAATTTAATTTTTTAATCTTTATTAATTTATGGACCAATTTTAAGTTATGGCAATTCCATTTCAGATTAAACTGTTCTGCAAAATTTAACGAACTTTCGGGCCCCAAGAAAATATTATCTGAACATTATGTTTTCGAGGTTGCTGAATCAGAATCTGAAGTCAAAATTTCTCATGTAGTTACAGTTTTCCCGGAAAATGCGCCAAAAGTTCGGAAAAATTGTGTCTTTGGGGGTTTTTGACCCAATTTTTGCCCAAAAAAAAAATGAGTAAAATAAAATCTGCTGACATTATTCTAGAGAATTACAATATATATGACCGAGGGAGGATACAAGATACTTTTGTGAAAGGTATTTCTTATAGGCCATTTTGATCCAAGATGGCGACCATATACCTAGGTTAATTAAGAATTTCTTTAACTCATATAAAGCGAATATTATAATATTGGGCGGTTATAATTAAAATATTTGGAATTGCGGTTTCCCACAATAAACGTTTCGTCGACTAGAAGGATATTTATTTGTATAACCCCTAGTACCAAAGGGGTTATAAAATAACCTCTGTGGCACGGTACTTGTAACAAATACCTAAACCATATGATTTTAGGTTCGTTGCATCATTTTTCGTAAAGGAAAAGAAAAGGTAGGAGTAAAAATACAAACTAATATTATTAATGCAGTTGTTCATATGTGTTATATATATATATATATTTTTTTTATTTATTAGAAAAATTGCAACTACATATTTTTACATGTTATAATCAATATTAATGTATGTTTTTACAATGACATGATTGACTTGAAGTGAGGAACTGTCCATTAACAGTACTCACTGATACTAGCTTGAATTAATACAATAATTAATAATTGATAATATATTTAGAAATTAAGCAAACCACGAGGCCACTGCCTCTTTAGGTAATGAATGGTTGAGAATTAAAGGATTGGGGTGTTGGGATATGGCTAGGTCATGGACGAAGGGGACTTTAAGTCGTTGTGAAGGGTGAAGTTAGAAACATAGAATAGAGCGTGGAGTATTCTTCTTAGGATTTTGGACTGTAGGGACTGGATACGATAGGAGTTGAAACGCTTGGTTCGCGCCCAGGGTTCAATACCGTATGACCAAATGGGCTTAATTATTGTGTTATAAATGAGTAATTTGTTATGTTTGCTGATTTTAGATGTATAGTGTAGAAGTCTGTGTAAAAGTTTGTAGCGTCTGTTGCAGTCTTGTCGTTTAAGTTTTGTGTGGTGCGCCCAGGTCAAACGCCAGTCCAGGTGTAAACCAAGATAGCGGACGGAACTGGAGTGAGGGATAGGAATTCGGTTTAGGGTTACTGGCTCACATATGCCATGTCTCAAACTAAACGTTACATTGGACACTTTTGTTTTCATTAATTTTGATTCTCCACTTCTTGAGCCAAGTTTCCAGAAGTAAGAGGTGTTCCTGAACTTGTTCAGATGCTACTATAGGTGATATGTTGGATGATAAAATACATTTGTCATCTGCAAAGGAAGCTAAAGTGGTGCTAGGATGTTCAGGGATGTCGGAGGTGAAAATGGTATACAAGATTGGAGCTAGGATGCTTTCTTGGGGTACACCTGCTTTTATAGGATAAATTGAGGA
The DNA here is from genome assembly GCA_951217055.1 of Gerris lacustris. NCBI lineage: Eukaryota > Metazoa > Arthropoda > Insecta > Hemiptera > Gerridae > Gerris > Gerris lacustris. The sequence continues at coordinate 38,817,676 of OX578285.1, read as the reverse complement.
AGTGGAAAGGTTGTAGGACACATGGTAAAAACGATTTTCTAGGAAGGATTTTAGGATTAGGCAGTAAGTGAAAAGAAGGACGCCTTTAAGCTTCCGAAGAAAGCCCGCGTGCCAAACCCTGTCAAAAGCTTGCGCTTCAAAAGATCTAGGAAGACCGCCGAGCTGTACTTTTTCTGCTCAAGGGAGGAAGCTAATATATCTACAACTCTGTGACATTGTTGGACTGTGGAGTGAAGGGATCGAAAACCTAACTGGTGGTTTGGGAGTGTTTTCAAGGAAGTTATTATAGGATTAATTCGGAGGAGGAGAAGTTTTTCAAGGATTTTTACCCATCAGAGGAAGAAGACTGATAGGACGATAGGAATTAGACAAGTGAGAAGGTTTGGAATGTTTGTGGATCATTATGATTTTGGCGAATTTCCAAAGTGAAGGAAAGTGGGTTACTCTATAGACTGAGTTGTAGATGGAAGTAAGGTAAAGGATTACTTTTTTGGGGAGGTTCTCAAGGATGTGGGAGGTGTTAAGGTCATAGCCGGGAGCTTTATTTTTGGGAAGAAAAATAAAGCAACATTCAAGATATAGAATGTCGGATAGATTAAAGGCCTTTGGGGGAGGAGAAAGTTAAAGAGGAACAAAAAGTCCGTGTAATATATTATTGGAATGGTTTTGGTCATAGACATCAGGATGAGGAGAAAACTGTTCGGAGAGGAAATGGGCGAAAAGCTCTGCCTTAACAGCATCGCTCTTTGCCCAGGATCGATCTAATCTTTGGAGTGGTGAAGGAATAATCTTTTGTTTAAGGATTTTTCGGATAGCTTGCCAAAGGGATTTGTCTTCCGTCGTCAAGTTTCTAGTATAGTCTGAGAAATTTCTGATCTGTATGTTGTCCGTGCTGTGGTCAGTTGTCTTGTAAGTCTGTTAAAAATCAGTTTGTCAGAAGGTAGTCGAGTCCGTTGCCATATTGCCCTAGCTCGTCGTTTTTCGCTAATTAAGGTTCGTATCGTCAAAGGTAAGTAATAATTTGTCGTCCTGTGTTGTTTGTATGGTCTTGTACTGTCCCATACACACGTTTGTATTGTCTCAGTCAGTGTCTGTACAGCTGCGTCTATGTCGTCAGATGTCTTTAGTGGTACTTTAAGGTCAAGTTTGTCCTCTACTAACTGTTGAAATAAAGTCCAGTCTACATGTCCATTTATTAAGGTAGGTTTTTGAGGGATTGGAGGGGGACAGAGGTCTAGGATCAAAAGTACAGCACTGTGGTCAGAGGAGAGATCGTGAAGGTTCAAAATAGTTGGATAGAGATTGGTGAGTGGAGAGGTGACAAAATAATCTAAATGGTCTGGTAGTTTGTTTGGATCAGAAGGCCAATAAGTGTAATCAGGAGGGGAAAGGACTTGGTACCTGGAAGAAAGAATCAAAGGAAGCAAGGAATTTGTGCCACGTGGATTACGGGTTCTGCACGCCCAATGAGGGTGTTTAGCATTATAATCTCCCCCGGCTATAAACCTGGGACCAAAGGAACGGAATAAGGAAACAAAATCCTGATGGGTAACAGGTTTGCTCAGAGGACAACAAACAGAGGAAATTGTGTAGTCAAGTGGTAAGCAATTAGGGTTAGGGTTGTAGATTGGATAGATTCTGTAGGATTAGAAGGATGCAGAAAGTGGGAAAGGGAATTTCTTATAAGGATCGCACTACCTCCTTGTGCAGTGTTATTTGGATGGTCAGTTCTGTACGTTAGGTAGTCCCGTATGTGAAAGTGTGAGCGTGTTGTGAAGTGTGTTTCATTTATGAGAGCAATGTCGATCCTTTTATCATGTAGGAGAGTATCAAGTTCTTGTTTATGCTGGGTTACCCTATTAGCGTGCCAGAGAAGGATGGTAAGAAAAGTTTGGGTTAGAGAGCTCATTTTTGGGATAAGGCGGGAAAGACAGATGCTAGTGATGAGAGAGTTTGAAGGATGGTGAGGAGAGGTTCAATAACAGCTTTAAGTTCAGTTATAAAGGAGTTGAGGGTTGCCTGTAAGGTAGCAGTAAGGTCAGTGGTGTTTGTGGGAGGAGGAATAAAGGCAGGAAGACGTCTCTGAGGTAGTGGGTGATGGGATCCTGCAGCCGCAGCGGTCGCGTAGCTGATGGAGTGAGATACGGGTTGCTCTCGGGTTGTAAGGTTACGTGCAGTCGACGGTAGAGAAGGAAATTGTGATGAGGAGGTAAGCGAAGAGAAGTTCATAGCAAGACCTGGAGGGTTTGACTGTGGGGTTGGTATTCTGTATTGTTTGATTTTAAGTGGCGTACAAGGGTTTTATATCCCTCAATTTGGTTCGCTTGGATCAACAAGTCAGATGACCTTGCTTTACAATTAAAGAATCCCGCTTCAATTATATTTTTAAGACCATTTATAAAGCCAGTAAAGTTAACAATATTTTTTACAAATATTGGTGGAGGTCTCGCTGAGGTGGAGTCGTTGGCTTCTTGTTGCGATTGTAAAACACCAAACGGATTTACGGTGGTATAATTCGAATTTGTCGAAATATTCCTCGAAATATTGTTAGGCTTTAGAATATTATGTTAGTACCTTGTGAGAGCGCGGAGGATAGTGCGGGTAAATCCACGGTGATCGGGTCACGCGGTGAGTAGGGCAGGTGAGTTTGTACAGGTGGGGGTGGCCTGGGCGGCCCGCTTGGACGTCCCCTTCATCGAGGAATCAGAGCCGGTAGATTGAGCCAGTGATCTCGACTTCTTCTTACTCTTTTTTTTATTAGTCATAATAGAAATATAATCTCTATTGTTTAAACTCTCTTGTTTACCTTTTGAAGCTCGTCTGATAAGATTCGGACCTCTGACCAGCCAGTTAAATCTTTAGTTAGTCTTAAGTAGTTAGTCTTTCGTAATAACTAGTTAGTTTTTCACTTAAAAAATATTAATTAAAAGAAAAGAAAACACTCACCGGTAAAAATAACTTAAGATATATACAGAAAAATTAAAAGGAACACACTGGGAAAAAAATGAAATCAAACGATTGATTTTAACTATAGTTAAATTGAAGGTAAAGAGAGAGCCGATACACCCGTGTCAACACCTTGGTAGAGACCGATATATGTAATATTTATTTTGTATGACAAAACAAATTATTGAAAAAACATTTAAAATACAGTATGACATAATCAAATTATAAAGAAATGTTTTTTGCTTATTTTACAATGTAATAAAGTAGACACTTGGAGAATTATTTTATTTATTGATACAATTATTTTTAACCACTTGTAACATTCTGGAAATAAATCATTGTGCATGTTAGGAAAATATTAAAAAAAAAAAAAATTGAGTTATTTATTTCTACATATAATTATACGATTCTATCTAAAACATTTAATATTCCCTGATAATTCTCTAACATTTCATATTTCCTAATAGTTCTAATAAGGTTTAACACACACCTAAACCATTTCATATCATTTTGAATATTATCTTACTCTACATAACATCTTTTGACCATTGAAAACGATTTCAATACTCAATAATTCTAAAACATTTCATGGTTCTAATAATTTTAATAATGTTTAACACACACCTAAACCATTTCAGAACATTTTGAATATTATCTTATTTTATATAACATCTTCTCACAATTGAAAACGTTTTACTATAACATGAAACTAAGCAAATATTTTTACGAATTAAAATATCCAATTACACTAACCTCCTTATATTTCTTTTGAAAATAGGAATTCGCGCTTGGTGCGGACTGAACAGCGAGTGCTCTGCAAATACGAATGAATGTCAGTTCTTGTTCATCGGTGCTCAGGGGGTAAAGCCAGTTCATCAAAAAGGTACTTGTTTTGATCACAATTTTTCAGAGTTAGGAAACATGTTTGTATTTCGGATTAAAAATTCGAGAAAAGTATACTTACGCATTTCTCTCCAAAGGTACCAGATAGATGGGATAAATATTCACATTATGACTAACGTATTTACATTGCTTTTAAGTCTCTTGAAGGTAACAGAAGAATTTTAATTATCAATGCTAGATTATATAGGCAGAGCAGGCACCTGCTTACAGGCTGATTTACTCTTATTAAGTTGTTAAGTGATTAACTAAATTTTAAGTGACTTAATTCATGTAAACAACGAATTTAGTAATAAGTTGCAAGTTAAAATTTAGCGTGCAATTAAACAAGTAGAATAGAATTTTTCTTTCTTTCTGTTTAGTAGGTTGGCGTGGCTAATCACTGGATATGCGCAATTTAGTTAAATGCTCAAGTTTGGCGGAGCCTCGCCAATCACTTATATTATTTAACTTACGTTTAATTTTAAGAAAGTGAGTCTGCAGGTTGCAGTAAGTAACACATTGATTTGATTTTGGATTTACAAATTGATAAAGAGTAGCATAGACTTGATAATTGAGCTGAGCGAACCGAAGCTCTTATACTACACTTTGCATTTGGTTGGACACATACTCGTAATCCTCATGAAAAGTCTGAACCGATCCGCACAAAATTCGGCACGGTTATAGTGACCAACCACAGGAAGGTAAAAATCTGAAATGGTTTATAATATACATGCTATACAATACTTTGTTTATATTAAATTTATAATAAACAAATCGGCTAATGCCGTGGCACCTTATCGGCTTTGAGGTTAACTCATGCTATATATACCTATTTTTTCAGTGGTTTTTATCATACATTTTATATATTATGATAATTTACTTAATACATAATCCGAAAAAAAAGAAAAAAAAAAAAAGTTAAACAATATATATACAATTTATAAACCTTTAACAAATTTTACTAAATAACACTTTACACTTTACTGAATTGAAAAAAATTGTATTTTTATTATCCTTATTTATTAATATTATTTATTTTAAAATATATAATTATAATTCAGTACAAAATATGATTTTGCCCTTAATTGTTTTATTTTTCAAATTTGTAATATTTAATTTCATCATTTATTTAAATTGTTTTTGTTTTTTTCCATTTATTTTAAAAATTTATGTTATATATTTAAGCCAAGCTTGTGAGTAGACGTGCTTCATGCGATCCCACTCTGGACGTTGGCTTGCCACTCTTTGCCAAGTTTCCTTGCCACAAGACTTTCTCATCTCTTCGTCCCATCTTGCTACAGGTCTTCCTCTTCCTCTCTTCATCTCCCAAGGATGCCACTGTAACAAAGCCTTGGACCATCGTCCATCGTTTCTTCTGGCTAAGTGACCGGCCCATCCCCACTTCCTTTCAACCATTATTTTCCCGATGTCTTCCATCTCGGTCTTGCTTCTCAGCCACTCATTCGATTTCTTCTCTCTCCTTGTAATCTTCAGCATACTCCTTTCCATTTGTCTCTGGGTTACTCGCATATTTTCAATTACTTTCTGTGTTAGCACCCAGGTCTCCACTCCATATATTAACACCGGTAGTACGCATATATTTAATATTTTTTTCTTGTGGAGCATTGGTACGTCCGAACGGAATACCAGCCTGTACTTATTAAAACATGCCCATCCAAGACCAACTCTTCTCCTTAATTCCTCCACTTCTGCTCCGTGTTCTGAGATCAACTGCCCTAGATATGTGTAGGTACCTTTTCTATAAACTGGTCTTCGAGCTCAATTCCTCCGATTTCTTCACAGTTTATAGGCATAATCTTTGTTTTCTTGAAGTTCAAGGTTATTCCTATTTTCTTTACTTCGTCGATTAGATCTCCTATCATATTCTGCATATCTATTTTACTTTTCCCTATTAAAACTATATCGTCAACGAACTTCATGATATTAAATCTTTCTCCATTTATATTTATTTCAAACTGGTTCCAGTCAAGTTGTCTACATGCTGCCTCTAGAACCACAAGGAAAATGTTTGCAGACAACACGTCTCCCTGTAGCGATGCGGAGTTTCATCTCCCGTCAACAACAGTAGGGCAAGTTTTTGGTAAATGTGATCATGGCGTGATGCAAACCAATTAATGTAATATGAATTTTAACGATGAATAAAATTTAAGATTAAAATGCACGCTCAGCTCAATATTGCAAGCAGACAACTGCATTGCCCACCTAGTAAGTAATAAGAAAGAGCATTGTCATTATTAGACAGTCATGTTATATTTTTCAAGTCATATTGACAGGACCGTTCTGGCCGCGCCTTACTCAGCTATTTACTGTTGGTTGGAAGATTATGGCTAATGTCACCAATACAGATACTCGACTGCCTATTTCGGCAACGTGTGATCGTTTAGTTCTCCTCTCTTTAGAGGGGATATCCAGAGGGCACGTGAGAAATTCTCGGACGCGATCACTTCACCCTCCATTATTTCTAAACTGAAGTTGGTAGCACATGTATACTAATTTTAAGACAGTTGTAACTGATGTCTAAATTTTAGACATCAGTTTAGACTATTATCGCTTTAGACTCTAAAGCGTACTCTTTTAGTTTTAAACCCCCAGTAGGGGGGTACCAGACTAAAATAGGTGCCGCTATACGTCTCTTTTAGTTTGATACCCCCCTAAGAAAATGGAATAATCTATTAGGGGGGTACCAAACTAAAAGAGGCTTATAGGGCGCCTCTATTAGTTTGGTTAGATGAGAGGGAGGTTTCCCAATTGGTAAGTTACTTAAAATGTGAATTGTAATTTTTATGAAGTTTGTATGAGGTATTTCATTTCTAAAAATTTGAACATATTATAATAAATGAAAATAACCTAGTGTCGCTCACTCATGTCTTCCTACATCGCAGATTTGCTGTGGAAGAGAGTAAGTTTGCCCAAGATGGCTGTATAATTTATGGCAAGGAATCACCGCAAGGGAAAGAAAAGATGATTAGAAATAATTGACACATTTCATTGGAAATTTAAGATGACCTTGGAAAAGGTAAGTAAATTTGTTGGACATTGTACTAACTGTACAGCTAATCAAGTCAGTACTATTTCCCACTCATTTACCCACCCAGGTCTTCTCAAATTTACAATGTAATAAGGGGGTACCAAACTAAAAGAGTGCCGTCTAAAGATAATACATTTCAAACTAAAATTCGAATCTTAGTTCTTATCTCTAATAAATCATTTTAAACCGATTTCGACATCTTCACCTGAAAATTGCTTTATTATTTTATTTATTTTAACGAAGCTGTTATATATATATATATATATATATATATATATATATATATATATATATATATATATATATATATATATATATATATATATATATATATATATATATATATAAATATATTATATAAACACTTTTTTTGACTTCTGTCCAAAACAATATAATATTGATTTTTTGTATGTCGATCGCAAGGACAAGATTGAACTGGAAATTATAGTTTTAGAGGACAGTAGCAAAGTAGCGTCTATTACACTAATACGTACTAGACTGATTGTTTTTTCCTTAAGACTGTAATGACATATCAATATCTTCATATTATTGTTTTTGACAAAGATCGAAAAAAGTTTTTTAAATTATATATATATATATATATATATATATATATATATATATATATATATATATATATATATATATATATATATATATATATATATATATATATATATATATATATATATATATCAGTGTGCAAAAAACACGGTATTACATTGTTAATGTGTTTTTGCCAGCCAAGCAAGAATGGCAGTGTGAGGGCACGCTCGTCTCTGATAAGTCCTGTATCTGATCTTCTTGATCTGGTATAGGTCCAGAGTTGGGTGGGCATCGTCGGGCCCCTGATGAGTTGGACGCGACGAAACGATGCAGGACATAGCGTAATGCCGAGCCAACATCTTGATGACGTAAGTCTGATGTTGGAACAGTTCCTATGTGCCATTTTTGAGTGGCACATCCCTTGGTGTCTCTCACTATCACAAATTGTATATATATATATATATATATATATATATATATATATATATATATATATATATATATATATATATATATATATATATATATATATATATATATATATATATATATATATATATATATATATTATATACAGTTACATATATAAAACAATAAATAATTAGGTGATCAACCTAACGCATTGTTGTTTTAGCTTTTTGTGTACTAGACAGATGTGGAAAACTTGAATATCCTATAATAGTAACAGGGTTGCACCCTTCATATGCGAAAAAGCGCCCGGTAGGAGTGGGGGTAATTCAGAAAATACCCATTATTTCTGTAAATTGTATGGTAATGAAAATATGGCCGCCATCTTCAATCAAATTACTACCTTGTGAGATCAACAGCATACTCATTTAGTAGTGCACTAAACAGGGCCGTTTCTAGGTGTTGGCTGTTTAGTACTTCCCTTACTTATATTTTAGGTAAAGTCTTTAAAAATATCTCCAATGTCCAGCTGGTATGTACTATATATTTTATCTACGACTTGCATTGCAAGTGGACTTTACATTGCTAATAACAGGGCGGGAAGTGTTGCTTCCCTCCTATGGGAGTAAACAAACAATCATACCAACTTAAAAGGTATTATTGTTAGGTATATTTTAAGTATTATGTTGGTAGTCAAGTTTTTCCGCGGTTTATATTTAATTTTTAGGGAAGGTTACTTTAGGTTATCATACAAAGTCTTCAAATTAAAAAAAACTATTGAAAGTGTTTGTTGTAAAACGTGTATATTTAGTATAAAAATTGTTATTTTAATAAATCAAGTAACTAAATATCTGTTTAAGGTGTTTAAATTACGTGAATTTGTAGGTAAAACTTTTATACCTTCAAACTTAATAGCTATTAGCCATGGTGCACTAGTCGTAGATAAAATTTAATACGCAACATGGATCGAAGTATTTCTGGTCTGGATTATCTTCCTCGGCTATGCCTCGGGAGCTAGTACTACAGATATCTCCCTCGGCAATAACGCCTCGAGAGCTAATGAAGTTTTTCCCTTCGGCGGTGCCTCAGGAGAGAACTTAACCTTGAGCAGGAAAACATACTTCTCTAACTTGTTGCGTCAATAACAATTTATAATAAAATTGTGGCTGGTTCTATATTGGCTCGAACTGCGCAGATAGGTTTCTATTAATTTGAGTTTCTTACCATATCAAAATTTACATCTCAATTTTTTTGACCCATTTTCAACTAAAATAACTCTTAATTTGTATTGAGTTTATTTAGTCAAAGTGAACACATATTGTAACATAGTAACTGTTCGTTATATGTTTTTGAAAGCAATTCAATTTTTTAATATTTGCTCTATTTTTTTTTTTTTTCCTAATTTGCTCAATTTTTTAGTTTTTTGATTAAATAATCATGTATTCTCCTTCCTTTTTATTATCAACACCTTCTCCCTTTGCCATCCAGGTTAGAAGAAATGAATTTATTAGATATAAAGGAACTTGTATTTAAATATATCCCATCAAAAATTAAATATCTAAACAAGGACATATTTTATGTTATTTTAAATATCTCTGATATAAATTTATTGGTATTTTAGGTCCTTTCATTTAACTTTCTTTGGCTGTTTAGTACTTTCTTACCTATATTTTAGGTAAAATCTTTAATAATATCTCTAATGTCCAGCTGGTAAGTAATGTATTTTTCTAATAAAATTGTGGCTAGTCCTACGAGTCTTTTATTGGCTCGAGCTGCTCAGATAGGTTTCTATTAATTTGAGTTTCTCACCAAAACAATATTTTCATCTCACTTGTTTTAGCCCATTTTCAACTAAAAGAGCTCTTAATTTGTTTTGAGTATATTTAGTCAAAGTGAACACATGTTAAGTAATTGTTCGATATATGCTTTTGAAAGCTATTCGATTATTTAATTTACACTGTATTTTTTTTTTTTTTTTTCTCTCTCTCTCTAAATTTGCTAAATTTTTTCGTTTTCTGATTAAAAATTCATGTTTCCCCCTTCCTTTTGCCGCCCGGGCGGCCGCCTAGTCTTGCCTATTGGTAGAAACGACCCTGGCTCTAAATCTGCTAAAAAAAAAGTACACCCTAACAGGGAAGAGGCCACAAAGCACCTATATGTATAATAAAAATAGTATAAAATAAAAATTCACTACTTACTGAGTTTAGATTAGTCTTGCAAGTAAAGGGTTGATCCTGTCTGCGACGTTTTCTTTAAAGTAGCTAATTAATTTGCTACTAGGTGGCAGCACCAAGCGAGCGCAAAAGTACATAATATGTATATAAGTACTTATATATACATCGCATATAATAAGAAAACTGATTTACTTATGATAGGATTAGTAATAAATGATAAATAAATAAGGTTATGAGGTTCCGACACTGAGTGACGCCTATAACTTACTTAAATTCTATATACTGTATATATTCTATACTGATCATAATCTTCACTCATAACACAGTATTATGTGCTCATTGGCCGAAGAATTATTTTTAACTTGTCATTTAGTTTTACTGCCTGCAGTGACTGAGTGTGAAACTGATTTGAAGCCGTCAAATATATATATATATATATATATATATATATATATATATATATATATATATATATATATATATATATATATATATATATATATATATATATATATATATATATATATATATATATATAAAAGTTAACAAAGGACTTTTTACGGATTCAGCACCGCAGACCGTCAGCACTTTGTACTATACTTAAGTATGTAGAATGCCGCCGGCCCGCCAGTCTAGATCTCGACTCCGACTTAGTAGTTGTATTATAATTATTGTGTATCATTTGAAATTCTTAATTGTAACTCTTAATTGTGTTCTTAAAATAAATATTTGTTTTTAAAAACTTAAATTCAAATTGCTTAAAGTTAACTGGCGCAGTCGGTAGGACAGCTAGAGGTTTTGCAAGTATACCGAAACTTTTTGTTTTTACAATTTACTAGCTGTCTTAGAAGAGTCTACTTATGAACCTGCTCATCATCATACTGTGAGTACACATTTTTATTTTGGGGAAATTTGACATTAATTGAACCTATAAAATTGTGCATCAGATATTTGAGTGCAGGAATTGATCTAATAAAAATCATTAATAAGAACATAAAATTATATAAGAAATTAAACTTTTTAAAATAATTAATTATTAAATTTCCAAAATAATTAATTTTTAAATTTCTAAAATTATTAATTAAGTAAAATTATTTAAATAATACAAATTTTCAAATAAGTATTTTAATAAATAATAATCATGGAATTTAAGAAGGAATATCTTAACATGATTCCTGAGTTTAGTGGTGAACCATCACTACTCAGTAGATTTTTAGATTTGTGTGACAAACTTGTAACTAAATTTTATAATACGGAAAACTTGGCCGATTTTCAAAATGAATATCTTATGGCCTCTATTATATCTAAAACTAAAGGCCCTGCAGCCGAAATCATAAATAATTCTCGCTGTACAACATGGCAAGAATTAAAAACCGCTTTATTAAACAGTTATTCGGACAGACGTGATTGTTTCACGTTGTCTATAGAAATGTCAGCCCTAAAACAAGGCAATGAATCTCCCTTTGACTTTTACCAAAAAGTCCAGGAATTACTTACCCTCCAAATTGCTTATTTTAATAATAAAGTAGTTCAAATTCAAAGTGAAATCCTAGCGGATTATACACGTAAGTTAGCTCTTCGTGTATTTCTAAGAGGACTTAGGGAACCCATTGGATCCTTGATGAGGACCAAGAACCCTACAGACTTAAATGAAGCGTTGAACATGTTAACCAACGACTTCCAGTTTCTGTCAGATAAATTTAAAACCAATCAGCCTGAAACAAAAAAACCAAACTTTCAGAAATCCCTTCCTATGAATAAGCCAAGTCCCCAAACACAGAACCCTGCTCAATTTTATAAACCGCAACCTTTCAGGCAACCACTTCCACAAAGACCAAATTTTAACAGACCCACAAATAATAATAATTCTTACATTAAGCCAGCAAAATTTAATCCAACGCCCATGTCCATTTCTACGAATCAAACATTTAGACCAAATCCAACAAGTTTTAATAATAATTATAATAGCCATAACCAGCTTCACAACTTAGACCATGAACAAACCTCTGCACAAGCACAAGCAGATACGTACAATTACGAATATTATGAATCTGGTTCTTCAGACTATACCGTACCCCAAGAATCCGTGGAAACCCCACGACAACATACAAAAGAAAACTCCAACTCTATTTTCGATAAAATCATACCACCATATTCTGAGAAAGTAATCAAATTAAAAGTTACGAATATTTCCAATGGAGATGGTTACATCCCCTACACTAAATTTAAAACGATCGAAATTCCGGAATGTGTTGTAAACATTAAAAACTATGAAACATATTGTGTAGCAGTCAACCCTTCGGATAGTTCAATAAAATTCAAAATCGAAAAACCTTACAAAATAAGACCCTTAAACGACTTTGAAACCAGACCACCACCTAACCTTAATTCTTTTAACTATGACCGAGTAAATTTCGACCTTTCCAAAATTCGAACGGATCACATGAACTCGGAAGAAAAACGAGCAGTAACAAATTTAGTAGAGCAATATTCAGATTTATTTGACACAGATGATAAACCATTAATTTTTACCAATCAAATCAAACATACTATAAGAACAAACGATGAAATCCCTGTTTATACGCGCTCTTACCGTTACCCAGAAGTTCATAGAAAAGAAATAAATAAACAAATATCAGAAATGCTAAAACAAAACATCATTCGACCGTCCCATTCCCCTTGGAATTCACCTTTGTGGATTGTACCAAAAAAACAAGATGCATCCGGGAAAAAGAAATGGCGAATCGTAATCGACTATAGGAAACTTAACGAGAAAACCGTAGACGATAGATACCCTTTACCAAACATTTCCGATCTATTAGACAAACTCGGTAGATGTCAGTACTTCACCACAATAGATCTTGCTTCCGGTTTTCATCAAATAGAACTTGACGAACAAAGTATTCCCAAAACCGCTTTCAATACTGAAGCAGGCCACTTTGAATATACTAGGATGCCCTTCGGTCTTCGGAACGCTCCTAGGACGTTTTCCCGCGTTATGAACGACGTTTTAAAAGGTGTAAAATGCGCAGTTTATCTAGATGATATTCTTGTTTATAGTACCAGCTTAGAAGAACACCTTGAAAGACTCAGAGAAGTTTTTGACAAATTAAGACAAGCAAACTTCAAAATACAACTAGATAAAACCGAATTCCTCAAGAAGGAAGTTGCGTATCTAGGACACGTAGTTACCCCTGCCGGAGTTAAACCAAATCCTGACAAAGTCAAAGCTATAACTAACTACCCAATACCAAAAACCCCACGCGAAATAAAAGGATTTTTAGGATACTACCGAAAATTTATAAAAGACTTTGCATCACTGGCAAAACCGTTAACTAAATGCCTAAAAAAAAGGAGCAATAATTGACATTAATAATAATGATTATCAAATGTGTTTTCATACGTGCAAAAACCTTCTAATAAATGAACCCATCTTACAATATCCTGATTTCGACAAACCATTCATTTTAACCACCGACGCTAGTAACATAGCTATAGGTGCCGTATTAAGCCAAAATATAAGAAATTCTAATTTACCAATAGCCTATGCAAGTAGAACCCTGAACGAAACAGAGTCACGGTTATCATATCAACAATCGAAAGGGAACTTCTCGCGATTGTTTGGGCGGCAAAATACTTTCGACCTTATATCTACGGACATAAAGTCACATTCCTATCCGATCATATGCCCCTCAAATGGTTATTCTCAATAAAAGAACCAAATTCTAAAATGCTAAGATGGCGATTAAAGCTAGAAGAATATAATTTTGTAATGGATTACATCAAAGGTTCCGAAAACACGACAGCAGACGCTTTGTCCCGAATAGAATTACATAATAACGAATCTGAGGAAGGGGAAGCAATATGCGACCAACTCGTCCAAGATTTTTTCACGAAAAATCCCGACACATTAACTGAAAACGTCGAAACAAATATCGACAATGTTTCTATGATGGTAAATTCAGATAATCTTATAGGTGAACTCGAAGACATCGAACTAGAATACGATGATTTAACCGTTCATTCAGTTCACGAAGATAATACGGGAGCAGTTATTCCTATTCTTGACAAACCCGTTAATCAAGGTAAAAATCAAATAATTATTTACCAAGTAGACCATAGCCCCGCGAAACCAAAATCATTCACATGTTTAAAACTCACCAGCGATTTATAGTTCAATTATCAAATAATAATTTTGAAAAAGATATAGTAGAATTTATAAAGTCATTTATTGTCCCTAAAATAAAATATTATCTGTATTTCGAAAGTGACGTTTATGAAAAGTTTTCAGCCGTAATTACGCGCTGCTTTGAACAAACGGAATTAAACTTTATTAAATGTACGAAAAAACTTATCGATGTCCTAAACGAAGACGAAATAATAGAAATAATCGATCAGTACCATACGGGAAAAACAAACCACCGAGGAATTGACGAAACCGAACAAAAAATCAAGCGGCTATACTTTTGGCCTAATCAAAGAAAGTCAATCCAAACGTACATTAATAAATGCGAAGTTTGTCAACTTACAAAATACGAAAGAAAACCTTTAAAACTAGAATATAACGTCACACCCACCGCCAATAAACCTTTCGAAATAGTGCACATAGATACAATTTCATTAGATAAAGCAAAATTTCTAACCATTGTAGACTCCTTTTCAAAATATGCCCAAGCCTACAGAATACAAACTTCCCAAGGAATTGAAGTAGCGAATAAACTCGTACGACATTTCAGTCACCATGGAATACCCAAGAAAATTATTAGTGATAACGGATTAGAAATAAATAATTCTATAGTAAAGGAACTTTTATCATTACATAAAATAGAAATGCACTTCATAAGTTCCCAACATCCTAACTCTAACGGAATTATCGAAAGATTTCATTCAACCCTTATCGAACACTTTAGGCTATTCCATAATCAAGAAAATTTTAAAAACGAGCCGATAGAATTAAAAGTAAACTACGCCCTACTCGCTTATAATAATTCTATTCATTCCCAGACAGAACTCACACCGTTTGAGATAATATCTGGTCATATAGAACCTAACTCTTCGTTTGACATTAATTGAGAAGCCCAACTTACAAACGATTATATTGTAGGACATAAAGATAAGACAAAATTCCTCTACCAATTATTAAATGAAACTCTAAAAAATAAAAAGGAAAAAATAATAAACAAACGTAACGAGACTAGAGAGTCTTTACCAGACATACCGAAATACGTTTACGTTGCTAACAAACAGAAACAAAGCAAAACAAAAAATAAATATAAAGCAGAATGCATAAAGACTCTTGATAAGGATTTAAAAACCGCTTCTATTCAACCACTCACTTTAACACAAGAGAAAAAATCCATCTCTCTAACATTAAACGACCTAGACAAGTTCCTCATGACTTATGTAATGTTCCAGGTACCTCGCTATCGGACAAGGTACAGAAATAAAAGACGTCAGCAAAAACCTAGGAATGCTTCCCATTAAACTAGGACCTGCCAAGCTTCTGACATCAAGTCACACCTTAGTGCATTATTTTCATTTAAATCCCTTATACGAAGAATTTAAAAAACTTAATACCCAATATTTTAATGTTTTGAGCAAAACTCAGAACAACCCTTATATGTTAAGTCATATTAGTAGTTATTGTAAGATAATTAATTTTACTAGAAGTAGTATTAGAGATAAAATTAATATGATAGATAGCCACGCTACAGAATGTAGACCCAAACGTGGAGCCTTTAATGGTTTAGGTAGTTTAATTAAGTTAGTAATAGGAAATTTAGATGCTAATGATGCTGAAAGATATGATAAAATACTAAATCATCTTGAAGCAAATCAAAATAGTTTAGAAAAGCAAATAGCTACCCAATATAGTGTAAGTAATCAATTAATTAAGAATTATAACGAAACTATTAGTAATATACAATATAATACATTAGAACTAAAATCTAAGTTGATTCAATTAAGCGAGATAGTGAATAACGGTTTGACTTATGGAGAAGTAATGTCAACCAAAGACATATTAAACCAAATTCAAATCCTTTACTCAATTCTTTTAAATGTTTTACAAAACATTGAAAATTCACTTGTTTTCTGTAAATTAAAATCATTACACCCTAGTATCATTCATCCACAAAACTTTCTTACTGAACTATTAAAAGTATCACGGCACATTAAAACCGGATATTTTCCTTTTGAACTTAAAATGGAAAATATATTAGATTTAGAATCAGTAATAAAAGTTTCATGCATGAGACGAGATGAAATGGTCGTTTATTTTCTGGAAATCCCTCTTTATTCGAAAATAGAATACGATCTCTACTCATTATACTCAATACCTTCAAAAGTTCAAGAAAATTATTTAACAGTTATTCCTGCAACCAAATATCTGTTGTTTTCTAATGATTCGGTCAAACCCTTGAATAATGTGTGTATGAAACATAAAGTATACCTCTGTTCAGATAAAATCTTATCCACACACGACCTTAAATGTGAAAAAGATATCATCCTTCAGAGAAAAGGCATAAGTTGTAACTACGTTAAGGTACAGATAACCGACAACCACGTTGAATATATACCACATATCAACCAGTATCTTGCAATATTTTTATCTCCAGAGGATATTCAATTCCAGACGCCTAGCGCTACGGAAACAAGGAAACTACAAGGTGTTTACCTCACCCCACAAGGAAATGGTCCCATTATCTACAAGAATAGAGAACTCACCTATCAATCTTCATCACATGGTAAACCAGTGATTTTAAGTGATGTCAATTTAGACTTACAGGATGGCCACCAATTCAATTTTTCAGTCGACAAATCACTGAATTTTTAAACTACGAATTTATCTCCCATGTATCCAATACTTAAAGAATCCACCCACTTCTATTCATTAAATTTTTGGACTTGTTCATTGTTTGTTATAATTATTACTGCCAGTATTTTGTCAGTCATTATTCTTCAGTGGAAAAACTTTAGAATTATTCCAACCCCCAGGATCAGGACTTCTCAAGAACATCCTACCATCGCCCTACCAGGAGAGGCTTCAATTTAAGGATGGAGGAGTTAACAAAGGACTTTTTACGGATTCAGCACCGCAGACCGTCAGCACTTTGTACTATACTTAAGTATGTAGAATGCCGCCGGCCCACCAGTCTAGATCTCGACTCCGACTTAGTAGTTGTATTTTAATTATTGTGTATCATTTGAAATTCTTAATTGTAACTCTTAATTGTGTTCTTAAAATAAATATTTGTTTTTAAAAACTTAAATTCAAATTGCTTAAAGTTAACTTATATAAATATATATTATATATATATATATATATATATATATATATATATATATATATATATATATATATATATATATATATATATATATATATATATATATATATATATTTATATATATATCAGCAATGTAATACCGTGTTTTTGCACACTGCAATAAGGTACACAATTTGTGTTGGTGAGAGACACTTAAGGATGTGCCACGCAACCGTGACACATAGGAACTGTTCCAACATCAGACATTACGTCAAAAGATGTTGGCTCGGCCTTACGCCATATCCTGCATCGTTTCGTAGCGTCCGACTCATCAGGGGCCCGACGATGCCCACCCAACTCTGGACCTATACCAATTACCAGATCAAGATGATCAGATATATGGCTTTATCAGAGACGAGCGTACTCTCACACCGCCATTCTTGCTTGGCTGGCAAAACTTATCAGCAACTTAAAAGCACGCTCGTCTCTGATAAAGCCATATATCTGATCATCTTGATCTGGTATAGGTCCAGAGTTGGGTGGGCATCGTCGGGCCCCTGATGAGTCGGACGCGACGAAACGATGCAGGATATGGCGTAAGGCCGAGCCAACATCTTTTGACGTAATGTCTGATGTTAGAACAGTTCCTATGTGTCACGCTTGCGTGGCACATCCTTAAGTGTCTCTCACTAACACAAATTGTGTATATATATATATATATATATATATATATATATATATATATATATATATATATATATATATATATATATATACATACAGGGTGGTCCAAAAGCCTCCCCCCCCCATCTTACCTTTTGAACAGTTTGAGATAAATTAACGAAACTAGGGGGACCCGTACCATGAAAAGGAAACTTTGTTTTCATTCAAATCTCGCCCTAGGGGCAACAACGCATTTTTCCCCCTTGCACAGACATTTACCATTTTTATACTTTTGTTCCATATAAGGGGTTAAATATTGGGGATAAAGAAAACAGTTTGAGGTAAAATATTCTTATTTTTCACCTTAGAATCAAAATCTGTGAAGTTGAGTGGCATGGGGACAAAATGGGTGGTTGCCCCTCGTACGCGTAGGATGAATACACACTTTTCTTTACATGGAACGCAAGAGAACAAGATGGTACAAGAGAGAGGGGGGACTTTTGGACCACCCTGATACATACACACACACACACACATATATATATATATATATATATATATATATATATATATATATACATACTCATTTAACATCCATTTTATGCCCCCCCCCCCCCCCAATCCTGGCTTAGAACTTACCTAAGCTATTTGTATTCATGGTCGGCCAATTTATTAGTTGGTCAATTATTTATATAAATGGAAAATTTAAGGTTAAATAAATACGCTTATTTATTTGTGACTTTTTTTTTTCAAAAGTATATTTAACATTAAACATTTATTTATATATTAACATGTATATGCAATACAAACAATGCGCAACTCTATCTCTACAAACTTAGCTTTAAATCCTAAAAGTTGGGTTCATAGCACGTTTTTATTTTTTTTTTTTTTATTAATTTATCCAACCTTTCCTTTCTTGTTGGTGAACATCTTGATGGTGAAATGTATTTAATATTTTGTAAAGTCTTCAGTAGGATGAATTGTTGTTTCCGTATAGGTGTGTCTGTTTAAGATATAGGATGTACGTCTCAATTAACTTGTTAATCTTACTACAATTTATAGTTGTATCAAATATAGTATCAGCCTGTTCATCTATTGTATTTAGAATCCCTTTTACTTGGCTAATCAAATTGTATTTGATTATGTTTCCTGGTGTGGAATCTAGATACATTAGGCGCTTCATACTAACTTTGACTAAATTTTCGTCGTCAAGCGAGTGTATATGGTTTATGTAGTTAAGAGTCTGTCTAAGTACCCGTGAGGTTATATACTGCAAATAGAATTCTTGTCTAACTGTATAATGTGGAGTATTTTTTTTTAAGTGAAAAGTAATTTTTGAAAAAATAATTTTGAGAGGTTTCTAATTTATATATGTATCTAAGGGACCAGACCGGTGAAGCGTAAAGTAGCGTACTGAGGACGCAGGCGTGATAAATATTCTCGTAGAGTAGCTTTAGATGAGCAGTTACTGGCCCTAGCCAGGGTTTCCCAAACGACTCCAGCTGCTGTTCTAGCTCTGCTCATAGCTTGTCTAGTAGCTTGTCTTAGCTGACCCATTTTTTTATAATTTATTTTTATAAAAAAATAAACATGCTTTAATATTCTTTTTAAAACAAATATAGGTATGTATACATAATATAGATAGGGGCAACCTTTATTTATTGGTAAAAAAAATACAATACAATAACACACCGAAATCATTGTAAGAAAATATGTAATTAATTTATTATATATATTTTTTTTAAATTTTTAGAGTCAAACAAGAAACAAAAAATAAAATAAATTATTATAAAACAAGATGTCTATTATTTTTGTTATTTAATGCTGTTATTACAACATGCTCAGAAGAGGAGGTATAAGACCAACTAAAAAAAAATGAAGTTATTTATTATGTACTACATAAAAATTATATCATACTTTAATGTTTTCTAATAATAATTTAGAAAAATATAAAATTCTTTATATTTCCTAATAGGTCTAAAGCATTTAATATTTCCTATTAATTTTTAAACATTTAATGTTTCCTAATAATTCTAAAACATTTAATGATTCCTAAATTAATATCATAACATAAATAATACCAGTAATTAACGCCTATGAAAAAATTTACGATTAGAAGAATCTATTCGTTTTAGTGAATTGACGACTCGTGTATCGTTCGATAAAATGAAGGACTTAGCCCAACCCCTTGACTAGGCCAAGCCCAGCGAGACAGAAACGAATATATTTATAATGTATTTATATTATAAAAAAATCCAAATGCCACTGACTGACTCAACACGATATCTCTGTAACTACTAAGTTCCCTATTATTGGTGCTCATTATGTAATTATTTTTACGATCCACCATCTTGGCTCAAGATGGCGGTCATTTTACAAAAAATACGACACGACGGCATCTCCGGAATTAATTACACTAGAGCCTTGAAATTTAGAAGGTAGCTTTCTTTTATGACTTAAACAACTTTTGTTAAGTGGTTTTCTATTTGGTACAACTTTTGTAAAGTAGTTTTCTATTTGGTTATTTTGATTCAAGATGGCAGCCATTTATGTAAAAATGTCAGTATATATGTGAAATTCTTCAAAGTGATATCTCCGGAATCAATTGCATTAGTATATTGAAATATTGTAATGAGGTTTTTCTTTGCTTGTAGATAGCTTTTAAAAAATGATATTACAATCCGCTATCTTGAATCAAGATGGCGGCTATTTATATGCAAAAAAATTGGACATGCCGATCCCTAAGGAACCAATTGCTCTAAAACCTCGAAATTAGCTCAAGTTAAAAGGTTTTCTAATTTGCCAATTTAATTCAAGATGGCCGCCATAAACTAATTTCAACCATGTCCGCTGACTGACTTAATTATCACCACTTTTTTGAAACGCTAAAGAAGAAATCTATATAGCATGATGATTACTAAAATAATATTTCAATCATTTTTCTACCATAAATTGCTAACTTTATTTGGCACACTTTTAATAATATCTCTTAAAAAAAAAGAAATACATAATAATAATAATATCTACATTGTTGCATATTTATTCAAATAGTTAAATATTTAATTACATAATTCTTTGATTTCTTATTAGAACATTTAGTACTCTACACATAAAATATTATACACTTTTATATAAAACATCTACATATATTATATTTGTGAATAAACACTATAGTTTCTATATGTTGTCTTGGGTCTATTGTTTTTTAGGGTTAAAAAATTAACAAATTTTAAATTGTTTTCCTCCATCGCTATATTTCGCCCTCACCTTGGGCTAAAATGTATTCGTTTTTTTAACCCTAACAAATTATGCAATAAACTCCTATAGACCCAAGAAAACATATAGAAACTAGAGTGTTTTATTCTCACAAAAAATTTAAATAAAGGGTTCAAAAACTTCAACAAGATTATCTTCATAATATTTGTTAATACTACATCTATAAACAATCTGATACAATATGTAACACCTATTACGTATGTACCTATGTTAGATTAATAGTACATTACGTGTCCAGTGGGGAAAGTAGCATTTTGCATGCGAATGTGGAGTTTGACCCCCGAGCGATAGCGAGAGCAGTAAAACCACACGAGCAATGCAAAATGCCGTTTTTCGCACGAGTTGCGTACCGTGCTTTATCTACGATTGTTAGATTTAAATGATAAATATACAGAAAAAATAAACTTGCTGTATTTAAGTTCGTATCTCTCTCTTGATAAAGATGACATTAATTCTTGAGTTGTATGTTTTGCCGAATTAATTATTTCTGGAGGAGTATTATTCTCCACATTTTCATCAAAGTCACTTGATTCACTCATTGTTTTCACTAAAAACTCGATATTAATTAAATATATATTAAATATATCCATTTACATTATAAAATAGAAGGAGAGTAAACAATCTAAAGAAGTAACAACGAATGTACATGTACATAGAAGACAACTATAAGAAATAAAATAATTACGATTTGTTAAATGTATACAATTTTGTTTCTCTTTCTACTAATTACAACAAAAATGTATCTTCTTGATCTTCTTTACCACCTTAGGGCGGTAAAGAAGAGGAATTCTTCAGCTTTAAGCACGATTAGCGAGTTTGTTTACATTTAACAAAACTAATTTGCTGTTCTTTTTATTAAAGTAACTGTTTATATCGAGTTTTTAGTGAAAACAATGAGTGAATCAAGTGACTTTGATGAAAATGTGGAGAATAATACTCCTCCAGAAATAATTAATTCGGCAAAAAATACAACTCAAGAATTAATGCCATCTTTATCAAGAGAGAGATACGAACTTAAATACAGCAAGTTTATTTTTTCTGTATATTTATCATTTAAATCTAACAATCGCAGATAAAGCACGGTACGCAACTCGTGCGAAAAACGGCATTTTGCTTTGCTAGTGTGGTGTTAAAAATTACTAACATAGTAAAAAAACAAAAGAACTTAGTTTAAATCGTGTTTTTTCAAAAATTTCAAAACTTCGACCCCCCAGCGGGAGACCAAGGGGGGCCCGATTTGACTCAAATTTTTTCCTCGGGGTTTTCTCATGAAATGGCAAGTTTTTAGGGGGACGGTAGTAACGATCTCGAAAAAAGTGTTTTTTCGACCCACCCTAATATTTATACATTCCCTTGTCTAAATAACTATTAAGACAAAGGGATGTTTACTCCAATGCACTTTAGGTCAAAGGAATGCCACACTTACGTTTTTAAAGAAGGAGGGGGGCCATTTTCTGAATTTAACTTCTCTCAAGGGGGAAGGGTAGTCCAAGGGAGGGGGGAGGGCCCCCCCTCCCCCCTCCCGAATATATATTTGCTATCGAATATATATTTTTTCCTACATTTGACCGATAAAGTGGTTGTTATCGCACTCAACATAGTACGCAAAACCGCAGATTCCTGCACTTACTACTTTACCGCACTCGTTTTACTTTACCGCACTCATTTTACTTTACCGCACTCCAGTGTTCCAACTTACGAACATAATGAACTTAAATCTAATCAACGATTAAATAGTCCAAATCATAATCATAACAACAATGACAACTAATGATTATTTTTTAACTAACTACATGCTTTACACACTGTATATGTAATATAAAAATAAAAATGTAAATATAAAAATGTTATATGAAAATCTAAATTAAAAGAATCAAATGTGATGAGTAATTGTTAATGAGTAATGTGATAATATCAGCGCTTGGTCAGGTTTGCTGAATAGGCAAAAAAAAGACATCACTGGCTATAAACAGAACAGCTAGTTTAGTTGATTTTGTAAAACCTTTTACATGTTGATGAACACTCTATTATTTTATATTTCATTTACCGATTAAAAACTAACTGTAGGAAAAATGTAATGTGCAACTCGAGGTTAAAGTGTCTTTGCTGCACTCGAGAAACCTTTCCGCCCTCGCCTGCGGCTCATGCGTAAATATTTCTCTCGAGTGCAGCAAAGTTCCACTTTGCACACTAGTTGCACAAATAACTATTTTCTCACTAGTTTGTGAGGATTAGATGCAAATTTTCTAACTACGGCTTCCCTTAATTGCTTCTTGTTACCGAAATCCCATCGCCACTGATTGAATAACATAGCTAACCCATTTAGCTGTTATAACTAGTAGTGATTCTTTGTCATGATTTAATTCGGGGAAGGGAGCTAAATGAGGGCTTGATAGAGCTTGTGCAGGGCTGTGAAAATGATATTAGCAGAGCCCTTCTTATGTCTGGCGCTTCCTGGACCTCAATCCACATTTTGAACCAAAATTACCTTTCGTCTTCTGAATTATAGAAAGCTGCAATAGATGTAGTACTTTCATTCCATTCCTCCAATAAAACACTTCTCATGTTACCGTTTATCGGAGGGAATGAAAACTCTTGTTATTTGTCTGCAGAAAATCCGGCTTCTACAGATTACATGATAAAACCCAAGTAAGGAATTATTAGATTTAGGACTCACTACTACAACAACTACTGCGGTAAAAATGTAGAGATGGATAATTTGATTCTTCTTTTTTAATGATGTTTATATTTAAATTTTTATCCAACTGTTTCTTAAACTTTTTTCTATCTTGAAAAGGGGGGGGGGGGGAGGGCAGCTGCACCCCATGCTTCCACCTGGACACGCCCATGTGACTAACTGTCTAAAGAAGAACATTCCGTACACCTTCTTTACATTGTTAATTCCTTGTGTTTTTATAAGAGGAGGGCCTTTTTAGTCTAAAAAGGGCCCATTTATTTATGTTTATGTTCATAAATGATTAATCATGAGATATTCTTATTTTTGGTTTTTCTGTACGATGGTTGGTCCGGTAGTGATTTATCATACGCTTTCTGATCGTGGTGGTATAGTAGCAGAGCATGCAGATGTAATCTGGCATCTTCATGCAGAGATGGAGATTATGTTTGTAGCGGTTTAAACATATATCGCACACTTTCTCTTCAGCCTCTTTAGTTTCTTTGGGTTCTGGAGTTTGTTTAGGTTCTGTAGGTTGCTCAGGATCAGGAGTCTCTTCAGGTTCATCATGTTCTGGACATTCTGAAGGATCAGGAGAATCTGAAAGATCTGGAGTATCTTTGGGTTCTGGAGTTTCTTTAGGTTCCGTAGGTTGCTCAGGATCAGGAGTCTCTTGAGGTTCATCAGGTTCTGGACATTCAGAAGGATCAGGAGAATCTGAAAGATCTGGAGGTTCTGGAGTTTCCGGAGGATTTAGAGATTCATCAGATTCTAGAATTTCAAGAAGTGCCGAAGGTTCTGGAACAAAGAAATAAAAAAATAAAATGAAGTGTAATTTAATGTAAATTTTCGAAAATGGATGAACTTAAGTTACACATTGTTTTGAAGTCGTGTTTTGTAGGATGTCACATGAGTAGATTCATATATCCAGCGGAAAGTTCTTAGTACGTCTAGTACGCTTTCTTTGAACGATTTTTAATTGTTGCTAACACTGGTTGTTAAGACTGACCTAAAAAATAGAGAAAATTAAATATATATTAAATTAATGTTATGGCAATTATGCGTAATCATTACAAGATTAGGCCACCTTTTTTTTGCAACTCCACCTTGCCTTTCAGCCACACTGTTCCTCCGTTTAAGTTTGACGATTGTCAACGAATAATACATGAAGACCATTGTCACGTTAGGACCATGTTTATAACGTTGATTTTCATTGCTCAAAGTGCCCAGGAAAGTACAATCTTCTTCTATTGAAATAGCTAACCAATTTGAATCCATGGACAATCTTGGTACAAATAGCTAACCGATTTGATTCCATGGACAATCTTGGTACAAATAGCTAACTCATTTGATTCCATGGACAATCTTGGTACAAATAGCTAACCCATTTGAATCTATGGTCAATTTATCATATTGAAGAGATATTTTTATAGAAAAGGATAATTTATGGGAGTTGGACAGGTAATTAATTACTTTAATTTTTATGAATTATTTTATCAATGATTATAATATGTTTTTTTTATAGACAAACAATACATTTATGAATATCTTATTTATTGATTCATTAAATATAAAATCCCGTCAAGTACTAGCCAGCAAGCTACTAAAAGGGTTACTTCGGGTTCTCTAATTATTTAAGGGGGATTTTTTTTTGTAAAATTCCGGAGTAAAATGGCCGCCATTTTGCAAACGCGATATATATTTGTATTCTACATTTCAATACTGTATAAAAATATTAAAAAATCGAAGAAATTTTGAGTTGTGAAGTTCGCAACATTTTTCTTGTTTTTGGGAAAATATTTTAAGTTATATACTAAATTTCAAATCTCAAGCTACAATAGGTCGGGAGATATGGTCCATCATGCGATGGACGGATGGACGAACAACCAAAATCATAAGGGTTTTTAGGATGCCCTTGAAACCCTAAAAACTAGGATAGCGAGGAGCAGTCAAAGATAAAAAGCTAAGTTGTGGATTTACCGAAACGCAAGTAAATCCTTAACTTTGACTGATCAAGTAATTCTCTTAGAATATTAATATTAAAGTATTCTAATAATGGTTATTTTAGGTTAGATACATATTTTACTTATTTTATTTTAGTTATTAACATTATTTTCAGTTAAAGCCTTATTGATTTAATTTCTTATTAGAACATTTAGTACACTATGTATAAATATGTAGTAATCATCTGCGTATTAGTTAAACTAAATTTTAATTTAAATCAAATTATAATTATTATTAACTACGGGAAACAGACAGAGAAAAATACACTCCAGCGCAGGGATTTGAACCACAGGCCTCTATATTTCCGGTATAGCGCTCTACCAACTAAGCTACGCAGGAGAATGATTTCCTCTGACGTTAATGATACCTTGTCCCGAATTTAAGCTTTCAATTTTCCACAAATCTGACAAGTCAACATTAATGACATAGAACTAGACCGAGAAATAACGCTTATAATTATAAAGTACCCAATTAGTACCTGTACCTAGTACAATCAATAAGAAATTCATATTTTACGGTAGAGCGCTATACCGGAAATATAGAGGCCTGTGGTTCAAATCCCAGCGCTGGAGTGTATTTTTCTCTGTCTGTTTCCCGTAGTTAATAATAATTATAATTTGATTTAAATTAAAACTTAATCTTTCCGTAGTATGAATACTACCAAAATCGTAAAATATGAATTTCTAATTGATCTTACTAGGTACAGGTACTAATTGGGTACTTTATAATTATAAGCGTTATTTCTCGGTCTTGTTCTATGTCATTAATGTTGACTTGTCAGATTTGTGGAAAATTGAAAGCTTAAATTCGGGACAAGGTATCATTAACGTCAGAGGAAATCATTCTCCTGCGTAGCTTAGTTGGTAGAGCGCTATACCGGAAATATAGAGGCCTGTGGTTCAAATCCCTGCGCTGGAGTGTATTTTTCTCTGTCTGTTTCCCGTAGTTAATAATAATTATAATTTGATTTAAATTAAGACTTAATCTTTCTGAAGTATGAATACTACCAAAATCGTAAAATATGAATTTTTAAACTAAATTTCAAAATAATCAGATGAAACGTTTTATATTACACATGTTTGTATTTTAAATATTTTATATACATGAAAATATTTGAATTTTAAATTAACTGAAATATATCCTACAAAAAAAATAATGCGGAGGATAGCGAGGAACAGTCAAAGGTAAGAAACAAAGTTGTGGATTTTCCAAAACATCGGTTAAACCTCAACTTTGACTGATCGCTATTATCCTCAACTTTGACTGATCTTTCCCATTCTCGACATTAAATAGTATATACATTAAATAATAAATAACATATCAAGCAATACTCTACGCACTAACAACATTAATATTCAACGTAAACTATTTTAATAATTCTAATAACAGTTTAGATAAATATTTTACTCGAATTATTTCATTTTAAATATATCGAATTAGCCTTTTGGCGCTTGAACGGTAGACGGTGTTTAAAATAATAATAATTCTAATAAAATCTACTAATAAACTTAGATACATACACATACATTGCATGAATGTCTCGTGGGTAGATGATGTAGGTGATGTCTATGTCTAGATATGTCCCGGTCTTTAGTACTTCTAGGTCGTAGTGTTATATTGTATTGTTTCCGGCTGCTTCCAGCTTAGCGTTTCAGTTACCTTATTGCAGTGAGGGCATACTAAATATCCAATGCATTTATTGAATAAAAGAATAAGGTGAAAGTAAATAAATATGTTTCTGCCAATTTTATTATAAAGATAGTTTATAATCCAATCAAATTTATTTATTTATTTTTTTGCGGGATAGTATAATCGATACTGCATTATTATCCGTAAACTGATTATCTGCAAGGTAACCCCTTATGTGCAAGGCCCTTGCGCATATTTTGAGCGCTTATCTTGTAGCTGCATCGCAGCTGAATAAGTCCTCAAAAAATAAAACAAACACAGTGATCTTGTGATAGACCATCCTTAGGTTATTTAGCGTCTCTTTTGACAGAGTTTATTTATTATAGAATGGCTATTCGTGAGTTAAAATTAATTCTTGAATTGCACCCATTAAAAATAAAATTTTCCCCATAGGGACTGTGCCGCACTTTAGGCATTAAATTTTGTAAAAATGAAGACTAAGCTTAGATCCAGTTTTAAAGAATTAATTAAAACTTTACGATAAAAGGTGAGGAAGGATTGTGGTAGGAAGT
Organism: Gerris lacustris; assembly: GCA_951217055.1. Taxonomy (NCBI): domain Eukaryota; kingdom Metazoa; phylum Arthropoda; class Insecta; order Hemiptera; family Gerridae; genus Gerris; species Gerris lacustris. The sequence goes on along the minus strand of OX578285.1, from coordinate 38,789,585 downwards.
AAATAATATAATTCATTTTCAAGTTATTGTTAGTATTCATACTACGGAAAGTATAAATTTTAATTTAAATCAAATTATAATTATTATTAACAACGGGAGATAGACAGAGAAAAATAGACTCCTGTGCCGGGACTCGAACCACGGGTCTCTATATTTCTAGTATAGTGCTCTTGCCAACTAAGCTGCACCGAAGAATAATTTCCTCTGTCAATAACCATACCTAATCCCAAATTAAGCTTTTAATTTTCCACAAGTATAGGAGTCGACATTTACGACAATAGAACTAAACCGATAAATATCGCTTATAATTATAAAGTACCCAATTGGTACCTGTACCTTGTTCAATCAATTATTAATTCATTTTTAAGTAATAGTAATGAATAATGAATATATTGGATAAGAACAAAAAACAGAAAACATGAAAATATTTATTTGCTATATGATATTTATATCGTACTACCTAATTTGTATAATATTTGTCGAAACCTTTGAAATTTAACATGTCTATAAAGAGTGACAGACAGACAGACACTGGAACGAAGTAGTAAGGGTTTCTTTTTTTTAGTTTTACCAACGAAACCCTAAAAATGATTTATAGAACAGTTTTAAAACAGTATTAAGAGAGAAAGGGAGAGAAATGATTGATTAAGGGAGTTAACACTAACAACATGAGGTCTAATATAGTAATTTATTCAATTTTTGAGAAAACAATCAAAGAAAATGTTGCTTGAATCAAAAATCAATTTTTATATCTACTCATATCTACTCTCACACTTAGGGTAATTGGAATAAGTATTACATTTACAGCGGTATAACTTATATTTTAATTAGTATACAAACATCTTCATATTTATTTATTAGCACATTATTTCTACTATAGCACAACATTTCTACACATTAACTATTCTACATATACATAATATATTACATCTAATCCGTTTATTAAATATTTAATTTAATATGTAACTAATATAGATCTTTTGAACAAACCAAGTCAGAGATTTTATGATTCCCAACATTTAGGACTCATTGCAGTGATAATTCTCAAGGAAATTACTCACGACGCGAGTGATTTGCATCTTACTCATACACTGTCAAACTATTTGCGCAAACATTTTGACTGTGTATGAAGCTGTTTAATGTTTGTGCAAACATGATATTTGACGTGTATGACCTAAATTTTCCCCACATCAGGTTTGGGCAAAATGTTTGATTGTGTATGTAGGCCTTAATGAGTTGGAAAATGTCTGGCGAGGTCTTCTCCGGAAGATCTATAGATTCATTAAACTCAGGCCGGGGAAAACATGTCAGTATAACTACATCAAAATTTATCTATGTCTACACATAATTTATTCTATATAATATAGAATAAATCCGAATCAATTACATAACCATTTTATGAAAGTTACATATTAGAGCTACAGTAAAGGTACTAGAATTGAAACGTTTTCATTTTTTTTTTTTTTTTTTTTTTGTATAAAACGTTCAATATTGAGTGTTCATTCAGGCTGGAGGACGCGTCTACGAGTTTGAATATGCTCCATCGTATGCGTTCTCATGATCGACTTAATCTGGGAGGTGAAGGGGCAGATAATACATGTATATTTGGGCATTGATGTGCAGAGGGTCTTGTGAATCTTAAGTGTATATTCTTTGTAGAAGTAGTTACCACATTTATCACACGTGTAACGCGGTGTTAACGTTGCTTTGTGCTCTGAAAAATATTAAAATATCATTAGGTTTAATGTGGTCCATTTAATTTAAAATTGAGGATTTATTTGAGCCTATTAAGCTCAAAGTTAATCTTAAATCATAGAATATGTTGTAGAAGATTCTTAAATCCAATTGTGGTCTTCAGTATCCCACGACTCTATCCATTGAGGTATATTGTTTTTCACTGCCGGTATTTCTTGCTAAAACCAATGAACCCTAAAATTAAAAAATATTTATATTTCTTCTATGACAGCCCATCTATCGTCAAAATATTGTAATATAAATGAAAATATATAGACCTCCTGTTAAATCAACTACCTGGCACGATATTTTAAAGCGTCGTATTTTTCATGACGTAAATTTCCCAGAGCTAAAACATATCCATATTAAAATTATTTTAAAGACTATTTTAAGAAGTATTTAGAGAGAAAAAGGATTGATTATGAGAGTTAACAGTTAACAACATGAGGTATAATACATTTATTTAATGTTGGAGAAGACAATAAAAGAAAATGTTTACATTAATAGGAACAGACGAAAGAAAAAAATAATTGATTAAGGGAGTCAACAGTAAGAACACGAAGTCTAATGCATTTATTTAATGTTGGAGAAGACAGTAAAAGAAAATGTTTACATTAATAGGAACAGACGAAAGAAAAAAAACTTGATGGGAGTTAACAGTAAGAACACGAGCTCTAATACATTTATTTAATGTTGGAGAAGACAATAAAATGTTTACATCAATAGGAACAGTGGAAAGAAAAATAATTGATTAAAGGAGTTTTAACAATAAGAACACGAGGTCTAATACATTTATTTAATGTTGGAGAAGACAATAAAAGAAAATGTTTAAATTAATAGTGGAAATAAATAAATAATAATAATAAATATTAAATGCTTAGAGCATCATTACTTCTAAACATAAAAGAGCGTGTACAAAGAGTATTTTTTAAAAGGATTCTACGATTGCCGCAATATACCCCAAGTTCAGTATAATATTTTTTATGAGTTTTGAAAATAAAATAAAGTAATTATTTATGTTTGCGCATGGAACTGGAGAGCCGCATCTTGACATCAAAAGATCCTTATGTGGTTCGAGAGCCACAGGTTGCTGAACCCTGATTTAGAATAATTACTTGAAAATAAATAATGGGAAAGGAAGGGATATAAGAATTAATATAAATAAAAAGTATTTTCTTTTTTTTAACAAATAATGTTAATACATTTATTTGATTACTTCAGAAGATATTATACGCATTACCTCTATAAAAGAGCTTTAAAATTCCAATATTTTATGTTATTCTTGGCACTAACCATGGAAATAACATACAGTAACACAGAAATAACATAAGTAACATATTTTTTTAAACATTTTTATAGCTTTCGTTCAATTTTCCAACAATAATTATACAGGGTGGTCCAAATGTCTCCTAAAAGAAATCTTGAAGTTGTCGGCCCTGGGGCTAAATGTGTGGTTGTCCCTTGCATGAAAACAAACTTCCCTTTACATGGTACAGATCCCACAAGTTTCATTAATTTATCTCAAACTGTTCAAAATTTAAGAGGGGGGGGGGGGGGGGGGGGGGAGGAGACTTTTGGACCCTACCCCATCACTGTAAAAGTAATGATTAGATGCGTTCAGTTCAAGTTGAGTATTTAAATTTTATCGTTATAATAGTTTTCTACTTAAACACACAAATATAAGTGTAATATAAATACTTACACACACACGCATTTATATATATATATATATATATATATATATATATATATATATATATATATATATATATATATATATATATATATATATATATATATATATATATATATAAATTATTTACACCAAAAAAAAAACAGTTTGCAAGATATTTTAAATCAACTTTATTATTATTTATCTTAAACATCTACACATTTATACCGTATTGAAACAGTTTATACTACACATTTATACCGTATTGACAGTTTATACTACACATTTATACTGTATTGAAACAGTTTATACTACACAATTACCGTATTGAAACAGTTTATACTACACATTTATACCGTATTGAAACAGTTTATACTACACATTTATACCGTATTGAAACAGTTTATACTACACATTTATACTGAATTGATACAGTTTCTACTACACATTTATACTGTATTGATACAGTTTATACTAAACATTTATACTGAATTGATACAGTTTATTCTACACATTTAAAACATTTCATAAACATGTTTCTACACATGTCTATATTTAAGTATCGCTTAAAACATCGCAGAAGCAGTTATATTATAAATATATTATAAAAGGCAAAAAAATTAATTTATAAAAGCCAAGAATTACTTCTTTCTAAGATTATAATTTCTTCAATGATATTGAAAATTCAGATAGCAGACAAAAGCAACTCATATTTAAATACAAATAATTTTTAATTTTTTTACGACACATATATAATTCTTAATCTTAATAATATATTTGAGATAGCTATTAAAAGAGTAGGTTTTTAATAGTTAGTACTAAATTAAAAACAGATTTTAAAAGTTAAAAGTTATTGAATTCGAAGTTAAAACATATTTCTCTTTTTTTTATAATTCATATATTTGCTGAAACCTTGATTAATCCGTTAATATCGAGTTAATTTTGTCAGGATGTTGGCTGTGATAGTATTTTTCCTTATAACCTTCAATCCGGTGCTTGAGAAACAAATAATTCACAGGTAGTCGGATATCTTCATGCAAAGATGAAGTTTATGTCTGTAGGTGTTACCACATATACCGCAAACCTTTTCCCCAGGGCCTGAAAAAAACAAAAAAGAAATGTGTTAGTTATAGTGTCCGTTGCATTCATTATTAGAGCAGTTAGTTACCCTAGGAACACCGAAGAGACGAAATACCCTAGGAACACCGAAGAGACGAAATAAGTGGTTGCAACACCTATCAGCAGTTTCATACGTCCCGCTGTCTGCATATAACACCTTGTTGCAAAAACCTTTTGTTTTTGGTAACCTGAAAAAAAACAAAAATAGACAAAACAAATTTTAATTTATGGCAATTTCAATTCAGATTCAACTGTTCTGCAAAATTTAACGAACTTTCGGGCCCCAAGAAAATTGTATCTGAACTTTATGTTTTCGAGGTTGTTCTTGGGGGTTTTCGACCCAATTTTTCGCCCCCCCCCCCCCCAAAAAAAAGTGTAAAAAAAATTATTGGGCGTTTTAATATCTTCAAACCATAACCATGAAGAACACGAATCTAAAGTCTAAAAAAAATCTGCTGACATTATTGTAAAGAATTACAATATATATGACCGAGGGGGGGGGGGGGGGGGTACAAGATAAAATAGGGGGGGCTTGCTTTCAGGGTTCGATGCACTGTTTCGACCATGCCGTTGGCGGAAGGATGGTATGCGGTTGTTCTTGTTTTCTTTATTCCACACAGGTCAAGCATTCGATGAAACAGTTTGGCTTCGAACTGTCGTCCTTGATCGGTGGTCACCGTCTCTGGACTTCCAAACCGTGCGATCCAGTGTGAAAAAAATGCATCCGCAACTGTCTCTGATGTAATATCCTTTAGAGGAACTGCTTCTAACCAGCGTGTGCAACGATCTATGCATGTCAACAAGTACCTATAACCGTCGGATGAAGGGAGTGGTCCCACCAAATCTATATGTACATGACAAAATCTATCTGCGTCCGCGAATTCTCCAAGTGGAGCTTTGGTGTGCCGGTGCACTTTTACCTTCTGACACAGGATGCAGGACCGTACTCTTGCTGCTATCTCCTTACACATTTTTGGCCAAAAAAACATTTTCCTTACCATTCTAGATGTTGCTCTGCGACCAGGGTGAGCCAAGTTGTGAGCACATTCAAAAGCTTGTTTTCTCAGTGGTTCTGGAACGTATGGTCTTCCGTCTTCTGTACAGTAAATTTCTTGATTCGTACCAGGTATTTTTAAAAGTTTCAATTTCACAATGCTGTTATTATTTTTGATTAAGTTGTCCAGTTCGGGGTCAGTCTTTTTTAGTTTTGCTAACACGTCATAGTCTATTCCTTTCAAAGTAATAATTTCTTCAATACGAGATAGTGTGTCAGCCACAATATTTTTTTCACCCGATACATGTCTTAAATCTGTTGTAAATTGACTTATGTAGTTTAAATATCTCATCTGTCTGGGAGAACATTTGTCGGATTTTTGTTGGAACGCGTATATTAACGGCTTTTGGTCTGTATAAACTGTGAACTCTCGACCTTCCAACAGGTGTTTGAAATACTTTATCGCCTCGTATATGGCAAGGAGCTCTTTGTCATAAGTGCTATATCTCTTTTGGCAGGGTGTTAGTTTTCTTGAGAAAAAACCTATTGGTCTTGACACGCCAGCTTGTTGTTGCTGCAAGACAGCACCTATAGCGACATCCGATGCGTCCGTCATCAAAGTCATTGGCTCTGTAGCTGAAGGATAAGCTAACGTAGCAGCATCAGACAGTGCTTCTTTACATTTTTCGAAATCAGTCTCTGCTTCTGCATTCCATTCTACTGGGCGTTTGTCCTTCTTCTTCGCGTTCTTAGTCAGTGCTGTGAGAGGGGCTTGAATATGTGCTATCTTCTGTATGAAATGATGGTAGAAGTTGACCATACCGATAAATCTTCTCAGTTCTTGAATTGTCTTTGGTTTCGGAAAGCTTGTTATGGCTTCAACTTTACTTGACACTGGTTTGACTCCATCAGCACATATTTCGTGACCCAGAAATGTTACCTGTTTTTGTCCAAGCACGCACTTGTCGGCATTCACTGTTATACCATATTCCTTTAGACGTTGGAAAACGAGTTTTAAATGTGTCATATGCTCTTCTTCGTTACTTGATGCTATAAGGATGTCATCTATGTAGGGGTGTGCAAAGTGCAAACCTGAGAGCATCTCGGTGACATGTCGTTGGAACGTCTGCGCGGCGTTGCGCAGCCCGAATGGCATACGCACAAATTCGAACATGCCGAAAGGAGTAGTGATGGCAGTTTTCTCAATGTCCTTTTGCTCCATTGGGATCTGATAGTAGGCTTTCCTAAGGTCGATAGCTGAAAAAATTGTTTTATTTTCTAGGCTCGATATGATGTCCTGGATGTGCGGCAAAGGGTATCTGTCTGGTATTGTGGCGTAATTGAGCTTTCTGTAGTCTCCACATGGGCGCCATTCGTTGTTCTTCTTTCGCACCATGTGGAGGGGACTAGCCCAATTGCTTCGTGAAGGTCTGCAGATGCCCTGTGATACCATTTCTTCAAAAGCTTTCTTAGCATCTTTTAACTTCTCGGGGTCGAGTCGCCGAAATTTTTGGTATACCGGAGGGCCTTTTGTTAGTAGGTGATGCGTAGTGGAGTGTTTAGGTTGTGCTCGGAACGCATCCTCTTCACAAAGTAGTTCAGGATATTCACGAAGTAAGTCATAATATTTATTGGTTTTCTGTACAGCTCTAATAGTGACTGGGGGTGTTTGTATTGTCTCGCCAGTAACAGTTAAATTTGTAAGGCTATCTATTAGTCTTGATCTCTTTAAATCAATAAGAAGGCCATGCTTACTTAAGAAGTCAGCTCCGATAATAGGTTTTCCTACATCTGCAATAACAAAAGTCCACCTATAAATACGTCGGAGTCCGATATCTATGTCCATTGTTACTGCACCGTAAATTCTGATGGGAGTACCATTCGCTGCAAAAAGTTTAACTGTCGAAGATCGTTTATTAAATTTTATTTTAGGTGGTACCACTGATATGTCTGCTCCGGAGTCTATTAAAAAGTTTAATTTTGTTGTCTTGTCTCGAATAAAAAGGCGGCTTCTAGATTTGCCCGTCACTTCTGCCGCGGACTGCGACTGGCTATCTAGTTTTCCGGGTTCTTATAGGAACATGGTTGTTTGCATCTTCTTGCTTCTTTTCCGAATTTATCATGAAAGTAGCAGTTTCCGGTAGTGCTACTATGTGGTGTTTGTGACCTTCCTCTACTTGTCGATCTGAAGCGTGAGTAATTGGTTCTGGACCTGGTTCGAGCTAAACGTCCTTTCAGGTAAGCTATCTCAGTCTTAAGAGATGCCATTTCCTCAATTAGAGTCTTCATGGGATCATTTTGGTTCAGTGTATGTTGGATAGTTGGTATTTTGCTCGATGTCGCTACCGAATTTATGGATTTGGAAAGTATTGTAGGGTCTTGAATTTCAAATATTTTATCGGCCATGGACGCTAGTTTAGACAGATCTTCTTTGCTTATGGATAGAATGGACTGTACGTTGCTAGGTAAGTGTTGCAGCCATAGTGACCTAAGAACCTCATCACCAATTTTGCCATTAGCTAGTTCTTTCAAGTACCGTAATAGCTGCGATGGTTTACGATCACCTAACTCAATGTCACTCAGCAAACGTCTTATTTTCTTTTCACTGCTATCTGAAAATGCTGATATTAATGCAGTTTTAATTGTTTCATATTTTTTCGTTTCTGGAGGTTTGGAAACAATGTCAGAGACGTGCTCTAACATGTCTCCTTCAAGAGCTTTTAGGACATAGTGAAACTTTGTAATGTCACTTTAAATTTTTGATATTTCAAAATTTGACTCAGCGTGAATGAACCAAAGTTCCGCCCTATTTCGCCAGAATGGTGGCAACTTTACAGCCACTGTAGTAACTTCTTGTGGTAATACTTCATCCATGTCTATGAGAGATTCATTGTTAGACATTTCAATTTTTTATTTAAATTTAATAAAAATTTGATTAAAAAAAATTTTTGTAAGTTAAAGTAATCAATAAAGTAAAGTCTGACTCACGATTTCGATGTCTTTGTCTCAGACGGAATGTTCTGTGTCGGGGTCACCACTTTGCGGGTACTGATACACTTGATACACTTTGATATGAAAGGAAAAACTGCGAATATATTTTTTAACAATTATATAAATAAGAATGTCACGCGCTGTCGACATCAAAAAAAGAATAATAAAAAATCATAAAAAATGCAAGTTCCTGCAGATTTTTACTCCCCTCTGTTTTCTTTATAAGGGGAGTAACAATCTAAAGAAGTGCAAAGTAATGTATATAGGGTTGAGAAATTGATAATAATAATAATAATTTTGTATAAGATATATTTTGGTAGTAATGTCTTAAGTATGTTTTCAGACGTCTTGAAGGATTACCTGGAATATTATGCAGAAAGAAAAGGAGTTGTACAAGAGGATTAGGATTATGGTAGGTATAAGAATTCATGGGATTTTCTATCTCGGGATAGGGATAGATTTCGTACAAAAGGAACATGTGCCGGCAGCATGTTGCGGGACAAAATTGTTGTAATGTAAACGGGGCTTGATGTATTTTTTTTAAGATTCTTTGAAAAATAAGAAGATTACTTTCCAGCCATTCAAGTAGGCGCAATCGGTGCATATCAATCTCAAATGTCCTTATTGTGTCTACTCGACCAGACAGAAGTAAATATTATTATGGTCTTTTATCCCAGCGAACCTCCTGTCAATATAAATATGGGTACAATGTAAGCATTACCAAAAGGGTCGATAACTTCTCTTTTTGGCGCATTCATCCTAATAGTAATTTAGATAATATAGCAATGTTTTATAACATTCATTATAACTACAAATGTATTTAAGAATAATTAAGCACTTAATGCTTAGTAGGGGAGACCGGGGTCGGTTGAAACAACCCAATTAATGGATGGAAAAATTAGCGATATTTGGGAACAACCAAGGAAAAGGGACGCGGCTTCCGTTGCGGAATCTGAACTTTGGTGTTTGGTGTCGTTTCGAGTTTATCATAAGTATCTGAGAGGGTGTATTGTGTTTTCGCGTCCAAAAGTAAGTATTTTTGTTGCTACTCTTTTGCTTTTTTATCCAAAACTAAAATAGTTGTGGTTATGATAGTTTTTAACGTAAGAACTTTGGTTATGGAAGTTCAACTGGTGTAATTCTTTTTAATCTAAATTGTTTATTTCGGAGGTTATGACGACAACTTTTTTAAAACATCTTCTGGGTACGTAACGTGGGTTGTAACAATGTTTACAATTAAGTTACCAGTTGGCTATAAAGTATCAAATTTTCAAATACACTTTAACGCTTCATTTAAATAATTTAAATTAAATCTTTTTTTTTACTTAAGAGAGAAGGAGATTTGTTGGAATAAAAGTCCGGTAGGTGTAGTTTACGTTTTTATTGTCAGAGCTTTCGCTCAGGGAGCCTGAGCTTCATCAGTGATCTACAAATAAGAATTAGAAACTAATAACAATTGAAAAATATAAAAATATATAAAAAATATATATATAAGAAAATATAAATGTAATAACGTTAATACTGAAAAAACATACCAAATAAGGTGTAATAATTATTTGTAGATTCTTTCTAATTCTTATTTGTAGATCACTGATGAAGCTCAGGCTCCCTGAGCGAAAGCTCTGACAATAAAAACGTAAACTACACCTACCGGACTTTTATTCCAACAAATCTCCTTCTCTCTTATATATATTCTACAAGTCCACAAAATACCCCTTCTATTTTTTTTTTTTTTTACTTTCGTCAAATTTTATTAGTTTTAATGTTAATTAACCTTGAACTACAAAATATATGAAACAAATTACATTTTTAATATGGATTGTTGTTTCATTTATCTTAAACACCCATTATTCTGCGTATGACCAATTATTCAATTATTTTGCCTCATGTTCTGTGATTTTGACTCGATAAATGAGTAGTTCTAACATAATTCTCTGTATTCTGTTAGTGTTACAACTAACCCCAATAACTGTTATAACCGCCCCTGGTATGGGGTCGGTTGAAACATTTTTCCTGAATTTTTAAAATGCCTATAAATATTTTTGTAATTCAGATAATCTTACTATAACCTCATCCATTTCTAGTCTGATAACTGAAGTTCAATTAAGGTCCACTGTCAAATACATAGAGGTTAAAATGTTTTTGAAGGAAACGATTTTGTAAAAAATGTTTCAACCGTCCCCTAGAGTCATAATGATTCTCAGGATTTTGGTAATACAACCAGACTGAAACAAATTCATTTTTTTATAGTTTCTGTGGTGAATTGATGAAAATTACCTTCCAGCTAGCTATATAAAATTCGGGGGTTGTAATAAGATGAATTTTAACACCCTCGATTATTTATAGATAATATTTATATAAATTACAGTTCTGTCTGGTAGCTCTTTTAAACACTGGGGGAGTCCCAATTTTTATTGTATTTATTTATTGTTTTATCAATTTAAAGTCTTAAATATGTAAATGTATTTATATTGTTATTCGTATGTATCATTTGTCGATTTCTTACCGAAAGAAAGACAAGCTCCCAATTTAAAAGAAAATTAGCTTAATTTCAGCAATGTGGAGACACTAATTTTGTTGAAATGCTTGCTGAAAAATATTGCTGTTTCTATTCTCTAAATAATGAACGTCTCATTTTTCTCCTTTTTACTGACAAAGCTGAAGACTTTTTAGTTATTGTCTGGTTCCATATATATATATATATATATATATATAAATATATACAGTGCTCGATTTCTAGAAATTGAGGTGCCGTAACTACAACCTACCCTCTCTTTGCCCCCCCCCCCCCCTTTCTGTAGAAGGGGGGTCCGGGGGCCCCCCCAGGAAAATTTTGAAAATAAACGTTCAAAAGCAACATTTTAAGAGTTTTAGATATAAACCCACACTGCAATCAGGTGGGTTTCGTGTGGAAACTTATATAATTTTAAGTAGTATTTTTTATAAACAATTTTTTGATTAGCATGCCACATGATGTTATAATACTCTCAATAAATAAATAGGTACTTAGGTTTATACGAATAATTAAATCAACAAAACATTCCCTGTCTCACTCGCCCTTGGGAGTTTCGTCACAGCGTCTCTGCACAGTACTTATTTAATACGATCCCTGCCTTAAAAAAAACCTTTGTTGCTTCAGGTTATCATAATTTAGTAGTATAATCTCAACAAATAGATATTTTTTGTATTTTGAAAAGATAAAAAATTGCCATTTTAATACATGATGTCCTTAATCAAATTTGTAGTCACTCATTGACAAATAAAATTTTAACAAAGGATTTAAAAAAACAAACTTAGTGCCGATAATTTTATTTATGAGAGAGAGAGGTCCCGGAACGCCGTTCCGCCTCAAATCGAGCCCTGAATATATACATGTACACTATATCCTATTTATTATTATTCATCAAGTAAGCTAAATTTATATTTGTTTTGAAAATTATAATGTTTCGAGAAATAACGAAGATATTTACTGCTTCTAATAGTAAGTAGAAATGTTGAATATAATAAATAAGTATAAAATAATTAATTAATTTCCTGTGTGCATTAACTCGTACAAAATATTATATAAAAATCTGGACCTATAACCGTGAACTTTTTTAGTTCATAGTCCTAGGTTCTTGCCAAGAAGAATATTCTTATGTTCCTCTATCATAATTGAAGATGGTGGCCATTTATACGCAAAATTCGACAAGATACATAATATCTCCGCACCGCAACCAATTAAACTAGAACCTTGAAATGATGAAGCTTTGTTTTATGACATAAACAACTTTTGTGAAAGGGATTTCTTGTAGGCCATTTTTATCTAAGGTGGCGGCCATATAACCAGGTTAGTTGAGAATTTCTTTTAACTCATTTAAAGCCAATATTATAATATTGGCCGGTCAGTATTAAAATATTTGCGGTATTGCGGTTTCCCACAATAAACGTTTTGTTGACTAGAAGGATATTTATTTGTATAACCCCTAGTACAAAAAGGGTTATAAAATAACCTCTGTGGCACGGTACTTGTAACAAATACCTAAACCATATGATTTTAGGTTCGTTGCATCATTTTTGGCAAAGGAAAATAAAATATAAGGTAGGAGTAAAAATACAAACTAATATTATTAATGCAGTTGTTGATATATTTAATATTTATTTTGTATGACAAAACAAATTATTGAATAAACATTTAATATACAGTATGACATAATCAAATTTTAAATAAATGTTTTCTTCCTTATTTTACAATGTAATAAAGTAGACACTTGGAGAATTATTTTATTTATTGATTACATTATTTTTAACTACTTATAAAATTCTGGAAATAAATCACTGTGCATGATAGGAAAATATAAAAAAAAATATTTGAGTTATTTATTACTACATACAATTATACGATTCTTTCTAAAACATTTAATATTCCCTGATAATTCTAAAACATTTAATATTTCCCAATAATTTTAATAATGTTTATCACACACGTAAACCATTTCATAACATTTTGAATATTATCTTATTCTATATGACATCTATTGTCAATTGAAAACGATTTCAATGCTGCATAATTCTAAAACATTTCATGGTTCCTAATAATTCTAATAATGTTAAACACACACCTAAACCATTTCATAACATTTTGAATATTATCTTATTCTATATAACTTTTTTTGACAATTGAAAACGTTTTTGATGCTCAATAATTCTAAAAAATTGCATGGTTCCTAATATTTCTAATAATGTTTAACACACACCTAAACCATTTCATAACATTTTGAATATTATCTTATTCTATATAACATCTTTTGACCATTGAAAACATTTTCGATGCTTAATGTATACAACTATAACAATATATACAACTATAACTTGAAACCAAGAAAATATTTTCACGAGTTAAAATATTTAATTACATGAATCCTCCTTATATTTCTAATTAATTGTTAATACACACATTAAACATATTTCTTAAACTTATAAACTTAAACGATAATTACAGAAAAAAACCAACACGCCTCTTGGAGGACATGTTGGTTGTACAATTGATTTTATTTTATATTACTCTATAAATTTATAACATATATCTTTAGAAATATCAATTTATTTAAGTATGGTTGAACATTTGAAAACAATTGAATAAATAATTGACAAACATTAAAATTACCATCTATATCTATATAAATATTCAACGAGACAAGAATAATTCTTTTATAATAATATATACTTTTTAGCTTCACTACAATTAAAGATATCTGCGTAATTAATTTTAAAGGTGTAATATTTTTAATTAAAAGAAAAAGAGGTAAGATTACTGGGAATCTAAAACTTTATAATAAATAGAGCATCTACCAATTCACGCTCGTACTTCACCCAATAACATTCGTCAAGTACAACGTGAATCACAGTTTACATACTCGTAAACCTTTAGATCATCCAAAAAAACCACTCATAACGCGGGCCCCACGAGTGGCGAGGCAATTAACTTGGAGAATGACGAGTGACCTCACGTTCACCTCGTCACTCGCCTAGCGATCTGACTTGTCATTCGTGCAAAAGTGTAGATGTATAAAGAGTCTACATAAAGAAAGAAATATTATTTATTATTCCTCCTTATGTACCCTTATAGACACTTTTTTAGATTGATACTCCCCAAATAAAAAAACCTTAGGGGAGTAACAATCAAAAGAATGTGTACAAAATGTTCTTTAGTAGACTGTTACTGCCCTTATAAAAACAGAAGTGAGATATTCCCTTGTCCCAAAGTACATTGGACTAAACATCCCTTTGTCTTAATTGATATTTAGTCAGTCATTTATATACTAAAAAAAAAACATAGGGAAGTAACAATCTAAAAAAGTACTCACTTATAGGCCTTAAGTGTTACCAACCACTTTATAGTAACTAGATTAAAACGTAGCTTGTCATAATGCTTTTGAGTTTACTTCCTTTGTTCGACTAACAGTATTTGAAACTATAATTTTACGCAAATGTTAAAGCTTAAAAATAGTTAGGGAGGATGTTCTATATTCATCTATTAATAATGGCTTTTAGCTGTAACCTTATAGTAATCTGAAATCTTATAGTAGACATTACATTTTCTTATAGTAGACAGACTTTATGTACTATTTTATCATATATAACGTGCTCTAATAAAACAAAATAAATATTTAAATTTTCTTTTAACCCTCTTTGAGATATTCCTCAGCAATTTCTTTATATCGCCTGCTTAAACTCTTAATATATTTCGGGTTGTAGAGAATCGGTCTTACAGTAGGATGCTCGTCATTATAGTGTTTCTTCATGGGCATTACTGTTCTGCTGCGAAAGGGGCAGACCAGACATGTATACTTAGTCTGCTTGTTGCAGAGTTTCCTGTGAGTGGCAAGTGTATATTTACTTTTGTAGACGTTCCAACATCTTTCACAAGTGTAATATCTCTTCGGTATTAGCTGATACCGAGGCATAAAACCACCTATAACAATAATCAATTATTTCAATATGAGAGGTTTGTTAGTGGTGCGTGTTTTGATTAGTTTTTCAGTCGAAACTCGAAGGGATTTCCTTTAAATTATTTCTTACGTCTAGCTGAATAATCCTTATAACGAAATAATAAGTTTTATATACATTTATACGTATGCTGTTTAGCTTTTCAAACGCCACTGACCTAATAAACAAAACAAAAAAATGAAATGAATAAACAAATTATTTAATTCAATCCAAATTTTATTAAAATCGTAAGTACTAATCTATAGGACTATTCTATATCACACAAAATACTTTGCTTAAATGAGTGCTCTACAATTCAAGGAGGAGTTACTCATGGTAAGAGTCATTAGGAACTGACTTCCAGCAGTTTCCAATGACTTGTAGAGTCACTACAGCTTTGAATTAGTTTCATACTCATGCTCATGAAGTATAATTTTCAAGGGAGTTTCCCATGACGAGAGTCATTAGGAACTGACTCACAGCTAATGTTAATGACTTTCAGCACTATGGACTCCCCTCTCAAGCAACTCCATTAAAAATTATTTTTGCTATGGGTTCTAAAGGAAGGGTATAAGAAAATCATTATAATACCGTATTGTTATACCGTGTTTTTGCACACTGCAATAAGGTTTGTAATTTGTGTAAGTGAGAGACACCAAGGGATGTGCCACGCACATCCCTGATGTTGGAACATCAGACATTACGTCAAAAAGATTTTGGCTCGGCATTACGCCATGTCCTGCATCGTTTCGTCGCGTCCAACTCATCAGGGCTCCGACGATTCCCACCTAACTCTGGACCTATACCAGACCAAGAAGATCAGATACAGGGCTTATCAGAGACGAGAGACGAGCCTGCTCTCATACCGCCATACTTGCATGGCTGGCATAGGTCCAGAGTTTGGTGGGCAACGTCGGGCCCCTGATGAGTCGGACTTGACGAAACGATCTAGGACATGGCGTAATGCCGAGCCAACATCTTCTTGACGTAATGTCTGATGTTGGAACAGTTCCTATATGTGTCACGCTTGCATGGCACATCCCTTGGTGTCTCTCACTAACATAAATTGCGTATATATATATATATATATATATATATATATATATATATATATATATATATATATATATATATATATATATATATATATATATATAATGGATTTAGGCTAGGAATTAAAATGAAATTGAGAATAGCGAGAATCGAATCGAATTAGTCTGTTGCAGCACTTTATATCGATTTTATTTTTTTAAATGTTATATTGGTATTTGTAATTTCGTATAATCTACCATTTACTAATTGGTCGTTTTGTCTTTGTGAACTCAACTATATCTGTCAGTCGTCTTAGAGTCACGTTCAGGAATTTGCATGACTAAACAACGAGTGCTCTGCAAACACGAATGAATGTTAGTTCTTGTTCATCGGTGCTCAGGGGGTAAAGTCGGTTCATCAAAAAGGTACTTGTGTTGAACACAATCCTTCAGAGTTAGGAAACAAGTTTGTATTCTTCTCTCCAAAAGTATTAGATAGATGGGATATAGATTCACATTATGACGAATGTATTTACATATATCGCTTCCAGGTCTCTTGAAGGTAACAGAATTTTAATTATCGATGATAGATTATACAGGCAGAGCAGGCACCTGCCTACGTCCTAAGGGTTCAGATATTTGTTCATTTTGCCGGTAGGTAAGCTTCCTTATATTTGTTCGCGCACAAAAAGAAAACGTTCATTAAGTTCAACTCAGTTTTGCCTTTTCTTTTCTAACGTGAGCAAGTCTAGATCAATAATTTAAAAGTTGATTAGAAGTATTTGCTTAAAAAGATTACAAGCATTTAAGTTAATCATGTAAATTTAACATATCTGTTAAATTTAGTAACGGTTTTGCACAAAGAGCTTACAGCCTTTCATTCAATCAATATAATAATTAATATAATACGTTGAAGTCAGCACCTTTTTATTTGATAATTATTACAGCAATATAATAATTAATATAATACGTTGAAGTCAGCACCTTTTTATTTGATAATTTTTACATCAATATAATTATTAATAGAATACGTTGAAGTCAGCACCTTTTTATTTGATAATTATTACAGCAATATAATAATTAATATAATACGTTGAAGTCAGCACCTTTTTATTTGATAATTTTTACATCAATATAATTATTAATAGAATACGTTGAAGTCAGCACCTTTTTATTTGATAATTATTACAGCAATATAATAATTAATAGAATACGTTGAAGACAGCACCTTCTTATTTGATTAATATGCTAGATGGATCAAAGGTGTCATATTAAATATTAATTTTCCACGTCGATTAAGGACGTTTCGACCCTTATAAGGCCATCATCGGATTCTATTTCTAAAATTACAAATATAATCAGTTACAATGATGTCTTTAATAACTCTAAGTAATTAATGATGATTTAACAATATAAATTATGAGTGGACAGTTTTTAGTGATACATAAAATAGTTTTTGTACAATGAACTGGTTTGTTTAATATTGTTATTATTTTTCAAAAGATATACATTCCAATTCCATAGGATACATTTTAAAATTAATTTACATATACATATTAACAAAAAAAATATATGTGGTGTCGTGGGGCACCCGGTAGGAACGAAGTTCCTTACGCTTTTCATTAAATATAAATTATAAAATCAATTTTTTTTTATTATAAAATCACAGTTCCAAAATTAGTATATGATACTAACTACTTATACATGGTGGAGCTAGAAAAGAGACAAAATTAAAAGTAACTAACTATTTAAACTAGCGGAGTTAAGGCAAAATTAAATGAAAAGCGTTTTATTATCTTAGAAGCTCTAGCGTCTTTCAATAAATAATGTATTTTATATAGAGAAAAAAGATAATGATGAATTTATAGTTGAAGCAGATGGTTGTAGAGACGGAAAAGAACTGTCCTCATAGGCTCCGTCGGCATATTCCTCCAATTAAATATTATAATAAATAAATATAAATCACTAACTCACAAAAAATTCTGCCTGTATCAGGTTTAAATTTTACTTGCCTGTTTCAATTGTACTATAGGTGATGTATACAAAGTTTCATTTAAATCGTTACGTAAGAACGTAAGATATCGGTAAAAACGTTGTTTTATTTATTTAAAACGTTAAGGTCCGCTTTAATAAATTTAGCGATCTTTATCACTTCATAGCAGAGTTGGTATTCGTTTTACTAAAAAAAAATTATTTATAAAAGTTGTTTGTCTCATTAAATAGATAAAGTTAGAATTTTTTCCCGTCCTAAAATTCCAATTTTAAATTTGAAGCTTACGTTTACGCAAGCGTTGCGCGTGGGCGGATAACGTTGTCCAACGTCCCTGCCTGGGCATTGGTAGAATGACCATGTTGGTACACATGTTCATTCTACCAATTTTCAACTAAGTCGGTCAACTTTTACACAAGTTATCGTCATCCGTAGATTTTGTGACGGTGATTTTGGTCGTTTTTTTCGGATTCACTCCCGGGCTCCAGAACGTGCCATAAAGAACTTCGTTCCAAAAAGTATTTTCCTATAATGACGGCCATTTACTGAGATAGATTAAGACTTTTATTATACAACAACTATTGCAAGTATCACTATCCACTGCCCACCCATAATTGATTTTGTTAAATTATCGTAATACCTTAGAGTTATTAAAGACATTATTGCAACTGATTATATTTGTAATTTTAGAAATAAAGACTGATGATGACCTTATAAGGGTCGAAACGCCTCTAAATCAATATGCGGAAGATTAATGTTTTACTATCACACCTTAAGATCCATCTAGCATTAAAAGTTTTAGAAATATGATTTTCCACAAGTATCATTGTAAACGTTTGACATAAAAAGGACATTTATATTTTTTCAGTAAGTAATTCAGTAAGTAACACGTTGATTTGAGTTTGTATTTACAAATTAACAAAGAGTAGCATAGACGTGATAATTGAGCTGAGCGAAGCGAAGCTCTTATTATACTACACTTTGAATTTGCTTGGACACATACTCCTCCTTAACGGCTGAACTGATCCGCAAAAAAATTCGGCACGGTCATAGTGACCAACCACAAGAAGATATAAATCTGAAATGGTCCGAATTGGTACACAAGAATTAGAATATTACATAGAATTAGAAATATTACTATTTTTGATCCGATTTCAGCTGTTTATAAATAAAAATGTTTATTGTTAACTATCAGCTGTTTAATAAATCCGATCAGCTGTGACACGATAAATGTGACCATGGCGTGATGCAAACAAATTAATGTAATATGAATTTTAACGCATGAATAAAATTGAAGATTAAAATGCACGCTCAGCTCAATATTGCAAGCAGACAACTGCATTGCCCACCTAGTATGCTAGTAAGAAAAAGCATTGTCATTATTGGCGACAGTCATGTTATATTTGTCGTCATATTGACAAGAACGTTCTGGCCACGCCTTACTCAGCTATTTACTGTTTGTTGGAAGATTATGGCTAATGTCGCCAATACAGATACTCGACTGCCTATTTCGGCGACGTGTGATCGTTTAGTTCTCCTCTCTTTAGAGGGGATATCCAGAGGGCACGTGAGAAATTCTCGGACGCGATCACTTCACCCTCCATTATTCCTAAACTGAAGTTGGTACATGTATACTAATTCTAAGAAAGTCGAAACTGATGTCTAAAGGGCACTCTTTTAGTTTGGAACCCCCCTAAGAAAAAGGAATAGTCTAGTAGGATTATTTAATTAAATTAATTTAGGACAGGAATTAAAATGTAAAAGTGAGAAACACCTCTCTAATGTCATAGAAAAAAGGAGTATTATGTATAATTTCTAAAGATTTTTTTTTTTTTTAATTGAATGTTATTAAATTTTATTTCGTTAACAGAAAAAATATTAGATTTGTCTAAAGCGAAATTGAAATAAGTTGAGTTTTAGAGGAATAGAAAGGTACAAATTTCCAAAGTGTAATTCTGTTTAATGGACAATTAGATGAGAGGGAGTTTTCCCAATTGGTAAGTTACTTAAAATGTGAATTGTAATTTTTATGAAGTTTGTATGAGGTATTTCATTTCTTAAAATTTGAAAATATTAAAATGAATGAAAATAACCTAGTGTCGCTCACTCATATCTTCCTACATCGCAGATTTGCTGTGGAAGAGAGTAAGTTTGCCCAAGATGGCTGTATAATTTATGGCAAGGAATCACCGCAAGGGAAAGAAAAGATGATTAGAAAAAATGTTTTGTAAAAGTATGTAAAATCCACTCATTATTTATTATATATTATTAATTGACACATTTCATTGGAAATTTAAGATGACCTGGGTATTTAAATTTGTTGGGCATAGTACTAACTGTATAACTAGGCAAGTCAGTACTATTTCCCACTCATTTACCCACCCAGGTCTTCTCAAATTTGCAATGAAATAGGGGGGTACCAAACTAAAAGAGTGCCGTCTAAAGATAATACATTTCAAACTAAATTTCGAATCTTTGTTCTTCTCCCTAATAAATCATTTTAAACCGATTTCGACATCTCCAGCTGACAATCACCTTATTAAATCACATCAGGCAATTAATAAATAAGTTGAAGTTAGCGGATTTGAGTGTTTTTTTGTTGGAAATAAATGTTTCAAACTAAAACTTGCAGAAGAAAATATTGAATATTGTAATACAGACTGGTGAATTGATAAGACCAACATTTCATAAGAAACAACTAACTGTAACATACAAATAAATTAAATCCTAAAATACAATATGATTGTTTTTGAACTGTGAATTGATTAAAAAATTATTAAGCTTAATGGAAAACATTTGAAGAAGATAACGACAGAATAAGGCTGCTACAAGAGTTACGAACGTTAAATTTTTATCTGGTTACTAGTACAAACAACATGAACCTTCTAAATATCTTTTATCTACGGTTGATACGCATATGCGCTTTATTTCCGCACTAGTGCGGAAATAAAGAAGCATTATGAAATAACCTCACTTTACTAAGGCTACTATCTCAAGCACGTGTGAACGACTTTAGAGTCAAGCCTAGTTTTCATTGGTAGTGTAAAGGGTCGAGTGCACTAGCTTACTTTTCAGCACAAGGGACGGTAGAGTAAAATGGTGGGCTGTTTTTTTGTAGAGTGACTCTAAAGTCGTTCACACGTGCTTGAGATAGTAGCCTTAGTAAAGTGAAGTTATTACGTTTTTAGTTCTGAATAATCCCGCAATTAATATATAGAAGAGGTATTCAATGTTAGGACGGACGTAGGGTGGGGGGTCTACTCACCCGTCGGCGGTCGAGCTACTCTACCACCGCACTAGCTTATTTACTCGACCAACTTTTATCAACTATCCTCGACCGTTTACTATCCGTATCGTTCACATAAGGCTAGTAGCTTGGTAGAATGCTCTACTCGACCAAGATACTCAACCGTTCACTCTACCAATGTAAACTAGGCTTCACTCTACCAAAAAACAGCACACCATTTTGCTTCTTTTGATGAACATAAATATATTCACTGAATTACATTTTTAGATCATTAGCCAATGATTGGGCATTGGCCTCTCCAAGTTTAAACCGAGCTCTTCCATTTTATAGGCTGTCCTGAGCCACAACACAGCAGAACTTGGACTGTTCATCCCTCCATCTCAGTGATGGTCTACTCCTCTTCTTCTCCTGCTCCCCCATTAAGCTGGAAGTCGTTTCAATACCTTCATTTGGTCCTAAATAAGTGTAATCTGAGTTTGCACCATAACAGGAGGTGAGCTTAACTTATGGGAGCCCAACAAAAAGTAAATGTTTGCACTTTTTACAGTTTTTTTGCTTGTAGCTCGAAAACAGTGAGTCGGACGGAAAATGACACTCTATTCAATATTAAAGAAGGTTAAATTCTGCGTAGAGTGAGTATATAAATCTTCCATTTCCGTTCAGAAGTATAGCCGAAACCAAAAGTTATAAACCGGGATTTTTTTTCATTTCAGTGCAAACTTACATTTTGCGACTTTCCAGGACCACATATCTATGAAACTGATACCTACTCCTATTGAAAAAACCATACAATAAAAGTGGTAAAAAATAAAGGGTGGTAAAATGGTATGTTAAATAGTTTTTCGCAAATATTGTTATATACGAAATTAATCTACATAAAATGTTGAACAAAAATGAACTTATGCATTATTGTGATGAAGTGAACGATTACGGAGGTATATGGAGGGGTAAAAATGCATATAACTATTTTCCAGTTTGCTTGGAATTTCTCGAAATAACTTGAAGAATAGCAAAGTTTCGACATACCTAAATAGTATAGGGTAGTCAAATTGGACATTAAATTCGCATAGTGTGGTGTAGTTCTGATTTTTTTTATTGTTGTTAAGACTAGTTAGGGTAGTGTGGTCATAAGTTCGCAGCTTCGAAAAACCTGTGCTAATACCTGCATAATACGTGAAAAACTGAAAAAAAAAATGTTTATAGCTTTTGCCATATAACCCGTTAACTATGTGTTTTCCGGTATTAGTTGATAAAATAGTATTATCAATTATTATTTTTAAAGTACAGTAAATTTGCAGCACCACAAGCCCAACTCAAGCTCTGCACATCTAATATTTTCCGAGATATGCTACTTCAAAAATTGTCATTTTTTTTCTTATAAAATGAAAATTTTAATAGTGCTTTTGTTTTAGGCCGAATATCGGCATAAAACCGCTCACCTACGAGAAAAGCCATTAGAAATAAAGCTGTAGTAAATTTAATTGGCTTCCTTATACGTCCAACGGCATCTCTGTACGTCCTATAGTTACCGAGATATGCTACTTCAAAAATTGGCAATTTTATCCAAAAAAATACGGAGCAACTAAGAGTTGCTCCGTATCTGAAAGTTATAGCCTAGTGACTGCTTCAGGGGGTAAATTACTTTCAGTCACTAGGCTATAACCGAAGCTGGAGAGAAGTGTCTGGTCGGTCTGTATGGAGGAGACATGGCCTTTGGTTCCGCCTGTTCGTCAAATCAGTAGCACATTTGTCCCTGCTAAGGGTCATCCTTAAGTCCTGGCATACCACCGTCATCAACCAGCACCCTTGAAAATACTCCCCTTATAAAAAAAAAACTTATTGCATACGAGTCTGCAAGACAGTTAGGCATTTTCATGTAACGCTTTTTAGTGTCGTTTTTTGATAACGCTTGTGTAACGCTTTTTACTGTCGTTTTTTTTGGTAACGCTTTTTGGTGTCGTTTTTTGGTAACGCTTTTCGAGTTTATGTGCCAAATTAAAGACATAAAAATGTCAAAAATTTCGGGGGAAACTATACCGAATGCGGGCAGACTTGATTGCCTACCTCCTATATCCTCCTAACTCCCTATTACACGTGTAACGCTTTTTGGTCTAGATTTTTAGTAACGCTTTTCGAGTTTATGTAGTAAACTATAGCTAAGACATGAAAATGTCAAAACAAATACATTTAACAGCTTTCAATTATTGATTACTAATACTTTCTAATATGAAATGTAATGAAGTTTATTAATAATTGAAAGCTGTTTAACGTGTTTGTTTTTACGATACCCAAATATGCTAGTAATCCACAATATACTGATAAATATTGGTCCACATTTTATATTAAACAGTCATAAACTAGTTGCTTATAAATAATGGACAGTATTTTTCACAATATCCTCTTATAAATAAGTATATGTATATATTTTAGTATTTAAGGTTTAGAAAAATCTACAATAAAAACTAATTATAGTAGTTTTTTATAGGAAGATCTAATTATAGGTAGATATTTGTGGCAGAACAAAGAACTGATCGTTAGTTTGAAATGTATAATTTTTTTTAAGTTTGGTCTAAGTAGGATTAGACCTGTGTAAGAAAAAATGAAAAAAAAAAAAATCATTTTTTGAACATGCTTTTACATCCCTTTGTAAAAGCATCCTTAAGAATCGCCGCGCACAAGGCGATCATAAGAATCGCCATGCACCTTCAGAGAACTTTGGTCCTCAACCTAGTCCCCATTATGTCCCTGAGATCCTCTAATACGCCTAAAGCTGCTATAGCCAGAAGTACTATCTTTAAGTAATTGATAAAGATTTATAGTTTAACCCAATTTAATTTAAACAAAATAAAATAAATAAATATAGAAAATAAATTAGATAACTTTCACATAAATATTTATTTATATAGATTCAATAGGTCAAATGCAACAACAAATGTCGAGTCTATATATGCCTATTACTCAATAGTTCAAAAATGTAATTGTAAATGTTTTTCAATAAATGGCTATTATTATTATTATTATTACTCAATAGTTCTCGAGATATAACTTTATTTATTTTTTCAGAGTGTTTAATGCAAAGTTCCAAAAAAATGCATAATATCTCAAAAACTAAATAAGATAAAGAAATTGGATTAAGATACAGTTTTAAAGAGCATAAAAAAAACTTTCAGAACCATTTATAGAATTTTAAACTATCAGCTTCTAAGCACCTTTTAAGTCTTGTTACATTTAAAAATTGTGATTTTTTTTAAAATTCGAAGATAAAATACCAGAGCTTTCTACTCTTAATTAAGGGGATGCTAGGAGTGTGGCATTTTGAGAAAAAAATTCTGCTTTCCACAAGCTTTCGAATGATATAATTATTAAAGTTTAAGATCAACAGACTAGTTTTTAATTATGGTGGATTGAATGTTACCGGGTGTGAAATTATTCGGACAGGATCTCAACCAATTCTTGAACAAATGCAAAAAAGGTTTACCCGAACAATACTACAACACTTTGTGTTCTCATTGGAAATTTGGTGCTGAACGAAAAAGTTCCTACATCAAAAAAGCCTACATCCAGAACAGCTTAGTTTTAAAGATATTGGCAAAAAACATTATTTTTGGACGTTTATCCTTAAAATTCTCAAATACTACCCTTCTTACCATAAAACACCTTGAAGCAAATCTCGTTAGCCCAAATTTGGTGTCAAAAACACATCGTTTTAATTTTTGGTCCATGCCCCTCTTAAATCTAAACGTTTTGGACTTGTTTAAGATGCTTCAAAGACCTATTTTAAACAACTTCACAGCATCTGCCTGCCAACCTCTTCAAAAAAAAACCCAGCTAAGGTTCATCGTGTATTCATGCCCTGCCAACATCTAAGGGACAACCACCAAGTCTTTTGTTCAGGCCCTTGACCCCATATCTGTCGGCAAACCTGGCTGGAATTAGCTGCTACAGTGGGCCCTTCCTTTCACTTTTGTGGGAAAGGGGGATAAGGAAGAGAAGACTGTGAGTGGTGGCAATTTTATCATTATTTGAACTATAAACTAAATTTTATCTAAGGCAATCTCTTACATCCAAGTATGGATCCTTCCAACTTTTTTTTTTTTTTTTTTTTTAATTTTTTTTTAACAGGATAAAATTCTGCTATTGGCTAATCATCTAGCCTATTTTTGGGGGGGCTTTTACACTCAAAGACACAGGCCACTTAGGAGGGCCCATTGAACAAACCCGGGTTAGGAACCTAACTTCTTCACATTTGAGTGAAGTGTCTGGTCATTAACTATGAATCTCCTTTGATGTGACTTGAAATGAGAGTGTATTTCATGGTTTCCAGGCCAAAACCTGGTGGAGCTACTCTTTCGAGGAGCTACCATTTATTTAAACAATGCTGGGTGAACATTGAGCGGAAGGCCTGGTCCGGGAATTGAATCCAGAGCTCCAGGTCCAGTGGACACCCCGTCCTACTGACCACGCCCGATGCTGCTTTACATGCCTGATCGAAAGGCAAGCGCTCTCTACTCCGGGCTACCCAGGCCCTTCCAACTTGGTTAACTTTCTGATACCCAAAAAGTGTTGATTGTTTTGGAACTTACCCTGGTACCCAGTGAAGATTGTGATAGATTGTTAGATTTATTACAATTTTTTTTGTATACCCTATTGTTATGCTAACAAATTTTAGGATTATTATCATAATATTATTAATAGTAAATTATTTATTACATCATATCAATATTTTCTATTATTTATTGATTCTCTATTCATATTTAATACATATGTATTTTTTTTTTTTTGTCATCTAGGAAATATTTCCTTTATGATAGCTATCTAATTTATTTTCTATATGTATTTATTTTATATTAATATTTAATTTAACTTGTCTACTGATTTTGATGATCTTGGTGGCTCCTCTTTAAGTGGTGTTACTCTCAAAAGACCTTGCAGAGCAGTTGAGGAACCGTATATTCAAACTTAGCAGTTCTAGTAACTATTAAAGCCGGGTTTGCAACACCCAGGTTATTCTAGGCCCAGTATTCGTTATTTTTTTTTTTTTTTTTTTTTAGAAAAATAAAAATTCTAAAACTTAAAAAATAGGTAAAACATAGTTGAAGCTGGTTCTACTTTCTTTTTGTTGAAAAAGACATGTTTGTATGTTTGTCTGCGTAGGTGTGTGATACATTTTTGTCAGACTTTTAACTTGTGTAAAAGTATATGATGGGTCGTTTATTATTCCACCTACTATGCTCTGCCTATAGTTCTTTAGCCCAATTAGATGCACCTGAAAGTACATGAAGCATCAGTCTTTTGTTTCATCAAAAATTAAAAGTCAATATTTTTTAACAGGATAAAATTCTGCTATTGGCTAATCATCTAGCCTAATTTTTTTTTTTTTTTTTTTAAATAACTCTTTTTCATAAAATGTATTTGTGCTCTAATTATAGTAAATGTGTAGGTACACATTGCAAATTTTTATTCTATAATTTCTTTTCAATAATTAATAATTCCCATTACTATTTAAGTTACACCTTCTACACTTTCTTTATAATAACAAAGTTCTTTTTGTATTTTGTTCTTTATAATTGTGACTATATATTAGTATTTATCCAGAACCGTAATGTTATCTAGTACCTAGTTTAGGGTCTTTTTAATTATAGATTATATTTTATTGTGTTTTCCTTAACAAAGGTTGTTTTGGTTCTGAGCTTACCGAAAGTAACAGAAGCTATGTAATCGTTCTGAAGAACATTACAAGACAGAAATCCGCTTCAGACATCAGAGAACATTTCTGGTCTCGCGTCTGTCTGCCGTTCAATTTTCGTGGATCACATATCTTAAAAACAACTATTTATTTAACTTTAATGGAATTTCCACAGGTATATTTGGGTAGGTCATAATTAGTCCATTAATGGTCCCATATAAGTTGCAACCTACGTTTATTTGCTTCTCTTCCAAAAGCGTAATAGTAGTAGTAGTAGTCTAGTACTTCCTACTAGAACGGGTATGACGAACCACTTGTTCGAACCTTGCAATTAGGCCATCACTTTGGCCCTTTTTAAGCCCCATGGTGGAGAGTTCCACACATCGTACAATTGTACATTGTACCGCTGAAGCGAGTATGGTGTGGACATTAGTAAGCTATATAAGCGTGCGTCAAAGCGTGGGGGAAGAGTCCCCATAAAGGGTGTCCCTTGCCCTGCACCGTCCGCGATTCATTGATGCAATTCAGAGTAGGCACGGCTAGGGAGCTAGGCGCTCGCTCAGCTATCAATAAGTCGAGGCAACTCGAGGTCGTGGGTTCGATCCCGTGCCATGATACTCTGAATTGCATCAATGAATCGCGGACAGTGCAGGGCGAGAGACACCCTTTATGGGGACTCTTCCCCCACTCTTTGATGTGGGTCCGATCCGTGTCATGATGATGTAATTTGTATCCATGGTTCAAGGACGGAGCAGGGCAAGAGACACCCTTTATGGGGACTCTTCCCCCACGCTTTGAAGCACACTTATATAGCTTACTAATGACCACACCATACTCGCTTCGGCGGTACAATGTACAAATGTATGATGTGTGAAGTAGCTGGAACTCTCCACCACGGGGTGTAAAAAGGGCCTTAAGTGATGGCCTAATTGCGTTCTAGTAGGAAGTACTAGACTACTACTACTACTATCATGGCACGGTATCGAACCCACGACCTCGAGTTGCCTCGACTTATTGATAGCTGAGCGAACGCCTTAAGACGCTTGGCTACCCTGGCTCCCCTTCCATAAGCGTACAAACATACATGTATTTACACTTATCTTCAAAAGTACTCCTATATTTCTTTAGGAAATTAAAGTGTTTTGTCCCGCAGATGGGCCCATATTACTTTCTCCACTCATTGAATTTTTCTACGATACTTTCATTCATTTTAAAAATCAAATAAATTTAGACAGGTATAAAGAATGGGAGGAAAAATTAAATTAATTAGATGATAAATGGGTTGTACAGGGTGCCACACTGATTGGTAGACTATTTTACTATGTGAGAAACCAGTGTTGTTTCTTTTTGTTTTACTTTTCCTTTTATGGGGAGATTTTGCAAATTAATAACTGAATTGAAGTCTGTTCTGAATCCAACCATCCAGAAGCGCAGCTGTTTCATTCTGGGTTTTATTTAGTAATCAGGTTATTAGTGGTTGGGAACACTCTCTAGTTATTAGGTAATACTATCACTTTCTGGCAACATTGTAATGACTGAAAATAGTGCAAATGGCCTGGTATATAATTTCTAGATGAGCTGTTAACAGTAAGTATATAAGAAAATTCTTTATACCAATTTATGACCTAAAACAATGCTCTGGGTTTTTCGAGCTGGGCTAGCCCCGAAAAATCCCAAAGGGTTTAATTGGGTTGGGCCTACTTTGTCAAACCCTGATACTGAGGATGTCCACCTAACCAGCCTGAGGAGGAAGTTAGGTAATATAATCATTGATTCAACTCTAATACATACTGCAGGTATATCTGCAAGCACTGATGAGTCTAAGTCCCAGTATTTCAGTAAATGTACCATAGAGTCTGACATATTTATGAATCTTTAAGAGAATCTAATTGATCTCATTTGTACTTCTGGACCTTCACCTCAGGATTGTCTCATTAGGTCTAACGCCATTAAGCTCTTTAAAAATATCAATATACTGGTTGAAGCTTTCAATAAAACCACAAATGTGTCAGAGATCAATAATTCATAGTTAGGTAATTTTATATTTCAACATTTTCAAGCTAAATTAACCAGAGATCAGTCTGCCTCAACTTAATGGTTAGTGTACAAAGTGGCATAAGCCAGATTACTCTCAGGCATCTCCATATTCTCCTTGTCCTGTGTGTAAGGAACGGCATGCCTTAGTAAACTGTGTTCATTTTAACAGAATGTCTGTGACTCAGCGTTTACAAAGGTTTAGAACATGGAAAGGCTGTCGAAACTGCTTGTTCCCATCCCAAATAACTTCAAAATGTCTCTCTAAAAGTAGATGTAGGTTTTGCCAAGGCCTGCACAATTCTCTTTTACAATTTGAAGGAGACTTAGTTACTAGCCATTAAGAACAAGAGATGGCTGCCATTATCAGTCAAGCTCAGAATCAGTCAGTACCTGGCCCTACAACTAATACCTTGTACGTGAGGAGAGACAATTTATTGGGAACATCAGTTTGTTTATGACCAGAACCTCTCAGAAAGCCTCATGACAATGGTTTACCGTGGAATGCGGAAGCTCAAGTATTCTGTGCTACGGCCAAAACTTTAGATCTTCAGCGTCCCTTGGACTTAGAGGAGCCGACCAACGTCAACCCTTGTAAATATAAAGAGTGGGCTTGTGAAGAGCACTTTGAGAGTACCCAGTATCGACTTTGAATTAAAACTTTAAAACTAATAATTTGAAACTCCTTAAAAGACTTATTTACAAAGTGTATATATGCAATCCAAGTTACCTGGCAGGTATTTAATGCCATATCATGATGCCATTAAAATTGAGAGTGATAACCGTACCATTAGAGTAGCTTTTGACACCTCTGCTAAATCAATTATATAGAGAGATCAAATCCTCATTGGAAAATGATTATTTATTCAAAAAAACAATTAAATCTGAAAACCCCCAGGTGGGTTTCTTTTTTTTTAATACAGGTTTTTGCTAACACCGCTCAAATAGTTATTAGAACGGCTGAGTTTGAATATCCGGTTCTTTAGCTGCTCTGTAAGGTCTTTAGAGAGTAACATGACTAAAAGATGAGCCACCAATATCCTCTAAATCCGTAGACATGGTAAATAAAATATTAAAATAAAATAAATCAATATAGAAAATAAATTAGGTAAAAATCACAAGGGAAATTTTTCCTATATATAAAGAATGTATATATATATACTAAATATGAATTGATAAAACTTATCAAATCAATAAATAATATAAATTAACTTGAATTATGTAATAGAAAATAGTGATATAATGTAATAAATAATTTACTATTAATATTATGATAATAATCCTAAAATTTCCACACTCCTAGCAATAGATGTAAATGAAAAAAAAGGTTTCCCTCAATGAAGCCTAGAAAGCACTGGAATTTTGCCTAGCATCCCTCAATGAAGATTAGAAAGCACTAGAATTTTGCCTAGCATCCCTCAATGAAGATTAGAAAGCACTAGAATTTTGCCTAGCATCCCTCAATGAAGACTAGAAAGCACTAGAATTTTGCCTAGCATCCCTCAATAAAGACGAGAAAGCACTAGAATTTTGTAGTCGAATTTTAAAAAAATCAATATTTTTAAATGATGCAAGCCAAGTTACCTGGCAGATACTCACTGCCGTATCATGATGTCATTAAAATTGGTAGAATTCTTGTGAATCAATTACATAGAAAGTTCAAATCCGCACCGGATTGGAAAATGATTATTACCATTTTTTTAGTCATCGTATATGATTCTCCATTAATTAATTACATTTTAAGCAGTTCTTCCTTTTCACATGTAATTCAAATATGTGCTTGGATAAAGATATTTACAATAATCTGTCTAAAACCTCACAGTGAAGGGCCTTGCAGTCCCCTTACACAGGTTGAATTAGGGTCTTATTATGACAATAAAACTTGTTCAACAGGTAGACTCCATTAGAGATATACCTATTTCACTTCAAGGTATATCGATGATACTTTTAGCCTTTAGCCCTTTTGCTCACTCGGACGGAACTCTCAGGAAAGCGGCAGGTTGGAAACCTCCAATAATTTCTACTATGCCAGACAACCCATTATAAGCCCTGCCATGTCCAAGGTTTGCAAAAAACCACCCTACCTGATTTTTTTTTTTTTTTTAGAAAAAACTAAAAATAAATAAAGAGTCAAAAACTCTTCAGGTACTCCTCAAGTACACCAAGCATCAGTCTTTTGTTTCTCAAAAATTAAAAGTCAATTTTTTAACAGGATAAAATTCTGCTATTGACAAGCCATTTAGCCTAACTTTCTTTTTTAAAACAACACCTTTCTGTAATAGCACATTACGCGTCGAGTGTGGGAAGTAGCAATTTGCATGCGAGTGTGGAGTTTGCACCCGAGCGACAGCGAGGGTAGTAAAACCACACGAGCAATGCAAAATGCCGCTTTCGCACGAGTTGCGTACCGTACTTTATCTACGATTGTTAGATTTAAATAATAAATACAGAAAAAAATAAACTTGCTGTATGTAAGTTCGTATCTCTCTCTTGATAAAGATGGAATTAATTCTTGAGTTGTATTTTTTGCCGAATTAATTATTTCTGGAGGACTACTATTCTCCACAATTTCGTCAAAGTCATTTGATTCACTCATTGTTTTTCACTAAAAACTCGATATAAACAGTTACTTTAATAAAAGAACAGCAATTTACTGCCCTAGGGTGGTAAAGAAGAGGAATTCTTCAGAACTATGAGACGCGCATGCGCAATGAATACAAGTACTTAAAGAATCACTTTCTACGCATCTAAACAGAGATACAATGTTTATATTTCGTATCAATCGTAGATAAAATGTATTTTTGCTCTGCTACATATCGTACCATACACTAAATTGACGTTTGCTTTATTGATAGTAAGTATGGACAATACTTAATTAAGAATATTTTGAAAACTATTTTTTAAATAAAAAAAATATGTATACAGTAGAACCTCGATAATTCGGACCTCTAAAATCCGGAGCCTCGAAAATACGGACTGCCTACTCACAAATCTAATAACTAGAAATTCTATAAAAAAAAAAAAAAAAAATCCGAAAGGTGAAAGTGGGACATCTCTTGCAAAAAAAGTATGGTGTGGGGTCATCTAAAACGAGATAGCATACTGCGATACGCGTCAAAGCTAGATTCTGAAGAGGGGTCAAAAAACCGGAAAACGTTTACGAACGGCAAATGATACCCTTTAGAAGATGCGATGTACATATGGTTTACCCAAAGAAGAAGCTCAGATGCACCTTTATCAGGTCCTCTTGTCTGCGAAAAAGTTGTTCTACACCATATTCGAAAATTTGGTAATTCGGACAGTGTCTGGTCCCAATTAGTCCGAATTATCGAGGTTCCACTGTATCAAATATGTAAATTATTTTAAATTATAGTAAATGTACACTATAATCATCACAACAATTTAAATTATATCTTCTACACTGTTTGTCATAATAACAAAGTTCTTTTTGTATTCTGTTATTTATTATTGTGACTATATATTAGTATTTATTCAGAACCGTGATGTTTTCTAGTTTTTTAAGTTATTAGGTTATTATTGGTTGCTAACACTCTACTTAGTTATTAGGTATTACTATCACTTTCTGGCAACAATAGTGCAATTAGTGGATTTTTCGAGATGGGCTAAGCCTGAAAAAACCTAGTGGGTTTAATAGGGTTGGGCAAAGTAACCTGGCAAAGTCCCATTCTAGCGAAATAACTGCTAAATTATTCATTTATTTATTATTATTATTAAATAATATATAATATAATATATTTACTAATGCTTATATAGCCTTATTATGTTTGACTAAATAGTCAAAAAAATAAAATTATTTATTGCAATTTTATATTTATTTGTTATGTCTATTATGTATACCGATGGCTAAGAAGTGATACCTCGCATCTTTTTAATGCCAGGTTTACAGGAGGAACAAAAAACTGTTTAAAAAAAATAAATTTACTTTAACTTTTTAAGTTTTTTACGTGTTTTATAAATTTGTATAACATGTAACCTTTCTGAAACATTGGTAACTGTCAAATTATGATAGTTCATAAAATAATGTAGTTACGAGGTCTCACTATGTCACTTCTTTAATAAAGTGAACACATACGAGGTCTCACTTACGAATTAGCATCTCAGTTATGAGGTGTCACAACTAACCTTCACCAAAACACATACACCAGAAACACATACGAGGTGTCACTACACCTGTCTATCGTAGTTACAAGCTATCACATAACAAATAGTTTGCGAATCTGATACGAGATGTCACGACTGCCCATTTTCAAAAAAAAAGGATTTTTTTTTTCCCTTACGAGATCTCGCATGTACTTGCAGAAAATCCTCCCAAGGCCAATATAATGAAAATCTCAAAATCACCATTTTTGGTAGTTACGAGGTATCACTTCTTAGCAATTGATATTGGCATACTACTTATTTATTTTGGATGTTACCATCAATTTATAATTTATCCATTTATTAAGCATGTCTCATAGATGCTTATTGGTTTCTTAATGAAATTTTATCTCATACTGAGTTAGATATAAAGTAATAATAGTATATAACATAAGTTTATAAACTTATGTTTATTGTTATACATTTTGTTTTCTTGTTAAGACTAAATTGTAAGTTAGCAACCGTTAAAGTTTGTAAGTTAAAAGCCCATATGTAAGTTACCCTGACGATGTAAATATATTTAACGAAACAAGTTGGTAAAAAAGTTTTTTCTTCAGACTGTACCTCACTAACTCTCTCATATCTTATTAAGACTGTTATTTTATTCAACCTAATATTATGTTAATCAACTTGTTAATTAGTTTCTAAGTAACATTTACTTATGTAGTTTTTTTTGTTGTTTTTTTTATATGGCGCATCAGCCAAGAATAGGCTATTAGCTCCTTGCCTTTTTTCCAGCGCCTTTCCACATGCCACAATAAGCCTTGCTTACCCGTGCTGTGGAGGTTGACTTTTACGCTCCCGTATAAAATCCCTCCTGTCTCGGTTTACCTGCGATGGGGGATCTGGAGGCTTAGGCAGAAGATTGTCTTTGCCTGTCTCGGCGGGAGGTCTTTCAACAGAATAATATCTACTCATTATATGCTAGCAATGTAGCTTTGTCTTGTTATTGGTCCTTTTGTTGTTTAACCTGTTTACTGTGGTAATCACAGAAGGTTACAACGGTACCAAAGACGAGTGTCTAGAAGAAATACAAAATAATAATTGAGATAAACCCTAAAACTACATGGTCTCGCTTTTCTGGACTTTGACTGGCAAAGCCCAGTGTTCCCGCCAGCGGGGGAAACAAATGACCGCGGCGGGCTAGGGCGAGACCGACTTAGACTCAATAATTACCCTAATGGCTCCACCATCCTAGACCTCGACCAGCGAGGTTCAGGAGCCTGTCAACGAGGGAAACATATAACCGTGGCAGGCGAACTTATGTAGTTGTTACACTAAAGAATTATGTAGTACCCATAAGAATATAGATTTATTCAATTATTCAAAGATTTATTTATTTGTTTGATTTACCTTCGAGGATTATTTTTCGTAACACAGCTATATTTGTGAGATAAATGTAATTAAACGTTGAAATAAAATCACATAACTATACCTAACAAATAAAACTAAACACCAACTTAACTTAAAGGATTCAAATACTTTCACTAAAAATACAAACAATTAATAACACAAAATTATTAGTCACTAAAAACTTTAAAACGAGGAGTCCGGCGATGGAATTAATGGAAAATAAGAAGGTGAAGCAAAGGTTCTGTGCAGCGATATCGATATCAAAACAAAACAACGTGGAGTGGAGACCGACCTCCAGAAGACTCTACCAGAAACCAGATTGAAATAACGACAGGAACCACAATGTGTTGCGGGTTTGCCGACTGTCTTCTCACCAAACATAAAAAAATTCGGAGGATAATATTTTCTCCTCTTTTCTATGTACTTATGGCTTATAATTATCATTCGGTTGTATCTGCTGCAGCTTAAAACTTGTTTTGGTCGGCGGTATGTTCGAGACGCTTTAAACACCTATTTTTAAATACTTTATAGCCAGTGCCGGATTTCCCACTAGGCACTATAGGCACGTGCCTAGGGGCGGCAGCGGGCGCAGGGCTTATCGCTAAGATGGCTGCGTCGACGACCTAATAGACGAGTTTCCAGTAATAACGTTCCAGTAATAATTCGGGACACCGGGTTTTGAAGCTCAAAACCGGGACAGTCCCGAAAAACGGGACGGCTGAAAACCCTTGGCGAAGAACAGCTAAAAAATCGTTGAATGACCTTTGCTCTACTTTGGAGTTAAAGGGTTTTGAAGGTTCTTCTTGAATCCAGGTTTAGCCGATTCTAGCGCATTCTAGATGAGAGTGGAGTAATTTTCACTTGTTCTGTCAATACTCGGTTTGTTCTTTAATAATTTTTCTTTATTACTTTTGTTTACTTTTTGTTAACCAACTACTTTATTTATGCATTATTGTTTTCCTAAATCAACGTCTATCCTGCTAAGATTTAATTTCGCTCAGTCACATTATTACTCTTGAGAGTTATTCTTGTGAACATATTTATAAAATCTGAGTAACATGTTGTCCTTAGTTTTCAGTTGGACCAATTTTTTGTGATACAACAGCACATGACGTGTCTGTCTGCATTGTACGAACCCACTTTTTATAAGGCTTAATTATAACTTTGGACGTGGTCCCCACTCCACCATTAGGCCAGGAAATTTGAGATAGGCCATGTAATTCGGGAGTCTCCGTTATTTGACTCTCATGTGACTCAATGTTGGGTTTTTTCCTTACCTTTTACCGGTACTGATGATGGTCGAGAGGCCAAAAACTGGTTTTGTTGAATAAACATTTATTTTGTGGAGAGGCTTTCCATTTTGAATTATTCTAATTCAAGAAACTATTGTATATGAGTTCAGTCCTGGTTAATTATAGTCCAGGCAAATTAGTAGAAAAAACAGCAAATATGGAGGAAATAATTTATTAAGTTTTGAAACTTCGTGAAAACACTATTAAGGGGTGTAGTAGTGAGAAACAGTAAAGTTTCCCCCACTTAGGGGCGCGTCCCCCACTCTCCCCCTCCTTAAAGTTCAAAATTTACTTTTTTTCAATTTTTACGCAAAACGGTTTATTTTTTGAAGAGATGTGTTATTACCAAAAATATTTTTCACATAATTCTGCACAAAAAAGGTCCTATGCATGTTTGAAGTGAGACAAATCATTTTCAATGTATTGTAGTTGGAAAAAAATAAAAAAAAATCACCGAATTTTCGCGAACCAACATATTTTAAAAACAACTCTTCCGATTTTAATGAAATTTGGATGGTAGGTAATAATTAGCCCATTGTTGGTCCCATATAAGTTTCAACCTTCTGCGTCCATTTGATTATCTTCTAGCATACATTTATTTACACCTATATCTTCAAAAGTACTCAACTGATTATTATGAAATTTGGAGGGTTTGTCGAAACTAGCCCGCAGACACCCCCAAATTAATTTCAACAGTCTGCGCTCTTTAAATTTCCTAAATTGGTTTCCTGTCTGTCGATCAATTTTTTGTCTGCCAATTATGAATTAAAGTATCAATTTAGCAAAATGTAAAGAGCGCAGAGGGTTGAAATTAATTTGGGGCTCTCTGCGTGCTACTTTCGACAAAATATCCAAATTTTATAATAATCAGTTAAGTACTTTTGAAGATATAGGTGTAAATAAATGTATGCTGGAAGATAATCAAATGGACGCAGACGGATGAAACTTATATGGGACCAAAAATGGGCTTATTATGACCTACCATCCAAATTTCATTAAAATCGGAAGTGTAGTTTTTAGGATATATTGGTTAGCAAAAAAAACGGTAATGGGTTGTTTATCTTTTTCCAACTACAATATCTCGAAAACGGGTTGTCTCACTTCAAACATGCATAGGACCTTTTTTGTGCAGAATTATCCGAAAAATATTGTTGGTAATAACACTTCTCTTCAAAAAAATAAACCGTTTTGCGTAAAAATTGAAAAAAGTAAATTTCAAACTTTAAGGAGGGGGGAACTTTACTGTTTCCTACTACTACACCCCTTAAGAGTGTTTTCAAAAAGGTTCAAAACTTTATATATTATTTCCCCTATTATTCCTTATTTTCCTGGATTATTAATGTAATGCTAGTGCTAGTTCATTGTGAGAACTAGAACGCATTGAAATTAATAGGTATCTTCATTACTGGACACCAATTAATTTTTACATGCTTTTAATTAATGTTTGCCCAGGAAAAATCTTACATTATATCTGACGATAACTTAAGTAAAAGTTACGGATTTAGTTGAATTTTGGTATACATGTTCAATTTTCTAATGCTCAGGCTAAGTTCATTAGAAAGCGCTATCTGCACAACAGTTTGCACTTAACGTTCATGTAAATGTGAGCTTCAAATGTAAAATTTGAATTTTAGGACTGGAAATTAAGATTCTAACATCACTTATAGATTTAACCATTTATAGCAACTGCCTTCCTACCTCTTTAAGAAACTCCAGCTAAGATTAATGGTGTACTCATGCCCTGCCAACATATAAGGGGAACCACCAAGTTCTTTGTTCAGGCCCTTGGCTCCGTTAGCTCTGTCGGCAAACCTGGCTGTAATTGGCTACAGTGGGCCGTTCCCTTCAATTTCAAGGGAAAGGGAGATAAGGAAGAGAAGAGGAGACTGTGTGTAGCGTGTAGCCCTCTGTGTGTGGTCAGGTGTGGTGGACATTTTGTCATTATTTGAACTATATAAGCTAAATTCTATCTAATACAATCTCTTACATCCAAGCATTGATCCTTCCCACTTGGTTAACTTTCTGGTACCCAAAAAGGGTTCATTGTTTTGGAATTTACCCTGGTACCCAGGGAAGTACTCCATCGTCAGAGCTGAACATAGCTCCAAATCATCATATCTTCTGGAAAGTACCATCATCACCTATACAACCCATTACATCT
Source organism: Gerris lacustris (assembly GCA_951217055.1). Taxonomy (NCBI): domain Eukaryota; kingdom Metazoa; phylum Arthropoda; class Insecta; order Hemiptera; family Gerridae; genus Gerris; species Gerris lacustris. Next base: position 38,751,655 of record OX578285.1, on the reverse strand, counting down.
CTCCAAACATTTTTCGGATCTATCGTTCTAGGGTAGGGGGGGGGGGGGATTTTTTTTTTTTGCGTGTTTATTTAATAATATTAGGGGTAAAATAGCCGTCATATTCATATTCGAACCACAATGTATATATTTGTGATCTACATTCCAATCCCTTTAAAATGATATCCCCATTAAAAATTAGTAAAAATAAAATTTTTGGGTCATCATAGTTACGGCCACCTAAAATTTGACTTTTTTATATTAACGGAAATATCAGTGACCCACAGAGATGTATATTTATGTATTTTTCCCCTCATTTTTAGGAACTACATGACTTTGGACTTAGCAGAGTTAAGGAAACATTAAAAGAAAAGCATTTTTTATCATTGAAGCGAGTGCCTTGCATTAAATGTGTATTGAATATTGAGAAAATAGTTAATCATGATGATTTGATAGTTAAAGAGGATGATTATAGTATAGAGCCAGAAGGAACAGGACTGTTCCTAGCCCTCACGCCCCGGCCAGACTCTGTTTAAAATATTATAAAATATATCATTTCACTACACAAAAACTTCAGGTTGTATCAGGTTGAAATTGTACATGCCTGTTTCAATTGTACTTTAGACGATGTGTATGAAGTTTTATTAATCATGTTACGTGTCATAAGGAATTTCGTTCCAAAAATGTTGTGATGAGTTCGCAATTGCTCGCTGATCGAAGAAATTTAGAAGTTATGAAGTTCGTAACATTTTTCCTGTTATTGGGCAAAAAAGTTTAACTTGTACACCAAATTTCAAATCTCTAGCTACAATAGGTCGGGAGATATGATCCAAGATGCGACGGATGGACGGACGAACTACCAAAAGCATAAGGGTTTCTAGGATGACCTTGAATCCCTAAAAAGGCATTACCATTTATAGAGCTGTTATGGCTATTTATTTAAGCAGCTCATCGAAATGAACCCCTTTAGCAAATGAACCAATTATAATGAGGCTTTTTGGTTTAAGAGAAATTCGCGAATGAAATAAAATTATTTTTAATAGACTTTATTGTACCTTTATTGTGCCTTTATTATACTGTCACGGTTATATTTTTCCCCCGTTGACAGGCTCCTGGACCTCGCTGGTCGAGGTCTAGGATGGTGGAGCCATTAGGGTAATTATAGAGTTTAAGTCGGTCTCGCCCTAGCCCGCCACGGTCATTTGTTTCCCCCGCTGGTGGGAACACTGGGCTTTGCCGGTCAAAGTCCAGGAGAGCGAGAGTAGGTAAAAAAGGCCGGGGCAAAACGAGGGATTGGGGATGCCCTCGATGACGTCACTCAAGGTCACATGGAGCCTCTACATGGATGTCAAGGTCATTCGCCCCCGCCCCCGATTTAGGTCAAGGTCATCCCCCCGCCCCCCGATGTATGTCAAGGTCATTCGCCCCCCGCCCCCGGTGTCGGCCCCCGATGTAAGTAGCGCCCCTCCCGGGCCCGCCCGCGATCTGTGTATCGCCCCCCACCCTCGCCCCGCGATGTAAATATCGCCCCCGCCCTCGTCCCGCGATGTAGGTATCGCAAACAATAAAGTTTTTCTCCCCAAGCAATCTAAGAGTAAACACTTTCTACCTTCTATTTTAATCTGCTCCTCTCCACGTTTTTTCGATTTTCCCGCTAGAGTTAATAATAAATGTAATACCAGTATAGATACGATACTACAAATCAGGTTGGCAACGGATCTAACTGATTGAATAATGACATGTGACGAAGAGTTAACATCTCGAAAGACGTCCGACCCCTCATTTAATAATAATTACAAAATTTTATTATAAACAAATATATAAAAAAAATCAATTTATTAGTTTTTAAGCGATTATGCAAATAATAATATCTTTTAGCTCTAACATTGTTTTTTAACATTAAAACAATGAGCAATCCAGACATCGAATAATGATTACGAGGTTGTATCCAGTGTAGGCTCTTAAAATGTTGAATCCCCACCTCACCGATTATTTTAAACCATTAGTCCTCTTTCCACTTGGTCTCGCAGTTCGTTATCAATCACTGCTTGAGTTAGCTGGTCTGAGGAACATTCCGGAAGAAAAGTACTAATATTTTTTCGTCGCAAGATTATAAAAACTGAGGTAAGAACTCATGTCATACCAGTATGCGCTCAGCACTTCACAAGAGAGGTCGCGGAGGAGTGATAAACAAGCTAGTTGACAGTCAACAGAAACAGACAAGCCAGTAGAACAAAATCTGCCAAGTGGTAATCAGTTTTGTGGTCCAGGTACTAAACTCCAAAAGAGGTAAGCTAAAGGTCAGACGGGAATCAATCCTCTTGACGCTGCTTGCAGGCAACACGATATCGCTTACGCGAACCGAGAGTCGAGAAGTGAAGCAGACTTGAGGTTAGAGGAGGCGGCTTGGAAACGAGTAAAGGCGGCGGACTCGAGTTTTGGCGAAAAAGCAGCAGCTTGGTCTGTAACAACTGCTATGAAAATCAAAAGAAAACTGGGTGGCGGTAGTGCGAAAAAACTCATGACAAAGAAGAAAATAGTTTCGACTCAACTTAAGAATGTATTATCCATGGCTAGGCAGGCTGTTGAGAAGGCGGGGAACGGCAAAAGCATTCATCAGAAAACTGTAGCAGCTCTTCGTGCGGCAAAACTAGGTGTTAGCAGCGGTCGAGCTAGTCTTCGCCCCCGAGTAATACCGGTGCCGAAGCGAGGCGCGATCTCATGATTTCTCATGGCTGCGATACCTGCTTTAGCTGCTCTAGGCTCAGTAGCAGGTGGAGCAGCCAGTTTAGTCAAAACTATAAATGAAGGTCGACAGGCGAGTCAGGCACTGGAGGAGGCTAGGAGACATAACAAAAAGATGGAGGAGGTAGCTCTCGGCAAGGGGCTGTACCTGAGACCGTACAGAAAAGGACTCGGACTCTACGTGAGCTCAAAAAACTAATCGTAAGCCTTCCTGCTCGTCCCATGACCGATTACGACTTGAAACGCTCTTTAACTGACCGTTTACGCCTATCTAAGTTCCGCGGAGTATTTATGCGCGATCGTTTGCCAAAAATAAGACGGAACGTGGAATGCAGCATTATAAATTTGCAAACGTGGCGGGAACCCGGCAGTCATTGGGTGTGTACTATGTCGATGGCAACAGAGCAATTTATTTCGACCGTACAGTAATTTGTCTCCGCCTCAGGAACTGGTCGACTATTTGGAAGGTACTACGATTTTCTACAACCACCGTCAAATCCAACCATTTGACACGTTTATCTGTGGACATTTATGCATGATACTAGCAGTCATGTTGTGCAGTAATGCCTAGCTCGATGCTAGTGTATATATTACACGCGTCGACTTAGTCTAAAGTCAGTCATGTCTCTAACGTTAACATTCACCGGTGACAAATCGGTCCTAACCAGCGAGTTTTTCCCACCGGTTCACTTGGACGATGGCAATTGGTCATGCGGACTGTTATCGTTTGAAGCGTACAATTCTATTCCAAATGTAGGTGATACCAACAATCGAGTTTACCTCATGAGTGATGACATAATATTTGATGTACCAAGGAATGCTACTTTCGAAACGTTTGTTTCGCATATTCAAACAATTCTTCCCGAGGATGTTAAAATAAGTTTCGCTGCAAAAGGTAAACGAGTAGTAATAAAAAGCAACAAGACATTATTCAACGATTTAGAAGATACACTTTTGACCACTTTCGGTTTTGAGCGCGGCGCAATACTCGAGGCTAACATAGAGCACACAGCTCCAGTGGGCATGAGTACTAGGATAGCGTATAAAAAGATTATAGCAGGTGACATGATAGAACTCCCAAAAGGCTCTTACGAACTTAGTGATATTGCTAAGGAGCTCTCCAAGTACGATATTGATGTGAAGGAACAACGAAACTCGCTCACCTGTACTGTGATTAGTAAAGACAAAAAATTAAACTTTAAATCGGTAAACAATGTTGGAAGCATTCTCGGATTTGAACCAAAAATATTGGAGAAAAATGAAAGATGTGTTTCGGATACAATTGTTGACATATTTAAAGTTAATGCGCTGTCTGTAGAATGTAATATAGTCACCGGCTCGTATATAAATGGTGAAGAATCTTATGTCCTATATCAGTTCTTCCCCACCGTAGCTCCAGGATACAAGATTGTCGAAGTACCTCAGACAGTTGTTTACTTGGAAATACTAACAAATACGCTCGAGTCAGTTAATATCGCAATAAAGGATCAAGAGGGTCGACTTGTAGACTTTCGCGGAGAGACAATTACCGTTCGCATTCATCTCAAGCGTAATGATTGACTTTAAATACCGAGCAGTTGATATTGAGGACTTCAGTAGACAGCAGCACGTCATAGGGCTAACACCTAACAATCGCGAGTATTTACAGAATCTCGGCTACAAAGTTCACAACTACTACAGCAGAAACAATGGATTCCACCACATTGCTAGACGTGGGGAAAGCGCCAAGATTCGACGACTCCATAGTAAAACTGGAGTATCATAGCCATCTACCCTATTCTTCGAGTAAATTTGACAATTCCGATGAAATAAGGATACCCTTTCAACAGCCAGACACCTATGTATTACCATCTAAAAGCTTCATTTGTATCGAGGGAAAGATGACTCCACCACCTGTACATTACACACTAGTATCTAATGCCGGTGCTCATGCATTTAGCGACATTCGACTTGAGCTAAATGGAGTCGAAATTGATCAGACTAGGATGCCTGGTATCACGTCAACGTTAAAGGGATATGCGAGTTTCAGCAGATCAACTGCTCAGAGACTACAGTCAGCAGGATGGATGTTGCCGACAACTGACAAGTCCTATAATCAAACTTTAGACAAGACCACAGGCGAATTTAGCATGTGTGTCCCTATGGACACAGTCTTGGGCTATGCTGAAGACTACAACCATGTGCTGATGAATGGTCGTCTCGAGTTGATTTTAATCAGAGCCAGCAAAGACGATAATATGATTGTACCTATAGAGTCTGATCCTGCTAAAGCACTCGAAGGAGAAGCTTTAAACAAAGTCGAAATTAAAGGTATCAAGTGGAAACTCCTCTACTGTACGCTAAATGACTCTCAAAAACTTCGCATGCTTAACCTGCTTGAGCGTAACGTACCCATATCTATGCCATTCCGTACATGGAACCTGTTTACATATCCCATTCTACCTCAGACTCAGAATCATACTTGCAAACAGCTCGAGTCAACGATCAGAAAAAGGACATTAACAAGTTTGATGCTTGTGAGTTGAAAAATGTACGGCTCTACATTGGAAGCGAGTCGTACCCCTATGATAATTTAAACTTAAACTTTACCAAGAGATCTTTAGCATGGCTATACGAAATGTATGCTGATTTTCAACGTTCATATTACGGTAAAGTAGATCCGCAACCCATGCTCACATACGAGGTATTTATCAGGGACGCACCTTTTGTAGTGTTAGATTGCAGCCGACAAGTCGAATCAGTCACCTCATCCTCAGTGGATATCAAGTTAGAGTTTGAAACGTCTGCAAATATTCCTGCAAACATAAGTGCCTACTGTCTAATCCTGCACGATCAACTAATCACACATTATCCTCTCACAGGCATTGTAATGAAAAATGTCTAGTGGAGGGGATGGTTATAAGCAGAAGTAAGTGGACACAAATCGTCAGTCATCACAATGAAAGCAGCCATTGTAGACATTGTTTGCTTCAGAGCGTCCAAGAAGTCATGCGACAACTGCAGCACACATACTTCTGCTGGCTTTATTGTTAAGGAGCTGGCCATTATAGATGTCGCTACTGGTGCTATGAGCTGGTATCTGCTTAAACCACCGTCTCCCAGCAAAGATTCTGTGACAGCACGAAGTAGGGACAACCAATGGCTGACTGAAAATTTCCACGGTTTGTCATGGGATGAAGATGGAGACATACATTACAATCGTCTTAACGACATTCTTAACATTTTGAATAAATACGAGAAAGTCTAAGTGAAGGGACTTACAAGGCTCAATTTCTACGGTCTCGTGAAGTGACTATCGATACATGGGATTTGGATCTTCTGGGATGCCCATCTCTCAACGACTGGGCCTTTTGGTCGACCGTGCCACGTTTATCCTGCATCAGACACAGTGGAAGCAACTTTGTATGCGCCAGGGATCAAGCTTCTAAATTGTATATTTGGTATAGAATAAAATTTTATACAGTATAAATAAACATTAATTTTTGAAAAAAATAAATAAATAAACAATAAATAAAAATAAAAATTTAAAAAAAAGAAAAAAAAAAATGTTTCTTTTTATTAATAAAAAAAGTAATAAAACCCTTTTACCCCTCAGTATAATGAGATTCGCCTAACAGAACACGTCGTTTTACCTGTTGAAACTCGAAGATAGTGAGGACAGGCATGATGGGATAAACATTCGACACAGTCGTCTTTTTGGCTGTCATCCTATCCGTGCACTTATTTGTGCGTCATCAGGCGGTGGTAAGACACACTTGATGGTATCACTTTTATTGCATATTAATGGTCTCAGGTTTGAAAATGTGTATCTCTACGCAAAGGCATTGGAACAGCCTAAGTACAGGTATTTAAGCAAAGTGCTAAGCAGTATGCCAGAAATCGGGTTTTTCCCAACAAATGAATTTTAGCAGGTTGTAGAACCCGAGCAGGTCGGCGAAAACACGATTTTCATTTTTGGCGATGTAATGATGGAGAAACAGGAGCGGATGAAGGAATACTTTACTCGCGGTCGACACATGGGCGTCGATTCATTTTACCTATCGCAATCATATGCTAACGTTCCAAAACATTGTATAAGAGATCAATGCAACATGATTATACTTTTTAAAATGGACGATACAAATCTCCGACATGTGTACGATGATCATGTCAAAACAGACATGGACATGGTCCAAATTTCATGACTTATGCATTCACTGTTGGAACAAAAAATATGGTTTTTTAGTCATAGACAAAGAGGCGTCTTTAGATGCTGGTAGGTACCGACGCGGTTTCGATGAGTTTATAATTTTCGACCGAGTGGGCGAAGCATTCAGTCGTCAAAATGCAAGCAGCGAGTAAGGACGTAAAAAGACGTCTAATCAAGACGCAAGATGTCATTCGTAAGAAAAATAAACTATTGCGCTCAGGAAGAGCTCAAGTCAAAAGAATTACCGAGGAAAGCGTAAAACCCCTTATGGATCCATTGCAAAATATCGCTCAAAGTCTTGACAAAACTTTACTCATGTCAACTACATACCGACCCGACATTACTTCCATCGCTTCGAAAGACAATTCGACAGCAGCAACTCAAAGAGATGCTAATGCTAAAGAATATTCTACTGTAGCGACCCAATGGGACACTGATGAAGATGACATTGAAAATATAGATCCTGCAATCGTTCCCGCAGACGATGAAGAGACATTTGCATTCGAACCGGAATTGGCTTCTACACAAATGGAATCCCAAGCGTCTGCTAAATCAGCAGTTGAAAACTCGCGCGGATCTCAATCTCCAGCTTTTCGTCGAAAACTTGGTTCATTGATGTTAACGAGATCGCAAATTACACCGTCCCAACCATCATCATCACCACGCAAACCTTTAACATCATCGTCGTCTCCTCACATAGCGTCACCGACATCTCTACGCAAACCTTTAAGCGTAGCTAGTAAACGGGCCCAATCGACGCCTACAGGCAGTCCCCAGTTTAAAACATATCATATATTATGACAACGTGTATGTCAAGGGAAAACCTTATCCCGCTACAGACGGTCTGTTCAATTTGCTTTTTCTCTACGAGCCTGACAACTACACAGCCGAAGACTTGGCTAATTACCAGGAAATTATCTTGCAGTCAAACGCTGCGCGACAAGGCTACTCTAGTACTAGACATTTTAATACGTCAGGCAACAAGTATCGCAATCTTTTAAAAAAATTGGTCAATTCGGATCCGCCTGCAAAGACATCAAAGACAGCGGTGAGAGGCAAAGGTTTTATGCAAGTAAGCAAACGACCAGTGGACTATGTTTAGTGGAATAATGTTAACGAGCTCGTAGATCGATTACGTCTCATCAACGCGTCTACTCAAGCCGGTAACAATTCTCATTACAATGAAATCCAATCAATATTGGATGAGCTACATGAAGCCGGGGTCATAGAATCAGTTTAAGTCATGACAACAAGTGTGAAAGACGCTTTGGTCCGAGAGATACACGCTCCTGCTCGGAAACGGTTTGCTAGAAGCAGAGTCGTAATAAAGGGTGTTCTTGACGATTTATGGGAAGCAGACCTAGTCGAAATGACTGTGCCTGACCGAGGATACCGATATCTTTTAACAGTCATTGACTGCGGATCTAAACGAGCATGGGCGAAACCACTAAAGAGGAAAACAAGTAAGGAGGTGAGCGCAGCAATGGATTCAATTTTCGATGAAACTGGTTTGACGCCTGCCTTATTGCATACGGACAAGGGATTGGAATTTAGAGGCTCTGAGTTCAAATTTCTTATTAAGAATAAAGGTATCAAACATTACTTTACTTATAGTCCACTTAAGGCAACCATTGTCGAACGCTTTAATCGTACACTCAAAGAAATGATGTGGCGTCATTTTAGCTCGCTCGGAGCCTACAAGTGGGTTGATCATGTGGACAATCTGGTGCACACATACAACAGTAGGAAACATCGCTCTATAGGAATGAGACCTATTGATGTGACCAAAAAGCATGAGTCAACAATTGTCGCACGTTTGAATGCGAGCCCTCGTATCAAACATAAGCCGAAGTTTATTGTTGGTGACTGGGTTCGCATCAGCAAACATAAACATCTCTTTACCAAAGGATACACGCCCAATTGGACTAACGAGCAGTTTCAAATAAGTCATGTGTTTCAACGTGACGTACCTTTGTACAATTTAGATCTGATTCTGCAAGTCAACCGATTCATGGCAAGTTTTACGAGGAGGAGCTAAAGAAAACAAATTATCCCGAGTATTATTTGATCGAGCGAGTTGTCCGAAGAAAAAATAATAGAGCTCTTGTCAAGTGGCTTGGTCTCCCATCCTCTCAAAACACCTGGTTAGCCTTGAAAGAGCTACAAAAATAACAAGTCTCTCCCGGTTATGACTGTCCATGAACCTGCACCTGCGTCGTTGTGAGAACCTTCTCAAGCTCAAGAGTCCTGCTAAGTTAATCTTCTTCCAGCACATGCCCATCTCTATCTCACTTGTTTATTACCTCGAGCTCTCTCCCTCCCGGATATAATCGACCCTGAACTCGTCCAGTATTTTTCCATTTTGAATACTCCTCGCGTTAATTCTTCCTCCCGTTGTACTCTCCCTCCTCTTGTTTTGTATTTTCATCCGTCATCTCGACTTTAGTCTATCGTATCCTATCGAACATGGAATACCTCAAGTTAGAGTGGACATTTCTGCTAGAGTCTATGAAGAAGTATGTAGTAGTCGGGTTGACTAAAAAGTCGGCTGCTGTGCTTGCAATCCGCAGTTTGGACGGAACGACATGTTTTTTCTTGACAATGTCGGAATGGTTGCTGGTGATGCAGAGGGAAGATGAGCTGAGACATTATATAAAGAAATACGAAAATGCAAAGAAAAGGAAGGCTGAACCATGTGAAGATGTTATAATCAACGGTAAGCATCTTCTTTTGCGTTTACATAAGCCTACTCGTTCAATCCAGGCAGACTTGTCGTACCGTCCCTCTTGGATCGATACATTGCTATCAAGAAAACCGGAGTTTGTAACCTTGTCTGCTGTGGAAACCTTGTCTTTACTGGATAAGATCCCTCAAATTAAAATGGCGTTGGAACTAATTGTCCAGGTAAGGACGAGCGAAAAAACAGCTCCTCTTGTTTAACCGCTAACTAAGGATATAAATGAAGACAGCTTTGATCTAGATGAACTTTTAAGATTAAATGTGTAATATCGACTGTACTGCCTGTTTCAGCCACCTCCGCTTAATAATCAGGTAAATTCACATTCATTTGTTTGTCAAGCACGGAGGAGTTAGCAGCTGTGCGTCTTTACCCTAAGTACCGACGTTATCAAAAGGAATACTCAGTCATTAAATTAGACGATCCACGCGCTTACATTTTTAACCTTAAAATCCTTTTTGTACCACATACTACATTTGAACAACTGCTAGGTCGCGCCCCGTCGCTTTGAAGTTTGATATATGTGACATTCTAATAAAATTGCGATGTTCTGGTGTTTCGTATTATGTTTTGGTGTTAAAATATATGATGATTGTAATTTTACTGTTAAATATATTTTATAGACATTAAGTGCTTGTGGAAACTACATAGTTTAAATGATATAGTTGTTTAGTTTAGCCGGTAAGTGATGGTGATGACGTATTTATAATGTTTTCGAAAAAAATAGCAAAAAATAAATTCCACCGAAGCTAAATGCCACGTTTAGGTAAAAGGAACTTAACATTTTCTTCATTTTTAGTTTATTTCGTAATCTTCTTATGTATAGCTTATAACAAAATCTAAAAATTTAATTGAAATTGTGATATTAGTATTTTTTATGAAATTACATACATAGTCATTAAGTGGAAGAAAGCAGTATGTAATAGACTGCCTCAATGCTAAACCACTACCAATTTTTACTTATTATTTTTATTTTATAGAAAAACTAATAACATGTTTTCACTAATAATTTAAAAGAGTGTATTTTATACCCCCTCCCTTCCCCCCTTCTCTATATTATTTAGCTTACCTCTGTATAATATTTTATGTGAAATATTATGTCCAGGTAGAAAGAAAAAGCGCTTAAATGAGTACTAATGAATTCCCAAACTAAATTATGGTACCTTGAACCATACTCTTGTTCCTTGCCCTATCTACTATCTTACCCATTAGCCATACTCTCACTCAGTATCAACAATACGTTGCTAGTGTTAACTTCTATAATTCACTTTCGTGTTGAGAAATATACTTTTACTAAGTTAAATCCATAGCTTTTTAATGGAAAGGGTTGTAAGTTAGGAAAGAAAGATGCTCAAAAATACTAGAGCATTATCAGCTGAATGTCTGTTCAGAGTAGTCCTCATTGTAAGTATTTAGTGAGTTAAATATTGATTCGACAACCTTTAGTGATGTAATTAAATACTATAATTTGTTAGGAGCCAACGAAGACTAAAAAATAATGGCAATGAGTGTAAATTAAATTCGGCGGAATTAAAATTCCTTCCGAAGCTACATGCCAAGTTTAGGTAAAAGCAACATAATATTTTCTTAATTTTTAGTATAATTGGTAATCGTAATATGAATAGCTTAAAAAAATCAAAAAAATTTAATTGAAATTGTGATATTAGTATTTTTTATGAAATTACATATATTGTCAAGTGGAAGCAAGCAGTAAGTAATAGAATTCCTCAATGGTAAACCAATACCATTTTACTTATTATTTTAATTTTATAGAAAAACTAATATTTAACATGTTTTTAACTAATAGTTTAAAAGAGTGTATTTTATACCCCTCACCCTCCTTAATAGGGGGGGGGGGGGGGGGGGCATATATTAAGGCTTCCAAATAATATTTTTTTATTAGAAATAATAACATTACAAGCGATTGAGCTGCAAGATATGACAGCTCTTAGCTAACATTAATATTTTTTATTAATTCTGAATATCGTTACATAAACGTGGAGCTCACTGCTTTAGAATTCCTAAAGGCTAAATAGTAAGATAGTAAACAGGACAAGAGACAAGAGTATGGTTCACGGTACCATAATTTAGTTTGGGAATTCATTAGTACTCATTTAAGAGCTTTTTCTTTCTAACTGGACATAATATTTCATATTAAGTATTATACAGAGGTAAGCTAAATAATATAGAGACGTTTTTGCTGGTTTTAACTTCTTCACAAAAAATTACCCAAGATCAGATTTGTGCTCCTTACTGAATATGGCTCCACCCCCCCCCCCCCCCCCCAATTCTCTAGTTTTTATATAAAATAAAAATAATAAGTAAAAACTGGTAGTGGATTAGCATTGAGGCAGTCTATGACGTACTGCTTTCTTCCACTCACTTAATGACCATGTTATTTTTTGCTAATTTTTTCGAAAACATTATATATACGTCATCACTTACCGGCTAAACTAAACAACTATATTATTTAAACTATGTAGTTTCCACAAGCACTTAATGTCTATAAAATATATTTAACAGTAAAATTACAATCATCATATATTTTAACACCAAAACATAATACGAAACACCAGAACATCGCAATTTTATAAGAATGTCACATATATCAAACTTCAAAGCGACGGGGCGCGACCTAGCAGTGTTTTTAGATTTCCAAAAAAAAAAAAAAATTTCGAACCACCCTAACCATCAGCCCATAAAAACCAAGTTTTTATTATAAATCCTTTATATTTTTGCATTTTAGTTGAGAGTGGAAATATTGGTATTAATTCATTCTAATTTTAAATAATTATTTAAAAATTAATTAATTAGTAAAAGTTAATTAATTATTTAATTTGTTAAAATGTTTTTGTATTGGTAGAGAGTCGATATGCCAAGTTGCTGCTCGATTGGATGACTGGAAGAGGGTTAACTCGCCCTCCAAAGATTTTGTATACCTACAACCTACAATTTAATTTATTAAATTATTATTTTATTTATATTACTTTTTTAAATTGCATTATTCCATTCATCTTCAACAAGAAATTAATTAAATTTAAAAATTAAATAATTAATTAATTAATTTGGTAAAATGTTTTTGTATTGGTAGAGAGTCTATGTGCCAAGTTTCAGCTCAATTGGATGACTGGAAGAGGGTTAACTAGCCCCCCAAAGATTTTATATACCTACCAATTAATTAAATATTTATTACTTAATTTTTTTAATATTTAATTTATCCATTCATTTTTAAAAAGATAATTAATTAAATTTAATTAATTTGTTATATTGTTTTTGTCTTAGTAGAGAGTCTATGTGCCAAGTTTCAGCTCGATTGGATAAGTGGAAGAGGGTTAACTAGCCTTCCAAAGATTTTGACGTCAGGCACCCAGGCACCCAGGCACGAAAGTGAAGTTACTATAAAGGATTTAAAAATACTAATACTATTACACTCGAATAATTGACCGTGAAGGAGGGGGAGGGAAGGGGTTAGTATTTTCATTAGATTAGATCTATTCAAAATTAAGAATTCAGTGGTTTGGTCTCAATCCATCATAGTCAGGTTTTAAATATTTATAATAATGAATTTGATATATTACAATGTTTCTATAAATGTCTCAAACTTCCAGATATTTCAGGTTTTCCCTAATGTATTGGAATACTTTTACACTGCTAAATATTAAAATACTCTTATCAGTAACTCAATGTTCAAATGGTTGATGTAGCGTATCTGGGGCATCACGTATAGAAATGGAAAAACTGACAAATATAATGCATGTATAATTAAAGTGTTTCCAATATATTGATAAAAAAAAGCATTATTTATGGATACTTTTTCATTTCATACTCTCTCGAAAACCTGATACGCTACAACGAAGCCCAGTTAATCTACGACAGATACATACGCTTAAGATTCGCAAAATTGACCTGTATACAGCTCTCAAAATAGAGGACTGAAGATGGAAAATTTATTAAGAGAAAACTTATGAAATTAAGAAGTATCCATAATTGTTGCATTGTTGATCAATGTACAGAAAAGACTTTAATTATATGTGTCAGTTTTTTTTATTTATATACATGATGCCCCAGATAAGCTTTATCAACCGATCAAATTAAACGTTGCTGAAATATATAGTATTTATCAGTAACTCAATGTTCAAATTAAATGTGGTTGAAATATAATAGTATTTATCAGTAACTCAATGTTCAAATTAAATGTGGTTGAAATATAATAGTATTTATCAGTAACTCAATGTTCAAATTAAATGTGGTTGAAATATAATAGTATTTATCAGTAACTCAATGTTCAAATTAAACGTTGCTGAAATATAATAGTATTTATCAGTAACTCAATGTTCAAATTAAATGTTGTTGAAATATAATAGTATTTATTAGTAACTCAATGTTCAAATTAAAAGTTGCTGAAATATTAAGTATTTATCAGTAACTCAATGTTTAAATTAAACGTTGCTGAAATAGAACTGAGAAGTAGTGGAACATAATTTAGATCAGCTGTTAATTCATGTGATATATGAGTAGTTTGCTTGCCCTACCTGGAGGAATGAATATAACTCCTCATAAGTTGTTTTTATTTCTATAATTGATTTAATTATCCTTTCGATCCTAACTTATCAGGTTTTGTTTTTGACTTACCTTAGTCTTCTATTTTTTTTTTTTTTTTTTTGTACCAACTGGAGAAGATACTATTTCGTCAGCAGGCTTTACGCCACCGTCGAATGATACGCCGAATCTTACCTTTTATTTACCTAATAATTTGTCCCGCTCATCTTTAATTAAACGGTTCTTTTTCTGTACCTCTATTTCACCCAGTATTTCCTATTTGTTTCTCTACAGTTGAGCAACTTGAAGGTTACATCCTTTGCTCTTAAAATACGAGCATATCTCCATGTTTTATCTATAAATTTGTGTAAGGAATAGCAATTTTGTATTACAAAAAATAAATATTTGCTTTTTTAAAGAAAATTTTCTATTTGTCTATTTAGTTTTAAATAAAATTGCAAATAAATTATAGTAAGCCTAGAGTGAATGTGTTTTTAGTAGACTATATATCTTGAAGACGTATTTATTAAATAGACAGGTTTGCACAAACATTTTGACCGTGTATGGGGCTGTTTGATGTTTGCGCAAACAAGATGTTTGACGTGACTGGCCTAAATTTGCTCGGTATCAGGTTTGCGCAAAATATTTGATCGTGAATGGGGGCCTTTAAGTTTAGACAATTAGTATAAAATAATGTTTTAAAATGACAAATAAGCTAATAGAAAATAAATTAGAGTATACGATTTAATGCAGTTTTGTTAACAAGTTTACGTGAATTTAGTTTATAATCGAATATATTCGGTATTTAATGTGGTCAGGTACGATTCTTTCTTGGTACTGAACGGCTGGTGAAAATTTTAGGCGTGGCCAAGACTAAAAAAGGAGGGGGTTAATGGCTCAGCCGCAGTTTTATCCACAACCCCCGCATTGGCGTTAACTTCCAACCATACCCCCGCAACATTTCATGGTGATACTTCAAATTAAGTTTTACCACCCTTTCATAATCTTAAGAAATATTACGGTTAATGTCTAGCTATATTATGATATTACCCAGATGCTCATCTCGAATAATTTTTCAATAAACCACCCCAGCAAACTCGTAGGAATCAAAAATATTATTTAGAAAAGTGGTACGGATTTGCTAAAAAAATATTACATTTTACAGAAAATTTTTCTGAAAAGTAAATAATAATCTGAGAATAACATTATAGTTTATTTCGAACGCCCAAATATTAGCGTGGATGAGTTAAAGGAAATAATTACACATGTAATCTCCAATATCCCCTTGAGCACGTTCAAATTTCTTGTGCAGAACATATAAATATAGTCGAAATTTGTGCAGATGTAGGAGGCAATGCAATTGTGATGAATGAATTTATAATTAATTTCTTACCCAAAAATAAGAAAAATTCTCCTCTTGGGCACCACTACTACTATATATATATATATATATATATATATATATATATATATATATATATATATATATATATATATATATATATATATATATATATATATATATATATATATATATATATATATATATATATATATATATATATATATTTATATATACAGGGTGACCCGCAATAAATTGTCATAAGGAAACTGGCGGATTCTATTGGTCAAATTCAACAAAACATGTCGATTAAGCATATTATGCCCATTTTTCAATAGTTCTCAAGACATCGATTTATTATAAATAAATTTAAAATTAGATAAATTGATATTTCAAGAACTATTGAGAAATGGGCATACGCTTAGTCGACATTTTTTGTTGCATTTGACCCATAATCCACCAGTTTCGTTATGACATTTTAACGAGGGTCACCCTGTATAATATATATATATATATATATATATATATATATATATATATATATATATATATATATATATATATATATATATATATTATATTATAGAAATATTATATACAGGATGACTCTCGATACTAGTGTCATAACGAAACTAGTGAATTCTGCGGATCAAATCAAACTTAAAATGACGAGTAAGCATATGCCAATTTCTTAATAGTTCTCAAGATATCATTTTATTTCTATTTTTTGATTGATTAAACTAAATGAAATAGAGAAATTGGGCAATATAGAGATAGTACAGTTTTAAAGAGCATACAAAATTCTTTTAAAATCATTCATTGATTTTCAAATTCACAACTGCTGCGCATAAGTCCTGTGGCATTTGAAAAGTTGACCTAGAAATTTTCATAGCCTTTAAGTATTAATTGAGAGATGCTAGCAGTGTAGTGAATTCGGAAAAAAGTCTAGTTTTTATAAGCTTTCGGATGGTATAATTAAGGTTTTGGACCAATGCACTAGTTTTTGAGTTATTACGTATTAATTGTTATCAGCCCAGAAATTATTCGCACCGAATCTTAATCAATTCTGGTGCATTAATTTGCAAGTAAGGTGTCCCGAAACGAAACCACGCCACTTTAGAATCTTATAGGAAATTTGACGCTGAACAAAACAGTTTTCATGAACGTGTCCGTTTCCGAGATATTCTCAAAAACATTAAAAATCATAATTTTTTGACTTCCATCTTTAAAATTCTCAAACAGTACGCTTCTTAGGATCAAAAACTTCAAAGCAAAACTGGTTGAGAATCAAATTTTTCGTGGAATGAGACTAATTCAGGTTTAACGTCCAAAAATTATTATTTTTAATTTTATTCGCAAATATCTCAAAAACGAAGCTGCTCCAGATCCATGCCCAGCGTCAGATTTCCCATAAGAACCCGTAATTTTTTGGTTTCGTTTTGGGCACACCTTGTTTGCATGTGTACAAGAAATGATTGATATCCTAGGCGAATAATTTCACGGCTGGTAACACTCAATCCGTCATCATTCAAAAACTAGTTCGTTCATCCTAAACTTTAAATATACCATTCGAAAGCTTAAGAAATGTAGAAGTTTTTCTTTAAGTCCACACACTTATTGCATCCCTCATTTAAGAGTAAAGGCTCTGGAATTCTGGGGTCAAATTTTTATTTTAAAAAATCAAAATTCTTAAAGTAACAGGACTTAAATTATGCTTAGCAGCTGTTAATTTGAAAATCAATTAATGATTCTAAAGGGTTTTATAATTCCCTATAAAAATGCCCCTTTGCCCATGAAAAGGGCATCTCATTTAGTTTTTGCAATAGCTTAACATTTTCGAAAAGAAATCTGAAAACAGGAAATTATTGATATCTTATGAACCATTGAAAACCCAAAATATTCTTGATTCAGCAATAACATTTACTTACTTAATCCTTAAATATTCACAACATTTACATCGCTATGTGCTTCTTGTCGAGTCTAAAAACGTAATTACGTTATCAATTGCTTTATAGATAATTTTGTTGGTAATAATAATGTAAACATAGAATAAAATTTTATTGATTGTTAGTATTATAAGTATGTTTTTTTTTTTTGTATTTAATTTTGCCGCTGATGGCCATCCAACTTTTTTATTTTTTAGTTTAGGATTGTAGAATCTTTGAATTCAAACGAAATTTGTCATTGTAGTTTTCGTTTGTTTTCTAGTTCAAACTGTTCTACCCAGAGATTGTTTCCTGAAAATTAAAAATAAACATTTAGCACATTCCTTTTTTTTATTTCTGTAGTATACTTCACATTTTTGTTGGGTTTTTATGAAGTTAAAAATATTTTACTTAATTAAAAACTTTTAAAAAAGGGACATTTTTTAATACTAGTGAAAAATAAAATATAAAAGATCAACATTTATTCTATTAATCCTCTGTTTTATTGTAGATTTAAACCATCTAAACTGAATTAAACTAGTCTGCAACAATTTTAAATTTGACAAAGTTTCGGCAACATTAGTTTCGTCTTCAACGGTGAACCGATTTAATGTAGAATGAGGATCATTTTTAAACAATAATAGAGTTCTCTTATAAGTTCCATATTTACACAGAGTGTGTTAAATGTTGGCACTAATTTTGACTTATTAATCCAAATTGATTATAATTTTTTTTTTTTTTTTTTTTTTTTTTTTTTTTTTTTTTTTTTTTAATGGCGGGCAAGACACAACGGCGCCTGCAGGGCAAACGTTTTATGCCCCAGGGTGTATGAAGCTAAGCTAAGCCACCCTGGAGCCTCGCTATCCTACTCTCGATAGCGAGACCTATCGCAGGATCCCGGGATCCCTGAGTGTGGGGATTGAGCTACTTCCCGACTGCTCAGCCGACACCGAGACAGACGCTGGTAGCCCTTACCCCACTAAAATCCCTGCAGGTGAAAAACCCTCCATTTTGGGTACCATACTCTTGAAGGAGCATATGGTACCTGACGCGACTGTAATTATAATTATAACTATAGCTACCAAGAGCTACAACGTCATCATCGTTTCATATGATGATCGAGTGCTCTTGGTTTCCCAGACTTACCCTTCCTCTATGCTTCCTGCTCCAGTCAGGAAGAAGAGGCTGAGGATTCATCGATGTCAGTTACTTCTCTGTATGAAGATGAAGTTAAAAAAGATGCGCCTCAAAGTGTTCGGAGGCCACCAGCACCAAAGCCGCAGCACCAGAGGACCCTCTCACACCCAGAGACGCTCACCACCATGTAGATGATGGTGGTGAGTAGAATACAGAAGAAGTTGATGAATCCTGCAGGGTAAGGTCAGAACACAACTTGGTTCAACAAAGATTCCGACTGCGTCTCTTGGCGGCAAAACGGCCGCTTCAGAACGGAATCGACTCCGGGGAAGCATATAACCGGGACGAGACCTGACGCAGCCGGCCTGCCTAACGCAGCCTGATGTCTCACAAGCCTAATGATAAGACAACTAAAGCCTAATATCACTTGAAAATTCGGCCACCACCTCTCTGAGAGAGAGACTCAGCCACCGCGGTTTGAACAAATAGCCGGGGTGGTAATAACGGTGGTCGATCCTAATCTAAACACTGACTAAACCTAATAATAAATACCTAACCCTAGTTAAAACATATTTATATGACCTAGCCTAATATCACAGGATGTCGATGATAAGCCAATCAGCTAGGTCAAAACGTTGCTAGAATTTTTGAGTTGTTATTGTCATCTTTAATTTACAACAAAAGATGGCAATGACAACTCAACATTTTAAAATCAATTTGGATTAATAAGTCAAAATTAGTGCCAACATTTAACATGATATGT
The DNA here is from genome assembly GCA_951217055.1 of Gerris lacustris. Lineage (NCBI taxonomy): Eukaryota > Metazoa > Arthropoda > Insecta > Hemiptera > Gerridae > Gerris > Gerris lacustris. The sequence continues at coordinate 38,732,299 of OX578285.1, read as the reverse complement.
CAAAAATACTTATTATTGACATATTAAGTGGGCTTTCTACGAGAAACCTTTCAGTGTTGGGATGAAGTTTTTACACTATTGATGCATTAATAACCTTGCCAGGTCATCGCTTGCATGCGTTCCTTTATCGTTTGCACGTTTCCTTTTAGCCAAACTGTTAGATTCCGTTGTAATTGTCCCATGTACGATGTTATTGATAGCCAAGAAGAACTGAATTGTGGTTCGCTGTCAAACACAAGTGTCAATAAGTCCAAAATTTGTAAATTATTTTTTTGATTCTCTAATACACTATTGATACATTAATACATCAATAGTGTAAAAACTTCATCCCAACACTGAAAGGTTTCTCGTAGAAAACCCACTTAATATTTCAATAATAAGTATTTTTGACATATCATAGCTCAATTTGGGGTTCATTCTCTTTACAGCCAAAACGCTGTAAGCAAACTATCTAAGAACAATTCAAAATATTACAAGTTAGATGGTTTAATCAAAATACATTTTAATTCAATTTTTAAGTTTTTGGCAGTTTTCATACTACGGAAAGTTAAATTTTAATTATAATTTGATTTAAAATACATTTTAATTTAAATCAGATTATAATTATTATTAAAAACGGGAGATAGACAGAGAAAAATAGACTCCAGCGCAGCGCTGGGGCACGAGCCACGGGCCTCTATATTTCCAGTATAGTGCTCTTCCCAAATAAGCTACACTGAAGAATAATTTCTTCTGTCAATAACGATACCTAGTCCCGAATTAAGCTTTCAATTTTCCACAAGTATAGGAGTCGACATTTACGACAATAGAACTAGACCGAGAAATATCGCTTATAATTATAAAGTACCTAATTGGTACCTGTACCTTGTACAATCAATTAGAAATTCATTTTTAAGTTTTTGGTAGTATTCATACTACGGAAAGTCTAAATTTTAATTTAAATCAAATTATAATTATTATTAACAACGGGAGATAGACAGAGAATAATAAACTCCAGCACCGGGACTCGAACCACGGGCCTCTATATTTCCAGTATAGTGCTCTTGCTAATTGAGGCCCGTGGTTCGAGTCCCGTAGTATGAATGCTATGTATGAACTTTCCGTCGTATGAATACTACAAAAAACTTAAAAATGAATTTCAAAATTCATTATTAAGTCGATTAGAATTTCGTTCTAGTAAACAGAAAATTTTATGTTCCACTTTATAAAAGTAACTTATTTATTAAATCCTGTGTGATGTTCATGTGGTTGCCGATTTCAACACATGAACATCAGATTTGAAGTATATTTAATGAACTGAAGTAGTCGGATGTAAGTTGATCGTTCCCTCGATCAATTTTGGTTCATTGGCTTCATCGATCACCATACTTCATGAAAAACAATGGTGGTTGAAAATAAATTTTGCTACATAAATACAAACTAATGTTGTCAACAAATAAACAATAAAAATATATACTTTAATTTCAAACAACTAAATTTACTTTTATTTAACATTAAATGTAATATTTATGTAAATATTTGTTTACATTATTTCAATTTGATTAAAATATAACAATATTTCTTTATACTTTATGCGTCAAGTATTTTTCATCAAGTGAATTTTAATTTTGTATTTAAATTTAAAAAAACATTTAAAGCTGTTTGTGAAAAAACATTGCTATTTAAAAAGTTCTTCATATTCTATGGCTGATTCTTCGATCAATGTTTCTTCTAGTTCTTTTCTCTTTAGTTCTTCTTTCTTTCGTTTCTTTGTTCTTTAGATGTGATTCCATCGTTGGGACCATTTGGAAGTAAACCAAAGTACGATTTTTATATTTTCAATATTTTATTTTTAAAACTCTAAATATATAAGTAAAAATAGATTTTTAAAAAGCAGACGTGTAATTCCATTTTCATGTTTACAAAAAAAAATTTTTTCATTGCTGTTATTATTATTTTTATATATACAGTTTTTAGTCACTAAATTATTTTTAAATTTAAGGCACTAAATTGGTTTTTTTTTTACACATGGGTAATATTTTTGTATTTATATTGGTACTTCGAATTCTATTCTTGATTTTTTTTATGTCTTGGTCTAGTCACTAGTCACCCAAATGTTTCTTTATATTCAAAAATTAGTTTTACATTAACTATTTATATGTAAACTCAGAGATGGTTTTTATGTTTGATTTTTTTTTAATTCTTAGTACAAACAAAATTAAAATAAGTATACAGGAAATGTGTTATATTTTAGTATTGTTTAGATTTTTATTCTTAATTTTAACTTTTAATTGACACTAAAAATGTTTCTACGTTTTACAAATGAACAAGGATTATTACTTGTGCAAAACTTTTAACAAAAGAATACTTATATAATACATATAGAATTTGTAACACAGGATAAGTGAGCCAAAAATTGAATTAATTCTATGACTGATTTGAGGCTTTTTAAAGTTAAGTTATTATTTACACAATTTTACAAAATATTTGTTCTAGTCATAATAAGTTTTGTCTATATTTCCCCCATGTTATATTGCTTAAACAAATTAAAAGATAAATAAAATCATACATTTAATACATTTTTATAAAAGGTTTAGAAATACATTAAGGTTTTTTAAAATACGTCTTTACCAGCGAGCAAAAATAAAATACATGAATATAAGCTGATGACGTTTCCATCAAAATCATCAGTGAATCCTTAATTTCAATTTTTACTTTGTTGACCGATCACCAATTTCATTCTTAAATTCATATTGATCAAATATTTTGATCAACTTAATTTACTCTTAATGGTTAGCAAATTATATTGTGAAAGAGGTGTAGTTCAATAACCAAACAACGTCTTCACACAAAAATTGTAATTGGAACAATTGACCGGTTTCGGCTGTTCTAAAGCAGCAAGTGACTTGTACTCGTGATGTCAATCCAGTAACCTCATGATTATCTGAAGAAGGCTGCTTTAGAACAGCCGAAACCTTTGGTCAATTGCTCCAATAAAATTTTTGCGTGAAGACGTTGTTTGGTTATTGAACTACACCTCTTTCATGATGAGTCGCTATCACACGTTGGAGAAAAACACAGTCGAGGAAATTATATTGTCTTTATTTATTTTTTTTTTTTTTCAAATTCCTTAGATTTCTGATGAAATTTGTGTCAACATGTATTTTAAACACGACGTTTCGCATTCACTACTTTAACATATTTAAAGATTTTGAACAACGTAGTGTTGACTCGAATCAAAATTATCTGGGTTTCGAGGTCATCCTAGAAACCCTTATGCTTCTGGTAGTTCGTCCGTCCGTCCGTCGCATCTTGGAGTATATCTCACGACCTACTGTAGGTAGAGATTTGAAATTAGGTAACCAAGTTAAACTTTTTTTTGCCCAAAAACAGAAAAGCAATTGAGAACTTTAACACTCAAAATTTCTGCAATCAGCGATTAATTGCGAATTGATCGCAATATTTTATAAATTTTTTTTTCATTTTTAAGTTGGGTATCATTTTAAAGGTATTGAAATTTGGTTCACAAATATATATCCCGTTTCCAAAATGGCGTCCTTTTTACCCCCGAAAAAAATACCCCCCCCCCGCTACCCCATTAGGGCAGGTCCTAAAAATAAGGCAAAAATACAAAATAAGCTACACAATTTGTGTGAGTGGGAGACACCAAGGGATGTGCCACGCAAGTGTGGCACATAGGAACTGTTCCAACATCAGACATTACGTCATTAAGAAGTTGGCATTACGCCATATCCTGCATTGTTTCGTCGCGTCCGACTCATCAGGGGCCCGACGATGCTTACCCAACTCTGGACCTATACTAGATCAAGAAGATCAGATACAGAGCTTATCAGAGACGAGTGTGCTCGCATACCGCCATAATTTCCTGGCTGGCAAAACACATCAACAATGTGATACCGTGTTTGCACACTGCAATAAGCAATAAGCTACACAATTTGTAGACTTGCGTGGCACATCCCTTGCTGTTTCTCAGTCACACAAATATTTAATTGTAAAATTATAGAGAAAATTATTTTAAAATATTAAACAGTTAGCTATTTATTATTATAACACCTCAATTAAAATTAAAAAAAATAATAATACAAAAAAATTGAAAATTCAACGAATAAAACAATAAATATAAGTAATTAGTGCCAGAAAGTTAAGTTAATAATTTTAATTTTTTGTCTTTGTACATTTACCATTAGAAATTTTGTATAAATTTAAGTTAATAAATAATAATTTGGTAATTTTTTTAATGATATTGATTTTTAAAATTTTTTTTTTCATCATATTAAACAAAGATACTGTTACGTCACCTGTCATGTCAACATTGTTTATATTTATATAATTTCAGTTTAGCGTGAGAATTCTTGAATGTGTCATATTTGTATTATAGTTATTGAGTTTAATATATCAAAGTTTACTTCGTCTACTTACTTAATTATTTATAACGTAACAATTGGTGTCAGAAGTAAACGCGGAAGCCGTAAGTATGTTTAAGAGAGTTAAGTTAGTGGATTTAAAAGTTAAGGAGTTAGAAGCTGAATTGAAGGAGCGTTCACAGCCAGTTAGTGGAAAAAAGGTTGACTTACAAGAGCGGCTAAAGCAGGCTATCTCCGAAGAAGGTGGCGATCCCGATTGTTTTGAATTTACGGTGAAGAACAAAGACGCTCTTCAAAATTTGGTCACGCGTGTTGAAGAATCGCAGAATGAATTTAAGAAAATTTTTCAGACGGAAATGAATGAATTTCGGGTTGAGATGGGAAATTACGAAACTCGGATTTTGGAAGCAAAGAAAGAATTTTCGGAAAAATCTCGGGAACAGATGGAAAGTTTCAAGGATGACATGTCGGCCGACCTCGCGAAAGAAAGGGAGGAAACGAATCAAACCTTTGCGAAGATGGAGGAGAGGATAAAAGAGCTGGACGAAAAGGTAAAATTGTTTTCTTTAATTACACCGGGGGGATCAAACACAATAGTCAATCGATTTAAGGCCCCAAAATTTGATGGGGGAACACCCTGGTCTGTGTTTATCAGACAGTTTGAGATAGCTGCTAACATGAATAAGTGGGAAAAGAATTGCAAGGCTGCCTAGAATGCTCTTCTATTGGCATTACAGGGCAAAGCTTTGCGGGTATTGCAGACTATACCTGTTGATGTACAAAATGACTATGACAGGCTTGTAGAGACTTTGGATAGGAGGTTTGGTGACTCTCATTTGAGGCCGATCCACACTTTAGAATTAAAGTCACGATGTCAGAGAGCTGGGGAATTGTTACAGGATTTTCAGCTGGATATTGAGAGGTTAGTCCGGCTTGGCTACGGTGAAGTCCTTCCAGAAGATGTTTTCCAACTCCTAGCCATCCAATTTTTTGTAGACGGTATACGGGACTCCGAGGTTCAGCAGGCACTAAGACTAGTGAAATTCGATAGATGCTCAGATGCCCTGGTTCGAGCTTTAGAAATTGAAGCTGCTAAGAAAGCTGCTAGAGGAGGGCTAGGTGTAAAAGAGATACGGGAAACAGATGAGGACAGCCTGGTGGAGAGGGTGGTATCACGAATTCAGTCAAATATGAGCGTTCCAGTTCAGCCTGAAGTAAGACGTCCTTTATGCTGGGGATGTGGCTCTCCTCAACATTTAAGAGCAGCGTGTCCAATTAATCAGCGATATGGAGGAAGAGGCCGAGGTGGAAGGCAGGGAAACTGAATGGAGTCAGTACTGGGGAGCGACTGCTGACTTCATCAAGAAGTAGCTCCAATAAGTTAATTATTTCCGGAATTCATGAGGGTACCCGATGCTTGATGGCAGATGGACGCGTAGGAGGACGGGAGTTCCAATTTACCATCGATACTGGGGCTAATGCCACAATAATGAAATCTAGCATTTTGCTAAGTATGGAACCAGTGCGTCTTTTAAATAGTAAAAAAAAGCTACAAACAGCCTCTGGGGAAGTTCTATCTGTTCAAGGTGAAGTGGAACTTGATATTCAAATAGGTTGTTCTAGATTCCGCCATAATGTTTTGGTTGCAGATATAACTGATGACTTCATACTAGGCCTTGATTTCATGAGTCAACATGGGCTGGTGGTCAACCTTAAGGATCGGGTCCTTCGAATTGGACAGGAAGAAATACCACTGCACTTACCAGGCGGTATGGGGAAAGTATATAAAGTAATTCTTCCCTCAAAAGTGATCTTGCCACCCTTAAGTGATAACTTATTATATGCAGTTCTAGAGGGTGACGTAGAAGGATGTCTGGGAGGGATTGTGGAGCCGACGGCTAATAGTTGTAAGAAAGAAGGAGTATTGCTAGCTGGCACTCTAGTGAAAATTCAGAAAAGAATCCCTATTCGAGTTGCGAATATCAATCGGTATGGGGTCAAGTTACAAAAAGGAATTATTCTCGGTCAGTGTCAAATAGTTGCGAGTATTAAGAATCTTGCAGTCGAAAGATGCTGTGAAACAGAATATACCGGGTTACCTGATAAACTAGAAACTCTGGTGAGTGGGACTGATAGTGAGTTGTCGGCGGAAAAGAAGAGGGAGGTTAGAAAATTATTCAAGGAATACCAACACATTTTCGCCATGTCTGAAAAAGATTTAACGTTCACTGATGTAGTCCGCCACCATATTAATACAGGGGATGCAACACCAATTCGCCAACAGCCTCGGAGGTTGCCAATAGCCAAACGAAAGGAAGCAGAGGAAATGGTAGAAGACATGGTAAAGCAAGGTGTTATCGAGCCTTCAGAGGGACCTTGGGCATCGCCGGTCGTCCTGGTCGCGAAGAAAGATGGTACCACTAGGTTCTGCATCGACTATAGGAAGCTGAATGACTTAACAAGAAAAGACAGCTACCCACTCCCCCGAATAGACGATACTATTGACACCTTGGCGGGTTCCAAATGGTTTTCGACCTTAGATTTGAAGAGTGGCTACTGGCAGGTAGGTATGGAACCCAAGGACAAAGAAAAAACGGCGTTCACGACAGGAATGGGCTTATGGCAATTTAAGGTAATGCCATTCGGATTGACAAACGCTCCTGCTACGTTTGAACGTTTAATGGAGCTGGTTCTTCGAGGACTTACTTGGAAGACCTGCCTAGTCTATCTGGACGATGTCATTATTGTAGGAAGAACTTTCGAAGAACACCTTACAAATTTGCATGAGGTTTTTTCCCGGCTTAGGAATGCCAAGCTCAAATTGAACCCTAAGAAATGTTATTTTTTTCAACGCAAAGTCCGATATCTAGGGCATGTCGTTTCTGCTGATGGTGTATCAACGGATCCTGCAAAGACCCTTGTTATTCGAAATTGGCCGGTACCCAAGAACGTTCGCGAGGTTAGAAGTTTCCTAGGTCTCTGTACTTACTATAGACGATTTGTTCGAGACTTTTCCAAATTAGCTCGACCTCTTACCAGACTTACAGAGGCCAACGTTAAGTTTGAATGGACAGCCGATACGCAAGAAGTGTTTGAAAGTCTGAAGAATCATCTGATTACAGCCCCCATTCTTGCATATCCTCGAGAGACAGGAGAGTTTGTTGTAGACGTGGATGCCAGTAATCATGCCATAGGGGGAGTTCTATCACAAATTCAGGATGGAGAGGAAAGGGTCATAGGCTATTTTAGCAGATGCCTTTCAAAGCCTGAGCGTAATTATTGCGTGACGCGCCGAGAACTGCTAGCTTTTGTGAAAACCGTACAACATTTCCACAAGTATTTGTATGGAAGACCCTTTCGGTATCGAACAGACCATGCGGCTCTGCGGTGGCTATTACAATTTAAAAATCCAGAAGGACAGCTTGCTCGGTGGATTGAATATCTTCAGGGATACCCATTTGAAGCTGAATATAGGCCAGGGCGCCTACACCAGAATGCAGACGCTTTGTCACGCCGCCCGTGTCCTATCGATTGCAAGTCATGTTGCAGAGTAGAACGAAAGTTCATTGATGTTCTTCGAGTGGGACTATCTACAGTGGGGTGGTCAGCGGAGGAGATGAAGATAGAGCAGAGAGAAGACCCTGAAATAAATAAGGTAATTGAATGGAAGGAAGCAGGTTGTCGACCGGACTGGAAACGAATTGCGGCATGTTCCCCAAACATTAAGGCTTATTGGGCGCAATGGGATTCTTTGTTAATGGAAGATCAGTTGTTAAAAAGAGTTTGGGAATCGGCAAATGGTACAGAAATCCTTCACCAGTTAGTATTGCCAAAAAGTAAGATAAAGGAAGTACTGGAAGAAGCACATTCGGGGCCCTCGGGAGGCCATTTAGGAATCAACAAAACACTGACGAAAATCCGTGACCGATTTTATTGGCTGAAATGCAGGCATGACGTGGAAGAGTGGTGCCGATGTTGCACTCGATGTGCAGGCGTTTCCGGTCCTAATCATAAACCACGAGGCCAGTTAAAGATTTACAATGTAGGTGCTCCTTTCGAAAGAATTGCAGTCGATATTGCGGGACCTTTTCCTGAATCGAATCGTGGCAACAAGTACATCATGGTTGTAATGGACTATTTCAGCAAGTGGCCGGAGGCTTATCCGTTGCCTAGGCAAGATGCGGTGACTACCTGCGATGCATTGCTGGAGAATTGGATTGCTAGGTTCGGGGCACCCCTGGAGTTACACTCTGATCAGGGAAGGAACTTTGAGGCTGCTATCTTCCAGGGTTTATTGGAAAGAATGGAAATAAATAAAACCAGGACCACACCACTCCACCCACAATCCGACGGAATGGTGGAACGGTTCAACCGAACCCTTATACGTCACTTGGCGAAGGTAGTAAATGAACATCAGACGGATTGGGACCAACGCATACCATTATTCCTTATGGCTTATAGAGCCGCCGCCCATGAAACAACTAAGGAACCCCCCTATCGAATATTGTTTGGTAATCAGATGCGTTTGCCCTGTGATATCAAGTTTGGTCGTCCTAAGGATAAACCACAGCCAGTAGAGGAGTACTTAAGGGAATTAGAGGATAGACTGGAATCGGTCCACGGTTATGTTCGTCAAAACATCAATCTAGCGACGGAGCGGATGAAAGCCCGATATGACAGGAAGTCTAACGAACCCCGATTTGCAGAGGGAGACAAAGTTTGGCTCTATAACCCTCGGAAGAAACGTGGACTCAGTCCTAAGCTTCAGGCAGCGTGGGAAGGGCCTTACAATGTTGTTAAAAAGATCAACGACGTGGTCTATAGGATTCGCATGCCACCCAGGGGCAAACCAAAAGTTGTTCATGTTGACCGATTAGCACCATTCCGTGGCCAACCTCTTCAGGACGTGGACGTCTAAGGAGGGGATGATGTTACGTCACCTGTCATGTCAACATTGTTTATATTTATATAATTTCAGTTTAGCGTGAGAATTCTTGAATGTGTCATATTTGTATTATAGTTATTGAGTTTAATATATCAAAGTTTACTTCGTCTACTTACTTAATTATTTATAACGTAACAATACTATTAAAAATGAAGTAATTTGATTTATATATTTAATTAATTGAATGAATTAAATAATTGATAAAATAATGAAATGAATGACTATTTTAAATAATTAATCAAATAAATTTAGCAAATTTATTGTTTTTATAAAATTATTATTTCAATTTTAATCAAACGGTTTCCTTTTGTCGATGTCCAATGAACAAATTCTTTCAAATCAGACTATTCCAGCAGTACCTGAGTACATTGTGGGCTCTCAATCTAGTCCCAAGGACATTAGTTTTGTTTTAAATGGCAGGAGCTCTCATTTTTCTCACAGACTCTATGTAACCATGGAAAAAAACCTTTATCTACGATTGATACGAAATATAAACATTATATCTCTGTTTAGATGCGTAGAAAGTGATTATTTACGTACTTGTATTCATTGCGCAAGCGCGTCTCATAGTTCTGAAGAATTCCTCTTCTTTACCACGCTAGCGCGGTAAAGAAGAGGAATTCTTCAGCTTTACGCACGATTAGCGAGTTTGTTTACATTTAACAAAACTAATTTGCTGTTCTTTTATTAAAGTAACTGTTTATATCGAGTTTTTAGAGAAAAACAATGAGTGAATCAAGTGACTTGAAAATGTGGAGAATAATACTCCTCCAGAAATAATTATTTCGGCAAAAAATACAACTCAAGAATTAATGCCATCTTTATCAAGAGAGAGATACGAACTTACATACAGCAAGTTTATTTTTTCTATATTAATTATTTAATTCTAACAATCGTAGATAAAGTACGGTACGCAACTCGTGCGAAAACGGCATTTTGCATTGCTCGTGTGGTTTTACTACCCTTGCTGTCGCTCGGGTGCAAACTCCACACTCGCATGCAAAATGCTACTTCCCGCACTCGACGCGTAATGTACTATTTCTTGCCTGAAGCGATAAAGGGGGAACTGTAAATTGCACCACTACCTCTTGAAACGAAGTAAGTAATTTAGTTTAAATTGTACCACTACCTCTTGAAACGAAGTAGAATAGAATAGAAAAATATTTGTATTTAAAGCAAATAAGCCTTATACAAAGGGGTATAGCCAAATTACATCAAATTATAAATAATAAAGAGCATTAACGACAAAAATTGGATTAACAATTACTCCTCCAGGATAAAAGATCTAGTTTTGAGAATATTTAATACATAATAAAATATGTTTTTACAATTGTTTTTGTTTTGGTAAGTTAATATGGAAGAAACATTAGTCGTGTCTGTAAAGTAAAGTAATTTAGTTTAAATTGTACCACTACCTCTTGAAACGAAGTAAGTAATATAGTGTAAATTGCACCACTACCTCTTGAAACGAAGTAAGTAATATAGTGTAAATTGCACCACTACCTCTTGAAACGAAGTAAGTAATATAGTGTAAATTGCACCACTACCTCTTGAAACGAAGTAAGTAATATAGTGTAAATTGCACCACTAAATGTACCTTGTGTAACTTAATGATTGGTCTAATGGATTTTGTCACTTTTTGTTTCTTAAGTGTGATGTTCCTTTGTCCCAAAATACGTTGGACTAAATGTCCCTTTGTCTTATTTGATTGTTAGGCTAACATATATGTTATCACTTTCAGTTACAGAAGTGTGATATTTCCTTTGTCCCATCGTACATTGTACAAAATATTTTACTTACGATGGAACCATTGAAAAGAGGTTTAAAGGAATTTGTGCAATTTACATAGTTTGACCTACCTCGTTCTGGAAGGCAGTGGTGTTATTTTCCTTTACATGCTACTGTACTTTTTTCCTTACCTCGTTTTGAGATGTAGTGGTGCAATTTATTTATTTTCTCTTACTTACTTCGTAAAACATTTTTTTTTATTTCTGGTAAAAAAAAGGTGCAATTTATGTATACCTCGATAAAGATGTCCTTATCAATAGTGAAATTTAAACCAAGGATATGCGACATAACCAGAAAAAAACTAAATATAAATGTACATGGCACAAATTATTATTATTCTTGGATATTGCATTTAGGTTTTACATTTTATTATTACATTTAGGTTTCATCAACTAACCAATTTTCTTTGATGAATCCGATCCTCCCTCCGTCGCAGGGTCGAGGAAGACCAAAAAGTATTCTTCCTACCTTATTTGCTATCAAAGAACTTTCCTCTAGCTGAAGAGACATTCCTTTTTTACATTGGGTAGATTTGAAATTGTTTATTTGTCGACGTAATGTGGCGTTATCCAGCAGTTTATTCTATTGCACACATTACACTTAATAAAATTCTCAATGCTGAATGCATGGTGTATCAACAGCGGAGTTATTCAGCCAGTTTTTTATGGTTATTTCGCATATTCTTGGTTTGAATTTCACTATTGATAATAATATCTTTATCGCTTTCGGACAGAGAAACATTATTCACTGGGGTAACCTCGAGTTTTAAATTTTAGCGTCGAGGTAGATAAAACAGGTTTACCATGTGCCAGAACTTATTTCTATCATAGTGCGTAGGCTTTTCGATTGATGTAATCATTAAGTTCTAGGTCTTCCAGTGGTGACCGCGTCATGATCTGTATTTTTCCCTGTTACGCTGGAGGCATCATCAGGGGTGTACATGTTGTTCTGAGCGAGGGGCAACTTGGAATGTAGAGTCCACCTTGTCCCTCACTCAGAACAACATGTACACCCTTGATGTTGCCTCAAGCATAGGAGACGAAACGTTGGAAAACAAATAGATCATGACTCGGTCACCACTGGAAGACCTAGAACTTAACTTTATTTAGTTGAAACTACATTCCTAATCGGATAAGGGTGGATACGATATCCATACATCCATATTGCTTATTTCTCCTTATGGTTGTCGAATCTCTCGTTGTAAATGCGACTCTGACTTGTAGATAAATAGTTTTCTGCCCTATAAGAGAACTTTGCTCCAGTTAAATATCACTTTAATTACTTAGTCGTGTCCTCTTCTACCGACTTGTGTAGAGGATTTAAAAAGAGATTTTCAAGCAACCCTATCTTCCCCTAACCTTTTGGCTTTGGTCCAAGGAATGTCACACTTTTGTTTTTTCCCTCTACTTATCGGTGATATCTCATTTCCACTGTTTGTAATCTTTGATAATGTATTCTAAAAGGGCCCAGCTTTCAGAAGCGTAGGTTAGAACTGGTACGTATGTATTCATATACAAAAGCATTTTTGTCTGTTTAGAAATTTCCTTAGAAAAGTGTCCAGTCCATGTCACTTTCACTCACAGACATTCAACTTGTCCTCCAGTTATCCTCAACCAAGGAGTGATCCAACAATCCTCTTCCGTAAGATATCTAGGCCTACCTACATCTTGATCGACAACTGACTTGGGATCAACACACTAAAACTAAACATACGGACACTAACAAACGATATAATTCCCTTTTGCGACTCCTTGACCAAAGATCCCACCAATCCCTTTATAATAGGGTCCTTATATATATTTGAATCCTTAAACCTATTTGGACATATGGAATTGAGCTCTGGGGTTGCACCAAGCGCTCGAATTTCTATAGACTCCAATCCATTCAATCAATAATTATCCTTCGAAAATTCACCAATTCCCCATCATACGTTTCTAACCTTACAATTCAGCGTTTTGGTGTAGCAAAGTCGTGGGGAAAACAGCAAATGATCTTGAATTTTGATGCCCAAGCTCTGCTACTTATTTTTCTTTTTAATGAGCTTCAAACGTACCAAAAACAGGACTCAAAAATAAAAGAAGAAATAAACTTGTGGTCTGTGACAATTAAAGTTAATAGATTTTCCTAAAAATGGCATAAATGTCTCACGAAAAGACAATATTTGACTTCCTTCGTCTTTCTTACTGAAAGACCATTACACAAAATAAATCGATTAGTTTATAGGGGATTTTTTTTGCTTTCAAAGCTCTTCGTAAATTAAGCTTATTCGTAAATTTCTAATCAGGCCCATTTGGGCAATCTAATGTAAGAGTTTGTCCACGATGCAAATTAATTTGACACTCTCTTATTATTAAACAAGTAAAATATACAAATTAGTTCGAAGGATCATTGATTAGCAATAATGAAGGATAGGGGTGAGATACAGGGTAAGGTAACGAGATAAAGTAAGGGTGTTTATAGGCTTGGAGTTCACTAGGGTTTTCAGCTCGAACAAGTGGAGTTAAAGGGGAGAGAACCCTTAATGAAGGGCCAACGACCTAGAGGCAGAATAATCACTCTTTGTAACCCGGTTACACTTGATCCTCATGATTAAAACTTCGGTAGAGAGTTGAGCTTTAAGCAGAATGCGCCTTTTTTAACTTTTCCACTGTTAGTGGAACTCAAATGAAGTACCATCGTCGGTCAGGTATCAGAAATGAACCATTTCTTCAAAGCCATGTTAACAAGTAGGCCTACATCTACATGTCTATTTGTAGTAACAAATAGTTCCTCTTGTGGGAATTAAAGTTTAGGGTTCAGCGTAAAACTCCAGTTAACAGAATGATATTTTTAACATGGATATGTTATAGCTCTGGGAAATAAAAGAAATTTCCGTCACGCAAAAAACATCATGAAAAATGTGACACTTTCAAATATCGTGCCAGGTGATTAGAATTTAACAGGAGGTCGACAGGTTTTCATTTATAGTACAATATTTTGATGATAGGCTGGCTGAAGTTTCAATAAGCGACATGGAAATTTTGCGCTCTTATATATCGCGCCAGGAAATGAGAATATAATAGGAGGTAGATTGGTCTTCTCTTGTATTGATTGTTGTACTATATTTCGCCGTTAGAAATTATACATTTTATATAAAGATGTCAGAGCTCCTATCGGACTAATTGGAAACCAAAATTAATTATTGTTTTATAATTTCACCCTAACATCCATCTACGCTTTCAATTCGACATGCATACTGATTTTCTCCTCTTCATGGAAAAGCATTGAAATCCACGATTCAATGCTTTTCCATAAAATTGAGAACAGAAGTATTTTTTTGGACGTGATTCCTACTTTCACTTATTCTAACCTATTAAAAAACTTTTTCCCAAAATTATTCACTACCTTGTACCAAGCAACAAACTCTCCTCCACTTATTATTTTCTTCCATGGTATCACTATATACATGAATAGGCGTAGGATAAATGTATGCATAGGTACATGCACAATTTACATGTATGCATAGGATACAGGTATACACTTTTTTGTCTCTAAATTTCTTGTTTATCTACCTCAATTGATGCACTCATTATACATAGGTCTTATACGATTCTCACCATTTTACTTAAGCTCGAAATACTGGTATACTAATATAAAACCACTGAGAGTTATAGGAACGGAACTGCTGTGTGCGAAAAGATTGTTTCTTATTTAGTTTTAGTTTTTGAATTTAAAATATAATTTAGGATTTAAAAAACCCCAAAATTAGAGATGTATTGTCAAATTAGTTGGTCAATTTAATAAAACCTGAACACTCTATGGCAAATGTAGTAACACGATATTTTAGGATCCTCGACTGTGTTTTTCTCCAATGTATGATAGCGACTCATCATGAAAGAGATGTAGTTCAATAAACAAACAACGTCTTCACACAAAAATTGTAATTGGAACAATTTACCAGTTTTGGCTGTTCTAAAGCAGCCTTCTTCAGATAATCTTGAGGTTACTGGATTGACTTCACGAGTACAAGTTTACTCAATCTTGAGGTTACTGGATTGACTTCACGAGTACAAGTTTACTCAATCTTGAGGTTACTGGATTGACTTCAAGAGTACACACTTCCAATCCAGTGACCTCAAGATTATCTGAAGAAGGCTACTTTAGAACAGTCGAAACCGGTCAATTTTTCCAATTACAATTTTTGTGTGAAGACGTTGTTTGGTTATTGAACTACCTCTTTCATGACGATATTTTAGCAGCGAAAGGGACAGACAAAGAATGTCCATCGTATTGGTTAAAGTTCGTATATGTCTGTCTATAACATAAAAGGTTTTTGGTAATTGTGGGTTATCAGGACACAAAAATAAGTCAAACGTGTCAAGGATTAAGAGGTTTACCTTGTTAACTTGTGACCCAATAAACTCACGTGTACCATTTTAATTACACATCACAAGTATAATCTTATTAAATTATATAATTGATAAAATACTTGATGTAATATAATAAAATGCCTATTCAACCATTACCTGTTGTACCATAAAGTTACCTGTTGATGTATCATTTTAGATGTCGCCTTAATTCAGTCGTCTGTCGTAAACATAAAAGGTTTTTGGTAATTGTGGGTTATCAGGACACAAAAATAAGTCAAATGTGTCAAGGATTAAGAGGCTTAACTTGTTAACTTGTGACCTGATAAACTCACGTGTACCATTTTAATTACACATCACAAGTATAATCTTATGAAATTATATACTTGATAAAATACTTGATGTAATATAAAAAAAATGCATTTTCTACCATTACCTGTTGCACCATAAAGTTACCTGTTGATGTATTATTATAGATGTCGCCTTAATCCAGTCGTCTATCGTAAACATAAAAGGTTTTTGGTAATTGTGGGTTATCAGGACACAAAAATAAGTCAAACGTGTCAAGGATTAAGAGGTTTAACTTGTTAACTTGTGACCCGATAAACTCATGTGTACCATTTTAATTACACATCACAAGTATAATCTTATTAAATTATATACTTGATAAAATACTTGATGTAATATAAAAAAAAAAAAAATGCATTTTCTACCATTACCTGTTGTACCATAAAGTTACCTGTTGATGTATCATTTTAGATGTCGCCTTAATCCAAGTCCATGACGATGAGATGTTCGCTCAGTAAAAAACAAAACCTATAATATTTTAAAAGAAACCCCGAAAATATGACCGAAGACGAAGTACGCTTTTATTTTTATTCTAAATACATATTTAGGACTGCGATTTGTCAATTATTCAAAACAAGCCAAGAAGCATTAAATAACCACATTTAAAGTCGCTAGATCTCTGCTTTTAAAACCTTTTGTTTAAATTATTTGCTTTTTAAGAATCGGATAAAAATATGTGTGACTCAATCCAATGGAATATCTTCTTATATTGTAAATATATCACAGTCAGTAAGCTTCTGAAATCCCTTGCGGATAATAACCATCAAAATGACTATTAATCCCGGTTTTGGTCAGCATATCTACTAAAACGACCTATTTTAAATTTATCATATCCATTTTCATCCTACACTTGCAGTTTATGCTCTATATACAAGATGTGCTTGATAGATACTGCTAGTTGGGAGTGGGTTAATGGAGCATTAGCACCGCTGTCTTGAAGTATATTATGCTATCTCCCTTTATTAGAGTCGAAAAGGGTCTTCCCTTGAACCAGGTATAGAAGCTTTTTGACTTGCAGCTCTTTGTCCTCGTTCAATATAGTGCTAAGAAGTTTCTATGGCCGATGAAATTGAAAATGAGTTAAGATTTTATGTGTTAGGGTTTTTAAATCGAGCCCTCCTTCCAAGATAATATTAGATGTAATTCAAGATTTTTCTGAAGGGGGTGGTTCAGAGTAAAAATATGGACTTAGTTATGTTACTGTGTATGTTGACTTATATGAAAATGTGGACTAAGCTGTCTACTTGACTGGACTTAGTTGTTTACTTAGTTTCGATTTGTGATCTAGAATCTAGATGACATTTTTGTTGAGATGACAGTTTGTTTATTACATGAATTCAACTACAATAGTAACGTTTTGTTTGGGTTTAATCAAAATATGTCTACAAATTTATAAGACAATCTTTAGGTTATCCGAAAGTTGTAGCCTTAGGTGGTAATTTTTAGACAAACAATTACTGTTACCAATTAAGGCACAAGATAGATAAAACCACTAAAGGTTTTCTATTCATCTGATTACTGTGAAGCCCTAGTAGTAGTAGTAGTAAGGAGCGGGGAGGCCTAGCCTAGCAAACAAATAAAATTTTGATCCTTTTTGCCAACCCCAGGCGTTCCCACACCTGTCAAATCACCACCACCTCACTCTCAAACCTTTTTGTTTGGATTATGAAGAAGAGGATGTCTTGCCACTTCAGTGTATCAAGTTCCTTTACCCCAATTCCTCCCTTCCCTAAGATATGAAAGCACAATCTCCCATATTCTTCACACACTCCCAGGTAAGAGTAAGCTGTTTACTGTGAAGCCCTAATAATAATCTGTAATAATTTTGTACGTGTCTTTTATATTAACAGGGTGCTGTCTACATTAAAAATACGGCACCATTTTGTGCCAGTATTAATCCTCGGGGTATCATTATAACTTCTTAAGTAATTTAGACGAATAACTGTAAGATTAAGTCCAACTTGGTAATTTTAGGCTTAATGTTTACTTATACTAAGAAAGGAATGCATAGTTAACAAATAAATACTCTTAACCAACCTAAGGTAGCCCTAATTATCTATAGGAAAATTAAATGCAGCAAAGATGGAATATAGCTTATAATATTTCTAATAGTCTTATATGCGAACACTTTTATATTATGTGGATGTTAGCCAACAACTTACCCACCCTTGCTATATTATTATGCTTACTATACTATATTATAGATTGGGCTAGATACTTTGGAGTAGCATCATTGCGAACAATAAAAATGCATGGAGAGGCTTTTGTTTCACGTGGTTCAAAAGTTATAGCTGAAACAAACTTTTAAGTGGCCGCCATCTTGATCTTGATCAGGGCCGATTATGCTGATTAACAAACTCGTCCTATTTGTTAAATTGCCAACGGAGTCTTTGTGTGCACTTAAAGCACATACGTGGCTCAATAAATTATATAATTTCATTATAAATATATTCTTAAAAATAACTTAATATTATGTGCCCGGAATGCATTTAAAATATTTTATCTCCAGTAGGGAGAAGAAGTTATGATTTTGGATTAGTTTAGAGGGGCTAAAGAAAGTCTTTACTTCCCTGAACTCAAAAAGTAGGGCGAAAAAGTAAAGTAGGGAAAAAAAGAAGGATTGCCAACTTAATTATTTTATAAATAGTAGAGAATGAATAGCTAATGTTGTAATGTTGTTAAAAACAGGTTGGCGACACTGCTATTTTGACCTTGTTTATCATTATTTTTAAACCTACATCTAAATAACCTTCTATATGAGTTCTTGATTAGTTGGGTCTTTTAAGGAAAGTTACGCCTCACATTTGCGATATTTCGATCCCTCCTTGGATCATTCTCAAGCTAGAATCATAGTTTATTTAAAAAATTACACTTTACCAAATATAACCAATGTACAATGCTAAATGACATTTTTATTTTAAATAATAACAATGGTAACTTGAATCCTTACTAACCTGACTTATTAGCTGACTACATTGTCAAGTTATTGTTTTCTATAAAGTGTTTTGAAAAAGTTTAATAAAAATCGGACAGATTCTCGTCAATTCACCCTAAAATATTGAAAATGAATTAATAATAATGATTGATGATACCCCACATGTTATGTAGGTTTTTAAACATGATTATCAAAAGATCAATGCTTATAATTAGATTTGTACTTACTCAAATACAGGAACTGTCAATTCCAATTTTAATTAACAATATCTCAGACATCGAAACATATAAACAAATTTTATTTGAGTTTAATTGCAATTCTTATTTGTTTTTAATATAAAATCTCTTATATCTGCTATTAATAAGTGCTAACAATTATTGTTATTTATTAAAATAATAAATAAAACCTTTGCAATGGATAAAGATGTATTTTTTCCCTAATGGAGATAAAATATGGAATCGGGAGTAAAGTGCTATAATTCCCCTCGCGATAATTATCGCGAGGGGAATTATAGCACTTCACTCCCAAAGTACATACAGTATTTTATCTCCAGTAGGGAGAAAACACATCTTTATCCATAGCATTATTCCCTCGGGATTTAGGGACCATGGTTCCTTCGGCTTTGCCTCAAGAACTTACTTACCTAGGTGCATAAATCTTGATGCCACAGAGTTCTACCCTCCCTCGCAACGATATGTTGATCCAAATAAAGAGTAAATATACTTCACATAATAAACTGAATTTGGGAATTCTTCAGTTATTCAAAACTCATGGATAAATGTAATTTAATTTTCCTCTTAAATTCACTCTTTTGTGCAGATTCAATAATTCCATTTGAAATTTTCTAGAGTTTTGATCTCAGTGATGGAAAAGGGCGAGTTAAATAATTGAAAATATGTAATTTTCTTGTCGAAATCTTGAAAGCGTAAATCAAATCAGGAAGAAAGAACTTTGATTTTTTTAGGATTATATTTGTCACAATAATTAGATAATGTTAGGAAATGGAAAAGATAACCTTTCTCTCTATGCGGGATTGCCACAGATGAAGTTTATTTAATATACCTACAATAGTGTCACATCTTGATTTTGCTTTTGTAAGGTTTCAACAAGGGATTTCTTTCATATCCATGAATAGTTTAATTTCGTTTTCATATTATACAATTTCTTGAAAACGGTTGCTCTCGAGAGCCATCAAACTGGGCAATGATGCTTAATATTTCTATATTCTCTTTCAATATCAATTAGCAATTCTCGATGACCAAGTTCAAATTTCTTAATTGTGTTTATGCAGTTAGAGATACAACAGAGATAAAATTTTCTAATTGCGATATAAATATTTTTAAAAAAAATACGTGTGGTGTCGCGGGACACCTCGCGAAAAACGAAGTTCCTTACGCTTTTCATTAATTATAAATTATAAAATCAATTTTTTTATTATAAAATCACAGTTCTATAATAAGTATACGATACTAACTACTTATACAGAGTTAGAAAGGAGACAAAATTAAAAGTAACTAACTATTTGTACTAGCGGAGTTAAGGCAAAATTAAAAGAAAAGCTTTTTATTATCTTTGAAGTGAGCGTCTTTCAATAAATAATGTATTGTATATTGAGTGAGAAAAGTTAATGATGAATTTATAGTTATAGCAGATGGTTGTAGAGACGAAAAAAAACTGGCCTCTCAGACTCCGTCGGAATATTACTCCAATTAAATATTATCATAAAAAATATAAATCACTAACACATAAAAACTTCTGCTTGTATCAGGTTGAAATTTTACATGCCTGTTTCAATTGTACTATAGGTGATGTATACAAAGTTTCATTTAAACCGTGTCGTTAGAACGTAAGATATCGGTAAAAACGTTGTTTTCTTTATTTTAATCGTTTATGTCCGCTTTAATAAATTTAGCGACCTTTATCCCTTCATAGCAGTGTCGGTATTCGTTTTACTAAAAAATGTATTTAAAAAAGTTGTTTGTCTCATTAAATAGATGAAGTTAGAGTTTTTTCGGAACGCTTGGGCGGATAACGTTGTCCAACGTCCCTGCCTGGGCATTGGTAGAATGACCATGTTGGTACACATGTTCATTCTACCAATTTTCAACTAAGTCGGTCAACTTTTACACAAGTTATCGTCATCCGTAGATTGTGTGACTGTGATTTTGGTCGTTTTATTCGGATTACTCCCGGGCTCCAGAACGTGCCATAAGGAACTTCGTTCCAAAAATGCGGCTCTCCCATTTTTTGTTTAAAAACAACACATTTTTCTTAGAACATAATAGAAAATAAAATTAAAATTACTTCTTTATTTATAAAAAATCTCGCGGGCCGGATAGAAACTTGCCGCGGGCCGCAGTTGGCCCGCGGGGTGGGGGGTTGCCCACCGGTGCTGTAGACCATAAGGAGAAATCCTGGGTTTCTTTTTTACAAAGATAAAATTTTAGAAATTCATTGTTGGTAGACATTAATAATATTTTAATTTAAATCAAATTATAATTATTATTAACTACGGGAAACAGACAGAGAAAAATAGACTCCAGCGCGGATTTTTAAATTAAAATTTAATCGTTCCGTAGTATGAATACTACAAAAATCGTAAAATATGAATTATTAATAATATTCAAAATGGCTGACTGGAAAAGTTGTTTACTAAAAAGCGTTTTTCTTATAAAATGAAGCTAAATTTTAAGATTCTAGTACAATTGGTTCCGAATGTATCGCCAGTTCAATTTAGCTAATAAATAGCCTTCATCTTGATTCAAGATGGCGGTTTGTATTCTTTTTATTTATTATTTTTTTTTTTTAGCAAACACCTAGAATCAAAATGGTACTACCTGCAAAAATTCAATATCTTGGTGCAACAGGTTCTGGAGATATCGCTTTGACAAATATTGCATATACTTGGCCACCATTTTGAATAAAAATGGCCGATTGTAAACCTCTTTTACAAAAGTTGTTTTTGTCATTAAAAGAAGATACTTTCTAAATTTCAAGGTTATAGTGCAATTCTGGAGATATCGTCATGTCCTATTTTGCATAAATGGCCACCATTCTGAATCAAGATGGTGGAACGTACAAAGATTTCTTAGGAACGGTTATCTGGTTTATGGATCAAATATCTATTGGAAATGTTTCAATGTTATACGTGTTTATATAAATGGCCACCATTCTGTATCAAGATGGTGGATCATATAAGGATTTCTTAGTAACCACCTTGGGGGTAAGCGGAACCTACCTACAAAACTTCATGGTCATGGGTCTGGTGGTATCAGAGATATCGTGATGAGTCATTGATTGAGTGAGTCAGTCAGAGAGGTCGCAATTTAATCATGAATCTTCTACTTTCATCTGTACCCTTCTATGTTACCATCGGTGTAATTTGCGATTAAATTGGGATTATTGTTTCTCTCTTATTTGACTTGTGATTGATTCTAGTTATTTTGGTGCATTTATTAATGAGGAAAAAAATTCGGATGGTACCTACCCTATTTTTGCCGGTATCTTGCAATCTCTACATTATTCATTATCAATATTATGTTAATCAAATTCGTCCTTGATGTTATTTATTTACATTTTTGCCACAATTGTAGCTAATACAATTTTAATCTATGGCTTTTTGTTGAAAACTACGTCTGTTTTTTTTTTTTAATTTACATTATTGAGCACGTCTTTGAATTTTTATTTTTATTATTGAGCTCGTCTCTGTAATTTTCATTTACATTGTTGCCACAATTGTAGCTCATACTATTATAATTATGTTTTTTTTTTTTTTGTTAAAGACCACGTGTCTGTTTTTTTGTTTGTTTTTCTCATTATTGCCACAATTTTAGCTAATACTATTTTAATGTATGGCTTTCTGTTGAAGACCTCGTCTCTGTATTTTTTATTTACATTATTGCCACAATTGTTACACACTGTTGTCCCCGTACTTCCTTGACTGACGCAATTATTACTTGACCGTGGGAGGAAGGTGTTTTTGTGTGTATCTAAAACACAATTTAGATATTTTCTTAAGGTAATATTTTTGAATTTATTTAGGTGGAGCATAGTAGTTGAAACGCTCCCGTAACTAATTTAATTTCTTTGTTAATTACTCAGCCCGGTTTTCTTAAACTTCTGGGTCTGACAGATAAGAAAGTTTTTCCGACCGTACTCAGTAGCTTGATCCACTAAAACTCTTTATAATTTGGAAGGCTGTAAATTACTGCTAATTTTTGTTCTTGAATTATCGTCAGCGTAGCTTCATATCGATAAAATCTAGACACTCCTGTTCGTTGCTGAAAGTTACTTCATGGTTGATACGAAATTGACTTATTGTGGTGTTTTCTTCGATCCAGCAAAACATCTCTGTCCAGAAGAAAAGCCTTCTTCTCTTGACTTCATCGATTGCTTTCAGAAGCTTCCTAAAGGACATCGAAGTCTTCAGCTTTATTCGCTTCCTTTAGAATTTTACTTAGGTAGTATCTTATCAGCTAAGCCATTGATATACCCTGTAAATCACAGGACAATCTAAATGCCGGCTTGGAAACCTTTGACCAAGATATGAATTTCCTCCTTTGTTTGTCAAACCTCGCCTACTTTTTGTAAGTTTTTTCTAGGCTTGTAGGTTGCATATTCTCTTTATAAATGCAATCTTAATACATGCATACTATACAATTCCAAAGATGACCAAAAAACACTTCCTTGACCCACTTCCCATCTATCTACAATAACAAAAAAAAAAAAGATTCTACTTTAGTCAAATATGAACGCGGAGTCTACTTGTTTCCTTTATGAATTTACTTCAGCAAGCAACTCTACTGCTTGATTTCGTCGTATTTGTGTTTACTTATTCCTGACCTGTTCTACTTTCTTGTATAACAAATAAGTTTTTTTTAGTGGTGATCACTATTTTAGAGGTTGTGTGATGATTTTAGTAGTTTGGAAAAGTCCATCTTGAAGTTCTGTCTTCGAGGATTCATTTGGCATATGGCGTAGAGGATACTCTTGGTATTCCAGCACTAATTTGTTTTTTCGTTCACCATGACTATTTGGCCATGTCAATTTTCAGTTTTCTTATCCTGTGTAAAGACTCTTTAATGGTCCTCCATCAGTCCCTTCTTTTTCTGATCAGTTTTCATGTAGCATTACAATATAATCTTCTTTGATCTTCAAAGATTTTCAATTGTGACCAAGATATGATCTTAATTCCTGCATTAAAAAAACAACTTTTTTTATAAAATAAAATTAATTAATTATAAAAATTTATTATTACATATTATAAAATAATTAAATTTTAAAAATTAAAGTTTAAAAAAAAAACGAACTAATTAGTCAAGGTCAAAATAATATTCTTCATTTTATTTATATTTAGCATAATAAATTTTCTAGTCTAGTTATAAAAATTATGGCAATAATATTTATGCACTAAAATAATAATTGTATTATTTTAGCACTGCATTCTTGCAAAATTGTGCACTTATAAAAAAAAAATATTACTACTTTTTGTTAAAATTTTAAATTTTTTTTAAGTGATTAAAAATAAAATATAATTGTGAGTTTGGTCAATGCTGTCTTACGCAGTTATCTAAATATCTAATCGACATGTCTTAATTTCGTGCTACTAAAAATATAATGATCTGATATATTAAAATACTTAATTATAATATAATTGTATAAATATATATAAAAAAAACTTATTAAATTAACGAACTTAAAATTATTTATTGAATAAATTAAATTTAAGAACTAATAAATTATATTTTACAGTATTAATAAAGAAATAAATTCATGAACTTAACTACGTTTATTATATAGAAGGGGATTAATTTGAGAATATGAGTTTACAATAGTAATATTATTAAATACATTTAAAAAAAAAAAACTACTATTTGCAGTTAAACTTTAAAGTGCTAATGCTAATGTTTGGGAATTGGTTTCATGTAAAAATTGTGCCTGGATATTTTTTTTATTTTTTTTTATTTTATTTTTTTTTATTTCTTAGGATAAATAGCTAATGTCAACTAACGGGGTGTCTATATATTTTATTTTATTTTTAATTTGGTAATTTGTAAGTACAAGTTTGGAAACTATTATTGGTATAACTTAACCTAGTAATTACTCATAGGACTGTTCCAGTTATTTAACGCTTTTTGAGAAGCAAGAGACCCCACGCGTCTTTTCGCATTTAAAACTGGAAGCATGTTGAGGAGTTTTCATGGAGTCAGTTAGGGTTAGGGTTGACGGGATGAACTGAGTTTAACAGTAACATGAACACTTTAAAAGTTTTTATGGAGTCAACTAGGGTTGACAGAGTGAACTGAGTTTTACATTTCTATGAGCATAAACACTCTAAAAGTTTTTATGGAGTCGGCTAGGGTTGACGGGGTGAACTGAGTATTTACATTACCATAAACACCCTCAAAGATGCTTTTAATGTCAAAAGCGAAAAGTCGGGGAATTTACTACTCTTCTAGAACTCCATGAGTTTTTCATGCACATTTTTAGAAAAAGTTGTCAATATTATACCTAAAAATACGTATGCCTTTATAATTTTATACAACTAAATTGTACTTACTTTTTGGAACGACCAAAACGATCTAGCAAAAAAAGCATTCAAGCATTTCCTGTATAAACTTTTATAAGCATTTTCTGTACAATCATTTTCTATAGAATTTTAAAAAATCGGCTCGGTAGTAATTTGTGCATTACTTTTAGTCAGCTATTTTTAAAATATATAAGCTCTAATGGTTAGATATTTAAATAATTTATTCCCATTAAATTGGATACATATTTGACATCCTGAAGTATGACATTTTTTGGGAGAAAGAAAAGCAAAGCATGATTTCATATCTTTTTTTTCACAGTCAAGGTCTAGGTTTTGAACTAAAATTCATACAAAGGTTGAAAATATAACTTTTAAACTAAATAAACTTTTTATTCTGATCATGAAGGCCACCCAAAATATGTTTTCCAATTTAATTATGGAATTTGACGGTACTGTTTAATACCATAAAAAAAGTTGTGCTTATTCTAGATTTGACATTGGCATCAAGATAATTATGTCCTTCGAAGGTACCATTTGTTCCTCTACCATTACTTTAAATATTAATGGTAATGTCGAAGAAGTTAATTAGAAATTTAAGTCAAATATTTTTCTTATAATAGATTTACTATGATAACATTCACTCCAGGAGGCTTAACATATTCAGTGGTCATATATATCAAATGTTACAGAATTGATAATAACATTATGAGGTGTTAGAGTGCTCGTACTTGCAAGGTATCTGTTATGATAATTAGAAACCTGACGATGAGTCACATCATGTAGATGTATCGTACTTATATTATTACATCGATTGGATGTATCACGGTGATGATCACCTTGAGAGTTGTCACCCGTATTATTACATCGAGCAGATGTGTTACACTAATGATCACATCTAGCAGATGTACCACACTGATGATCACATCAATTATACTGATGATTGCATCAATGGTCACCATATACCGGTTATGGTCACCATATACCTCTACATATGAAGCGTATGATCACACAGAGCAGATGTGTCACACTGATCACATTGATTAGAGATTTACCATGGTGATGATTATTGGGATTAGATGTATTAACTTTAACTGATTATGTTTATTCATTACATTAATTTAATGTTCAAATGTCTTTTTATATGATAGGACTAAAATCACCAATGATGACCTTAAAATACTCGGACTAATATGTCCAACGTTACCAAATAATGTTTCTTATCTAAATAGTAGTTATCCAAGATAACATAAGTATCGAAGCTTGGAAAAGGTTACATTCATGTCCTGCATTCAGCTGTAAAATTAACTAGCCTGCATTTTTGCAGTTAGGCATTATATTTAGTAGTAGTAGTCTAGTACTTTCTACTAGGACGGGTAGGACGAACCACTTGTTCGAACCTTGCAATTAGGCCATCATTCAGGCCCTTTTTACGCCCCGCGGTAGAGAGTTCCAGCCACTTCACACATCATACATATGTACATTTGTACCGCCGAAGCGAGTATGATGTGATCAATAGTGAGCCATATAAATCAGAGTGTCACGGCGAGGAATCGAACCCCGTCTCGTTCCACTCGAGATTCAGTGATGGCCGAGCAGACGTGGTTTAACTCACACGGCTACGCTAGCTCCCTGGCATTATATTTAATAACTAATGAGCATTTTTCCAAATGCTGCTATCCCTACATCTCTCATGTTACCCAAAAATATATCAGCTACTAAATTTTAATTTGGACATCCAGAAAATCGATTTGACTGCTCAGAAAAACAGCCTTATTTGTCTAGTCAGTTAGTATCTTTGTTCTATAGTGTCGAAGAAAGCTCGAAAAGGCAGTATTTTGCAGTGGTTTTGTCAAATAAATTTCAACTGCTCAGAAAGCATCTGTAATCATTAAACTGATCAATAATATATTTTTAATTTTAGGAATAGTAACCAACAAAAAGGGTTAGAAAAAAAGCAGAAAAAGTTAATAAAATAAATGCAATAAAATATTTGTTAGCAGTTTTTGGTATAGGTTTAAGGATTTTTTTGTTATTAGTTTCATGCTATGATGCTTCAAACGTGCTATTATAACCTTACCTCTATTATAATTTAAATAGATAAAAAAGGTTTTGAACTGCTTGCCAGCACGATTAGATGCCTTCTTAATCGTGAAAGCAAACGGAGATTTGATGACTATACTAATCCTTAATTGTGATCCTAAAATATATTATCCAATATTTTATTTTAAATTAGTCAAGGATAAAATTAGACTGTGGAGAATGCAGCCTTAGCCGTTAAATGTATTTAAAATAGATATTTTTCTAGTGCTAAGTTTGGCTCTGCCGCTCAGGAAGAAACTATTATGACGGTGTTAGTTTCTTTCTGAGTAGGTTGGTTATATATGTAGAAAAAAAAATCTATTGGCTACAATGAGAGGGTATCCTAAAAGTTTTGTTTAAGTAATAAGATATAATAGCATAATATGTTGTGTCAACTAAATCTCTGTTGGTTAGAGAACAACAGCAATTATCATCCTGGCCAGCAAAAGATATTTGTGTGGAGACAAGTTAAATACTTCTGATCAGATAGCATTTTCCTTTAAACTATGATTTTCGTTGATTTGGCTATTTCTACTATTACTAATCAAATGGTATCATAGGGTATGATATTCTACTAGAGATATTTTTGTTAATAAGAATACCAAAAATAACTTTTCTTTTTTGATATTTTATGTGTACAAATTTGCACTTATAGTACTATTATATACTTACGGTTTATTTATTACAACCATAATACTATATATTTTGATCATTTAATTTATATGCATTGAAGTATTATACTAATAATTATAACTAAAACTACTTTTTACCTCAGACTAAAATATAATTAAAATCAAGCGATGCTGCCAAGTTTATCTCTACAAGATATTATTTTAGAGGATATTTAACTTCTATTGATCAGAATATATCCGTAACTGTCAAAGATATTTTTCTTGTAGCAAGTTGATCACTGTTTCTGAAGAAAGCATTACGATAGTGTGTTAATGCCTGTAGTCGCGCGATCAGAGGATTGCAGCCTGAGCCTAACGACAAGCCGAATGACCTGAGCCGCTTGTGTTGTTGTTCAACTTCCAATTCAATTCTCAATAGTTTCGGTAACGTCATGGAGGAAACATCTTTGTTATATCTATTACCTTGAAAAAGATGAAGTAGACGAGCTATTAAGTGTACTGCTACAGCAGATAAAAAGAAGTGAACCTCATCCAATGTACAAGTCGAGAAACAAAGATGGATTTTAAAATATTTTTGTACAGAGACATTTTATTTAAGGATGAGTCAGTGTTTAAAAAAATCTTCCATTTGAATATTGATCAGATTAATAACGTTTTGTCACTCATTTAAAGTGAACTAAAACAGAGTCTAGTGGTAAAGTGATTTTTTTTGCGGATCATCAGTCTGTCAGGCGGAAAAGATTCAATGTTATGTTTTAAAATGTCTCTCGTATTTCATGCAAAAGTAGTTGGTATATACAATAACTGCACTGGGGTACTGATCAAATGGATCAAAATGTTGCTTGCTATCGCATCAATCCATAGCAAGAAGTGCTGATGATCCATCTTAATTGGGTTCTAAATCATGCAAGGCTAAATATACTTGAAACAATGCCACAACACAAAAGTTGCTTGAGTGCTCTCGCACTTATTTAATCAATTTCTCATAATCTATTTTCGATGGAAAAACGAACATACTTCCGATCACTGTGGCAAGACTGCTCGAGAAGGCAGTCAAGTCGTCCATCTTGAGCAGGGTGGCTCAAGATGGACGATCTACTGCCACACACTCAAATGCCATTAGAAAGGTCCCATTCAGGAGCCGCCGGGTTTGAGGCTGCATTCATTTCAGTCGTCGCATCGACATGCCACCATTAAATTTATGTATTTATAAGGAGAAATTAGCTGCTAGTGATGAGCTGTTTTCAGTGATCATCAAGTATACTAATAATGTATACTATTATAGGAAGAAGACGGCTTTTAATGATAAACTATTATCAGTGTGAAAGAGGTGTAGTTCAATAATTGATCAACGTCTTCACACAAAAAATTGTAATTACAATTGACCGGTTTCGGCTGATCTAAAGCAGCCTTCTTCAGATAATCTAGAGGTTGCTGGATAGACTTTGAAAGCGCAAGTCTATTATTAGTGGCCAGTATCAGTGGTCTGAGGAAAGTTGGCTTATGCTTCTCATGAAGCAGCAGCAATCCTTAAGCTGACCTACAGTAGATATTTTTGCAGGGATAGGTTGACCTCTGCTAACCTACAAACGTCATGATGAATAACTAAACACATTTGTTTAACACCAAATTGATCCCTGCCAGATATTTTTGTAAAGACGCTGACTTTTTTTTAATCTACTTTTACTAATACAAGACGTATCCTAAACTGTTCGGAAATATATTATCGAAGGATTATGCAAATAAGATTATCTATGGCTCTAATGGGCTTCTAAATTTTAAATATCGGATAGGTTTTCAGCTAAAAAACAAAACTAAAAGACCTATAAAAAAAAGAAAAAGTAAAAAAATTAATAAACAAATAAAAATAAAAAAAAGGAAAAAAATTAAAATAAAATAAATTAAAATTAGTAATAAACAGCTTTTTTGTAGCCGAATCTGACTATTATTATTTTTATTTATATCTAATTTACCTCTTTTGTCCTAATATAATGATTTTATGTTAATTATTAGATTTAAGAAATTTTATTTGAAATTAGGCATAGTATTTTATTAAAATATACAGGTTTCGATATCTTCGCATTCTCAAAATATATTTTATTGAGATTGTGCCATTATGATGCTTTTATTTATGCATTTAGAAATATGAGTGTATTTAATTATTATTGAATTTATTTATTAGTCTATTTTGTGAATAATCTATTTTTTATTGTTTGAAAAAGCAATTATAATACTTATTATAATTATTATAATAGTGTTACTAGTATAATATAAAATGAAATCAGGTTTAATTTGCTCACAATATGTTATTTAAAGTGGCATTATCCATACATAGTATGGTAGTTGTAACATAGGTATGATATGAACTGAAGACTAGATTGATTTATGTATATGTACTTGTATTATTAAGATTATAACTTTAACCGTGCGATAATTCAATCATTGAAATTTAAATTGTCGACTGATAATGTTGATGCAGATTTATATTTATATAAATTTTTCTATATAGCCCTGGATTCAATACAATAAGGTTGGTGCATAAGACGATCACCAGAGAATATAAATTCAAAGGCAGTTTAGTAGACTCAATCTTACATTATTAGGTAAACAAATTGAGTTACAAGCAAACAAAATTTTAAGTGCTTGCGAATTGCTAAAACTTGATATTTTTACAAGAGTAAGATTATCAGTTAAGTGTTCGCCCAAGCAATGATTGCGTGAGGTGAATAGGTGCTAATCCGTGTAGATAAACAACTTTGTTTGGCTAATAGGTGTCACCTATCACTATAATAGAGGTTAAGAGCAATCAGCTAATCTTTTGACTTTAATAGACTTATTTGAGTAGAGGTGATGTAAATTTGTCTTAGTCAACTTCTGTGCAGAAGTTATAACCACGGCATCATCATGTTGAGATCAACTAATTATATACATCGTTCATTTATTTCAGTGAAGGGGAGGGGGAGGGGCCGACAACGATCCCCTGGCCGAAGGAATGCCTAGATTTGTCCCTGGCCACAAATTTTATTAATTTTAACGTTTAACTATTATAAGTTCTGGATGAACGCAGGAAGAGTAAGTTTAGTATTCAAATTTATCAAAGAACGCAGTAAGTTTAATTAGAGCAGATAAGTTTCATTGATAATCATTAATGAAAAATTAGAATCAATTTAAGGTGATTTTGGGTCATCCATGAGGCCAAGAAAGCAGTCCGGGTAGTTAATTAAATCATAAATGATCTGACGTTCTCTTTCTCCGATAATTTGAATAAATAAATCTCATTTTCAGATAAAATCTATGAATGTTTATTTAGTCTTAAGTATATCTACAAAGTATTTCTGTTCAGTTAGCTATGATATGAGGCTGTCGAACTTATTAAACATATGTTTTAAAGATGCGCAAGGCAAGTAGAGATTAACGAGTAGATAATAGGTGCTACTAAAGGTGCGTATACATTGTCGAACGAAATAGTTTGAAATACGTTCTCGAAACGTTTGGTTCTTAGATTGGTGCTGGGTTCGAGAGAAGCGGACCATTTCACGTTTATTTAAGTAAAATGGGGTTTACAGAGGAATCCATAGTCAAATAAAACAACACCCTTGTCCTCGGTCGTAAAGCAGGCATATATATCTCTTCAAGAGGGGTTTGCCTACAAAATAGAAGGAAAAACAACCAAAATCACGTAATTTTCCTCGAATAAGAACATAATTGCATGTGGTGGTGGCTGCCAAATGACAGCGGTGGTTCGAGGTTTGGTTCGTCCCTTTCCCCATGGATCGTTGGAGGTTCACTGGAAAAAATATTTCCAACGAACCAATCAAAACCGTTTGATACGACAGTTTATACGCAACTTAAAGTAAAAATCCGGTATTATTATATTTGTAGTAAGGGTTTTTACTAGAAGGATCCTAGATAATTGTGAGTAAAGAAAATTACACTATGGTGCGGTCCCCTTAAGGGTCATAATCCGGTGTTATTCGTACTATATGACGCCTCGAGTCTCCCCCTAAACACCTTTTAAAAATCTAGGAAATTAACATTTTAACATTACCACCCGTGCTTCTACCTTCACAACCTCGTTTGTTCTTCTCTGAGAACACACCTACTCTCGAATAGAACTACGGAATCTCAATATATTTTTTAAATGCAAGTAAAATATGATGTTATATATATATTTTTTTTACTAAATTTTTGTGTGATTTAGTTTATAAACAGCAATGAAGATAAAGGTTTTTCTTATATTGGATAAATTGAGTACCTTTTGATAAGTAAAAACGTTATAAGGAATCTAAGTAAGGAAACAAGGAGTATTTACAAAGGTATAAAAGCATTAAACTAAAATACGTTTTATATAACAGTATATACGAGAATAATTTTGATATTGCGAATAGGTTTGATTATTAAAAGAAAAAAGTATTTATTATTTTCTACGGTTAGTATATAGTAAAGTGATTAGAAACCTGCCAAAATTCAAATAAAAATTTAAGCCATGTGATTACAATTTTTTTTAAGGTTATAAGCTATTAAAAAAACATATTTTTGTTGGTTATAAGAACTGAAGCTGTTTTGAATCATAAAAAAAAATGTCAGATTTGACTACAAAACGCACTTAACTTAATTTTAATATAGGCGGTGTGCTCTAAATTAGTTTGCCTTTAATTAAGACACTAAGCTAGATTAAAAAAAAAAAAAAAAAAATGCAATAAATAAATAAAAACCTTTACGAGTGCCTGACAGATTCACGTCGTTATAGGTCGAGCAGAGGCTACTGTGAGTTGACCTAATGATGGTTTAGCTTCTTAAGTCCTAAAGTCGATAAATGTAGTATTCAAGAGCTACAGAAGACTTTCTCTGGACGGCAACGTCGCCTTCCTTGCAACTACATCTGGTTAAGCCTTGTAAGAGAGGAAATGAGCCGAGTATTGGTCTCTGCGCATGCCCAGTATAAAGTGCGCATGCGCATCTAAGACTGGGCATGCGCAGAGACCAAGCTCGGCTTGTTTCCTATGTTCGGTTCGGCAGTTTGGACGAGGCTTTATGTATCTCTTCCATTGAGAGTGCTAAACGACACATTTCTGTCTTAAACGTCATTCAAAGTCGCTTAATCAAGTTGAAGATTGATAAAACGGTACAATTGTCTCAGTCGTTTATGTTGCTCCTTGGCTGTATTGCTATACAGTTAAGCGGCAGATGTTAGGCCGCGCCAAGTTAAGGTGATTTAGTTGAGCAACATTGAGTTCCAGAGGGCAGTAAGGGAAGTGGCTGCGAATGTATGGCACCACAACCAGCTAACCACACTGCCACCCAGTCCTCATTGCGACGCCTATTAGTATTTCACTGGATCCCCTTAACGTATCGCGCTCTACAGATAATCTTAAACTCGAGATTACAAGTCCATGTCCTCGTCGGTTTACTGAAAAACAAATTACCCATTTTTAATTTTTGTAACTCCTTAATAATTAAATTATATTTACAATCCCAATTAAGGACATGACAAAGGACATAAATGTGAAAGAGGGTCCATATACATAATGGATTCAATAGCATACATATGATGGGCTAAAATATATACATTTTTTTATCTCTGGCAGACGAAGAAATCTTATCGAATATATTTTGTTTATTTGTAATTTTTTTTTTGAATTTTTTTATTTTAGGGTCAAAAATCTCTTTTATACAACGGAAATATATTATGGTCCTCGCTTTACAGAGATACTCTAAGTATAGTTCAGTACAGACTGGAAGAAATTTATCCTCACATATGAAATTATAACTAGAAAAATGTTCTTTTGCCACATCATAATTTATATTAATCTGCTATTGAATCAGTTCTCTCATTCGCAGATTACATAACTTACCATTTAGTGAGGTACAAAGCAAACTTTTTTTACACTTATTCAAAAATCTACGGTCCTAGATCTATAAAACACCCAATCCATTTTTTTATTGCACTAAGCAAACGGAGTTATTTACATTAAAACCGATTACACTAATTTTTTTAAATTAAAAATTGTTTTTTTTTTAATACAGTTTTTCTAAATTGTTCTCAATTTTTAAATTTCAAAATAGAGATTTAGACCGATGGCACAAAGTCATTACGATTTATTACATAGTTACTAGAATGAAATTTTAAATTAGTAGAACCTCGATTATCCGTATCCCGATTCACCGTCTTTCTCGCTTAACCAACAGGCATATCTGCCGAAGACACCCTTTCTTCTACTCCAAGCGTTCCCTCTCTACCCCCCAACCCACCCTACGCGTGACTATGAAGGCACTACCTGTCAATTATTAAGCTTAAAAAAGTGCCTGAATGAGCCATAATATGTTTAACTCTTGATTTGAATACGTTGTTTTGCCTCTAGTCCAAAAATATGCATAATGTGTTTATTATAGCCCTAAAATTGATGACTCTCTCGCTTCACCGTCTTTTCAATTATCCGTCAAGGCTCCAGTACCGTACTTGACGGATAATCGAGGTTCTACTTACCCAGAAAAAGATATAAGAAGAAGTCATTAAGACTTCTTCGTAATAGACACGTGTAAAATGAAAAAAAAAAAAAAAAAAAAAAAAAAAAACTACAACTGAAAATTGTACTAGAAAATTGAAACCAGGAAACTATTTTAAGCCCCGTGACTATTCATCAATTTACACACCATTAACTTCGTTTCTTTCTTTATACGATAACTTAAAAACATCATGACGGAATTTCGTACAATTGTTTACTTGTACCTCTGTAAAAAGAAATTGAAGAGTGAAAATCTCGATGCCACACTAAATAAAAAATAAAAATAAAATTAAAAATTATTATATCTTAAATTAACTTTGAATCGATGAATTAAATTAAATTTAAAACTAAATATTTGCATAGCACTTTTAAACTAAACTAAGTGAACTTAACGATTAGATTTAGAAATATCTGCGGAAAATAGAATTGCCACTAAATAAGATTAAATGTTATTTTGATTGAATATTTATATAAGCTCTATTTTCTTTTTACAAACTATTTTTTTTAAAAAAAAGAGAGATATATATATATATATATATACTACTAATATTTTGAAAGGTTCTATCATAAATTTAAACTCAAAAAAGAATTATAAAAATAAATTTAAAAAATAGTAGTTTATTTAATTGCCTATAAAGCAAAAGTAAGATTCGATACTTAATAAAATGTCTAAGAATTAAAATGATACAAGAAACTTTAAAATTTATAGGAAGTTTAAAATAGTTTTATACATTTTTAATCTGATCTGTCTTTTGAAATCGTAGTAAGAAAACTTTTAGAAAACATAGTTTGCAATTATAGTTGAGCTGAAACGAAGTTCGATAGTCTTATTTAGCCATAAAAAATTAAATTTAAAAATACATAAATTTTAGAATTATGATTTAATATGCTTGCTAAAAAAGAGTTGCTCACCCTACTTGAATGTTTATGAGTGTTTATTCCATCTTCTAGACATAATTAGCTTATGATAAATTATGACCCTTTTTATGCTGGCGCGGCGTGAAAGAGGCGTGTGTAAACGGTCCAATGCATATAAACATATAGCCCAATGCACACAGAGCAGGCGAGAGGCGGAGGCACGGCGCGGGCGAGGTGCAGGCGCGGCGTGAATCAAGCCTCCTCCATGTAAGCATGTAGCCCAAAGCACACAGAGCAGGCGCCGCTATCTCGCCTCTTCCTCACCTCTTCACTCATTTTGAAGAAGCGTGCCTTCTGCACACCTCGCCCGCCGGGCGAGGTGCAGGTGCGGCGTGGAACAGGCGTATGTAAACGGTCCAATGAACACAGAAGAGGTGAAAGGCGGAGGCGCGGCGCTGGCGAGGTGTGCAGGAGGCACGCTTCTTCAAAATGAGTGAAGAGGTGAGGAAGAGCGGTCGAGGTGGCGAGAAAGCGGTGCCTGCTCTGTGTGCAATTGGCTTTATGTTTACATGGAGGAGGCGTGTTTCACGCCGCATCTGCACCTCGCCCGCGCCGCGCCTCCGCCTCTCGCCTGCTCTGAGTGCATTGGGCCATATGCCGCCTCCGCGCCTCCGCCTCTCGCCTGCTCTGTGTGCATTGGGTCCATATGTTTATATGGAGGAGGCGAGTTGCACGCCGCGCCTGCGCCTTGCCCGCGCCGCGCCTGCACCTTGCCTGCTGTGTGCATTGGGCTATATGTTTATATGCATTGGACCGTTTACACACGCCTCTTCCACGCCGCGCCTGCACCTCACCCGCGCCGCGTCTCCGCCTCTCGCCTGTTCTGTGTGAATTGGGCCTTAGGATATCATTAGTTAAAGTACGGTCCTACCCCTTAGATGTCTAGCTTTCTCTAGATGGCGTTTAAGTAATAAGTTACATATATATAATTATTTTTTCTCTAGATGGCGTCGATGTAAAAATAAGTTATATAATATTTTTGACAAATCAAAACTGGTTGGAAAAGTAGACTAACATAAAAAATGATTTTAGTTTTTAATAATGTTTTTTTTTTTTTCTATAATTTCATTTATGTAACTTTCTTTATAATTATACTTTTATTATTTTTAATATAGGTATTTATTATTTTTCCTTTTTTTTCTTTCATGTTCACTTTCCATTTTATCCTTGATTCTTGATTCTTCATTTTATCCTTCATTATTCGTTCTTCATTTTAACCTTCATGATTCGTTCTTCATATCATCCTTCATTATTCATTCTGCATTATATACAACGATTAACTTCTTCATTATACTTCGATACTACAAAAGTATTACAAATAATATCTAATCAATTCTATTGTTTAGATTATTAATTAGTAATAAATCAGAGAATGGAACCTTATTATTTGTATTATTGGTATTAAGAGGGGATGTGGTTTGTTTTCGAGATGGTAGTTTCTTCTGTCATATTACGCTCTCCCTAGTTCTACCAGTTTGAAAATTATAAATTTGTCAAGCTGCATTCTTAAAATTCAATTTTGTAATATTAAATAGCATATTGTTAAATTTTAAATAATTATTTAACATATTTTTTTAACATGTGTCTTTGGGTTTCTCAAAACCTACTGTACCAATTCTGGTATATAAAGTATTATTTTCTTATTTGGATTGAATAACTATTGAAAACATATCTTTGTCAAACAAAGATAGAGAAAAATCTTCATCTATAATATACGGCCCTTGTTACTAGATTTTTTTTATTGTAAAATTAATAAATTGAGTCAATCGTAACACCAAATTAAACCATATTAGTACATTATGCGTATAGTGCGAAAAGTAGCATTTTGCATGCGATTGTGGAGTTTGCACCCGAGCGATAGCGAGGGTAGTAAAACCACTCGAGCAAAGCAAAATGCAGTTTTCGCACGAGTTGCGTACCGAATATCTACGATTGTTGGATTTTAATAATAAATTAAAAAAAAAAAATCAGTTACTTTAATTAAACAAACAGCAAATTAGTTTTGTTAAATGTAAACGAACACTCTAATCGTGCGATAAGGTGAAGAATTCTTCTTTATTTCCGCACCCGTTTGGAAATAAAGAAGAATTATGAAACGCGCATGCGCAATAAATACAACTACGAAAAGAATCACTTTCTACGCATCTAAACAGAGATAAAATGTTTATAATTCATATCAATCGTAGATAAAATAACGAACTCACTTAACGAAATTACTTATCTTATAAGATTAGTATTCTTAAACAAGGAATACTCTTAACATGTTCAACTTAACGTGTAAGGAATTTTGAAATAGAAGACGAGGAATTATTTTAAATGTTTTTACTGGTCTTATATTACTTTGCTTTGTAAGTTTCATCGCACATTTCCGTTTCCCCAATTTTGAACCACTTCCCGTGATTCAATCTTCCCCAAATTTTGCACATAGATACAACTAAGGTGAAGAATACAGAAACCAAAAAACAAAAACAGAAAAACAAAATGGCGTCAAATTTATTTGCTTTTTAAGTTTCATCGCACACCTATCACCCCAATTTTGAACCACTTACCGTCATTCAATCTTCCCCAAATTTTGCACATAGATACAACTAAGGCGAAGAATACAGAAACCAAAAAACAAAAACAGAAAAACAAAATGGCGTCAAATTTATTTGCTTTTTAAGTTTCGTCGCACACCTATTACCCCAATTTTGAACCACTTATCGTCATTCAATCTTCCCCAAATTTTGCACATAGATACAAATAAGGTGAAGAATACAGAAACAAAAAAAACGTTGAAAATAAGACCAGTTTTGAAAAATTGCATTTTTATATTAGTTATTTGTTAGAGTAAAATAAATTCCTCGATTGGCACAAAGTTTCGTTAAATTTAATTTATATTTTTATGTTTCCCACTCAAATGCAAATTGGTTTAGATACAATTAGTAACACTTGAATAAAAGGTGGAATTAATTATTCAGAGGAATTAGTTTTAGCGGGAGTTTATTATCGAATGTTTTTCAGTGGGTAAAGTGGAAATGTATTTGGGTCCTCTCTCTAGGTAAAAACAACACCTACTGAGGGCCCTTACCATGTATTTTATTTATTTATATTTTTGTTTTATATATGT
Organism: Gerris lacustris; assembly: GCA_951217055.1. Taxonomy (NCBI): domain Eukaryota; kingdom Metazoa; phylum Arthropoda; class Insecta; order Hemiptera; family Gerridae; genus Gerris; species Gerris lacustris. The sequence goes on along the minus strand of OX578285.1, from coordinate 38,693,800 downwards.
ATTATATTTTGGTGGAAATAAATATTATTATTATTTAAATGCTTTAAAAGTTAATAGTAGGAAGGCAAACCTTCCTAAAAGCATGATCATGTTACAATTACATAAAGGCCCCCATACACTACACGGTCAAAATGTTTGAGCAAACATCATGTTTGCATGTTGACCGTGTATGGGGCTTTTTGATGTTTGCGCAAACATAAAATTTTGATCGTGTATGGGGGCCTAAAGACACATGCTACTCAGCTAAATACAAGATTCTTGTTATGGCCTGAGTTACAAGTAATTTATCTTGTAAATAGGTAATAATAGCTAAAAATGTTAAAATTATATTTCAAATTAAAACAATCTTATTTCTTCATGTATAAATAAGAAATATAAAAAATGTAAGATACTCTTTCGAGTAAGATGTCTTTTGTGGGGTAACGTAAAGGTAGATAGAATAAACATTGATAATAGAGACAATATAGTACTATAAATACGAAGCCTCTATTTACCAAAAGTATAATGTAATTATAGCATTCTTTCATCTGAAATATGTTTTTTTTCCGTGGTAGGCTGTGAAATAGTAACTTTAGAGCCTTAAAAACATAGCTAAAATTCATTTTTTTATTACGTGGACTTAAAAATCTTTTCATTACTCATAGCTGTAAAGAAAAACATTTTTACGTCCTAGGACGTAAAAAATTTTTTCTTTCGTGCTGGTAGTTATCAAAACTTCCGTTTTAGCGCTGCAATCTTTGTAGAAATGCTTCTAGTACGATTTAAATCCGCTAGATTTCAATGCGTTTTATTTATCTTTTCTTATAGTGTAACGTCTTTTTAAGGTTTCTTTTTTTAAGTCTTAAGTATGTACTAATATTTGTGATTATTATATTAATAATTGATTAATATTTAATGATTTTTCATTGTCTGCTACCACGGAAAAAATAGCATATGCTACACGACTGTGAAGTGTTTTTTCTTTACCTGGCCTTGTAATTGCCGCGTTAAAGAAAAAACTCACTTCACAGCCTAGTAACATAATATACTATTTCTCTTAATTACTGACAAATTATTTGTAAATGTACGTGATCTGAGAATAGCACCTATATACTTATATATATTATTATGTACTTGCAGTAAAGATGATTAACTATTTCCTATTTATCTGTATATGTTACGAGTGTTTATAATAGTTATTTATGTCACTAGGCAGCAAAATGGAATTTTGCTGACAAGTTTTTTAAGTTTTAATTCCAAGGCGAGGATAGGCTAAACAAATTTACTGCAGAGGCGAAGCCTAGGCAGGAAATTTACTATTTTAGGAAAATGTTAATTACCTGCTAAGGTGTAACCGAAGCAGGTAGTCTTTAAACGAGTCAGCAATGTTTCCTTTGCTGCATAGTTACAAATAATATTTTATTTACTATAAGACATACTATTAAGGCAGAAAAATTACATAAATTATTATAGTCCTTTTTTAATAGATAAAAAATTTAAAGAAATGAAAGTTATAAAAATACGAAAGTACGAGTTATAAAGTTAAAACATAAAAAAGGCAAAACGATCAGTGTTGCCAATTTTTTTATTAACATTTTTTAAAAATAATCACTGTAAAATAATAAAATTTGTTTTATTATTATAATTTAAAGGTATTTTTTTAAAAAAATATATAAATATTTAGAAGAATATTAAGCTTAAATATATTATAAAAATGAACAATATGGGAACGTCCATAACGTGCGATGTAGTAACCTTTTCTTAAAATTTTGCAGCCTGTTTGTTATTTTGCTGACACTTTGAACTTTTGCTGCGTGTTTTTTGACATGTTACAAAAGAATCAAGAAAAATGACATTTTGCAGATTGAAAACAGTACAACAATGCTTAATTTTGCTGCCGTGAGTAGATAAAATAATTAGTATCGGTGATTAAACTTCAATTTTCTAAAATTATTTTATAGACCTTCTGATTTTAAAGTTAACGTTTTTATTTACTGTTTGCGAGCATTAGTGTCAAACATAAATGAGCTTGGTATCTACAGGATCGATGCTAAATTGTATAAGTATACAATTAATTGTCTTATTCTTATGTTTCAGCTGTAGCCTCTTGTATGTGTCATACTGATTAAAAATAAAATACAGTATAACTTGCCAAAGTTAACACCTGGCACAAATTTATTTGTGAATTATATGAAATTACGACTTCAGTTATGTATACCAGCTAGTTATCAAGAACAATACACTAGTTTTTAGATCATCCTCGATACCCTTATGCCGAGGGTGACGTGTCTGTCTGTCCGTCGTACTTTGGTTCATATCTCCAGAACCGTTCACGATACAGATTTGAAATTTAAAATACTGGCGTAACTTTTTGACCTACACATAGGAAAAATATAGTGAAGGTAACATTTAATATGCGCATGCGTAACGCGCAAAAAAAAGCAAAACTCAAATTTTAATATTTTTTTTTTAATTTTAGAGATGGGTATCAAATAAAAGCTACTGAAGAGTAGATTGCAAATATATATGACTTTTTATGACTACCAATATTGTGTTTTTAGCACCAAAATTTCACCCAAAAATAGTCCCCCCCCCCCAACCACCCTATGACTGCTAGTCTTAAAATTATGAAATATTTCAAGTGAAAATTTCCATGAAATAAATAATTTATAAAATATTTATATTATTATAATAATACGTTTTGTTATTACCAATAAAATACAATGTGACCCCCCGAGGAATCGAACCAGGGACATCTACTCTACACATTTTTATTTTTTATTTTGGGGGGATCTATTTAAGTTTGTTTATATGTTTTGTTTAATTTTTTACTTCCACATAGGGCGGGATGGGGAAATACTAAAATTTATTTTAGCAAATAATACTTTATATAATATGTCGAATAATCTACGAAACCCTAAAAAGTACTTGTTGACGCAAGTACTTCCCTGAGATTTTTTGTTTTTATTAAACAAATGTAAAATTGCAATAAAAAAGAAAGTTAGGACTTTAGTTCGACAATAAATAAAATCTAATGCAATACTAAAGTAACTTTTAAAAAATATTATGTAGACATAGCAAATTGTAAAATGTTCTTACCCAGGAGAAAGCATTGTCTTCTTTTGATTCCATGAATCGTATCGATCTCAGATTAAGTTATAATCTTGAGTGTTCTTTAAGAAAAAATTGATTATTGGCCTCTCATACAGTCTTATTTTGAATTTTTGGTCCTTATCTTGGAGAAGAGCAAAAAATGGTTCGAATTAATCAAATATTGATTCTAAACGAAGAAATACGATCACCGTCCTAAGAAAAAATACACCCACCTCGTTGAACTCTTCTTGGCACACAACTAGAAAGGCTACTTCCTTCTCGGTGCTAATAAATGGTTTCGGAGAAGGCCAAAGAAGAAAATTTAACAATTCATATCTTATCTGAAAACTTATACTTGTATTTTGGGCTTGTTAAAAGAAAAATAACATCTGTATTGAAATTTTACATTTTTGCATAACACATTTATTTGTCTCTTTTTCAAAGTAAATATAATAAAAGATTATTTGTCTCCCCTTTTTTAAAATAGATTTGCAAGCCTTTCTATACAGATAGAGAAAACTTACTTTTTCATATTCAAACTAAGCCATTGTGTAGGTAAGATAGTAGTAGTCGTAGTCTTATAGTTAAAAGCAATGAAGATCAAGAAAACTAAATGATTTTCATAATATATTCTTTTTAGATGGAAATTCCCGTGCCTCAAGAAAGGTAAATTTGGAGGACGAAAATACGTGGTCCGTTAACAGTTAATATCGAATCAAAGCATTGTACAATACTGTTTTTTGAGTCGTCAAATGGTTAGATTTCCCATTCTTCGTGGTCTTCCTAGAAAAGAGTTGCTTGCATACGAGTTTGCAATTTTCATGTAACGCTTTTGGGTGTCGTTTTTTGGTAACGCTTGTGAAACGCTTTCTGGTGTAGTTTGGTAACGTTTTTCGAGTTTATGTCTCAAAGTAAAGACATGAAAATGTAAAAAAAAATTCGAGCTTGCAGATTGCAGATTCTTGCGTTTATAAATTAGGAATTAAATCGAACATACGTAGTGCAGAAAAAAAGAACACCTCCTACATCTTCCTAACTCCTAGTTCCTATATCTTCCCTACTCGTGTACCGCTAGTTTTTGGCAACGCTTTTCGAGGTTATGTGCCATAGCCAGGACATGAAAATGTCAAAATCTGTATCAGACATCCTAATTAGTCCTATAACTATTTAATATAATATTCTTTAGTAGTTTATTATTACTTAAGTAATATTAGAGAAGTCGATACTGACATCTGTGAATTTTTACAATACACTAATTGTTAAGGCCTGGCTGCTCGCTTTGTATACCCCCACCTAACTAATAAGAAACACTTCCAGATTTTGCCTGCAAGTCCCTAATCATAGCCCAATCAAGAGGCCTGGAAGTTCCTCTTTATAAATTCACATTGAGGGGCAGAATGTGAATTGGTAAGGCTGGGCAATATTCAAATGTTACTATTTCCCAAATCTGGAAGGAAAGAAATGAGAGTTAAATTGGCCATCATGTGATCTCAACGCTTTTTTCAAACCTTAAGTTTTCCTATAAATAAATTCATTGCGTCCCCTAGTAGGAAAAATTTTAAGCCTCGTCCAGACTGCCAAACCGAACAGAGGAAACGAGCCGAGGATTGGTCTCAGCGCATGCCCAGTCTAAAGTGCGCCTGCGCATCTCAGACTAGGCATGAGCAAAGAATAATGCTCTGCTCGTTTCCTCTGTTCGGTTCGGCAGTCTTGAAGAGGATTTACCATTCACTCCAAGAGTGTACGATGTACGGAGTAAATATATTCATCAAATTCCGTTTGGAAACCGTCAGCAGCCCATCTCTTCAGCTTCTCACAGCACTCTTTACTGAGAAGTAATTGTATACTTATTTATGGCCATTATTAGCTATTTTCTTAATGCTATCTACTTATTTGTTTTCCCATCTATCTATGTATGACGTATCCGCAAATGCATATCTTTAATTTAATCATCTTTAAGTCGTGACCAGGTCAAGCCCAGTGTTCCCTAGCTCTTACACTAATTAAATATATTCTCTAGATCATATTTAATTTACATATGATGGGAAATCTCGGTCAACAAACTGATTTACTATTTAAAGTTAAGAATAGATTGAGTTCATCCTCTACCGAGATATTTGACGGGCTTCATACTTAAAGTTACAAAAGATTACTCGTATAGTTTTAGAAACATTCAGTGCATTGTTGTATTTCTTTTATTTGTAACAATTTACAAAGCTTTGGTTTTCTTAGCTACTGCGCCCTTTAAAATAATATTGATGGTATTTTTTTTTTTTTTTTTTTTTTTAAATAGTTCTCTCATGTCTAGCTCTTATAACAGCTTTAATATGAATGAAATATGAAATTTTAATTATAAACGGCATTTTATCATATTGAGTTGTCATGTCATGGAAATATGCGAGAATTATACCTGAGCTTGGTCTATTTCTCGTTAAAATATAATATTTAAAACTGTAGTTGATTTGATGATTCATTGGTAATGCATAAGCAACGTTTACACGATCCAAGTATACTTGGTCCAAATAGTCGAACTTTGATACACTATAAAGTCGAGGTTGAGATAGATTGTGTGAAATGTGTTCTCCTCTAGAACTTTCCAGTTAAATGGTACTTATTGAGTTTTAAAACAGTGGTGATATACGTAACCTTATAGTAAACAAACCCCAGCACCAGCACAACCTCACATCTTTGTCACCTTTTGACCGCTCATAGTCATAATTTGTCAGGTGGGCGCCATTCTTGTTTTCATTAGTCTACTTTGATCAAAAAAAGTTGGGGTTCGTCCAACTCAACTTGGATAACTTGTCTAAGTTGACTTTGATACCCTGTTTAAACGATCCAAGTAGCGTCAAAGCTAATTTGGTCTCAAGTATACTTTGATCGTGTAATCCCGGTTTTAGAGCAGTCAAAGCATCGACTTTTTTATCCCTATTAATGCGATTTTTAGGTGTAGATGCTCCTTTAGTTACCTTCTTTTGATAATCAGTTTCTGTTGTTTAAGATTGAGTTCCTGCTAACGCAACGCTTCTTACTGTCTTGTTTTAAAGTTGAATATCTACTAATGAATTTTTTAATGTCTTGTTTCAAAGTTTACTTGTTGACTGACGTATCTTCACTTACCTAGTATTTTAAGGTTGGGTTCCTGTCAACATATCATTCATTATCTTGTTTTAAGGTTTAGTTTTGGCAGATGTATCTTCAGTTATACCTTATTTTGATTGAATTCCTGGAGATTCATCGTTTAGGAACTAGTTCTGCAGTTAAGTTTTACATGTGTCTTCATAAACTCGGAAAGTTATATTGCTTTGAAAGCTCGTACTAGCGATTTAGAATAATCTATAGGCTGTAATAACGTAATTCGAGAAAAGTTGGTCCCAATACTTTCTCAGTAAATATGAAATAAAAAACTTGTTTTTCATTTTAAAACCATATATTTAGAAAGTTAGTATTGTATTTTAATAATATATTCGGCTTTGCTTATAACCTGAACGGAACACTGTGCCAGTGCACAGGGAAGGAAGGACGGGGGAAGACACTTTATGTAATGTGTAGTGCAATGTATTTTTATCTAAGATTGATACGAAATATTAACATTTCATCTCTGTTTATATACGTAGAAAGTGATTCTTTACATACTTGTATTCATTGCGCATGCGCGTTTCATAATTTCTCTTTTTTCCGCCCTAGTGCAGTAAAAAAGAAGAATTCTCCACCTTAACGTACAATTAGCGAGTTTGTTTACATTTAACAAAACTAATTTGCTGTTTTATTAATTAAAGTAACTGTTTATATCTTTAGTGAAAAACAATGAGTGATTTATGTCATTATGACAAAAATGAAGATAATTATACGCCTCCTGAAATAATTAATTCGGCACAAAATACAACTAATGAATTAATGTCATCTTTATCAAAAGAGAAATACGAATTTACATACAGGAAGTTAACATAAGTTTATTAATTTTTTTATTCAATTTTTACAAGTTATTGGTAGTATTCATACTACGGAACGTTTAAATTTTAATTTAAATCAAATTATAATTACTATTTATAAAGGGGACAGGCAGAGAAAAATAGACTTCAGCGCCGGGATTCGAACCACGGACCTCCCCCTCATATCCAGTGTGAGGGAGCTCTAACCAATTAAGCTACACTGAAGAATAATTTCCTCTGACGATATCGATACCTAATTGGTTAGAGCTCCCGCACACTGGATATGAGGGGGAGGTCCCTGGTTCGAGTCCCGGCGCTGAAGTCTATTTTGCTCTGTCTGCCTCCCTTTATAAACAGTAATTATAATTTGATTTAAATTAAAATTTAAACGTTCCGTTGTATTAATACTACCAATAACTTGTAAAAATTGAATTTCTAATTGATTGTACTAAATACAGGTACTAATTGAGTACTTAATAATTACAAGCGTATTTCTCGTCTAGTTCTATTGTCGTTTTTTGACTTCTAAGACTTGTAGAAACATTTGAAAGCTTAATTCGGGAGTAGGTATCGATATCGTCAGAGGAAATTATTCTTCAGCGTAGCTTAATTGGTTAGAGCTCCCGCACACTGGATATGAGGGGGAGGTCCGTGGTTCGAGTCCCGGTGCCAAAGTCTATTTTTCTCTATCTGTCTCCCTTTATAAATAGTAATTATAATTTGATTTAAATTAACATTTTTTTATTTATTCATTATTAAAATCCAACAATCGTAGATAAAGTACGGTACGCAACTCGTGCGAAAACGGCATTTTACTTTGCTTGTGTGGTTTTACTACCCTCGATGTCGCTCGGGTTCAAACTCCACATTCGCATGCAAAATTCTAGTTTCCACAGTAGACGCGTAATGTACTATTATCTGTATTGACCGAACGCACGTAAAAAATGCATGCTATTAACCCACCTTTGCATAAATGATTATGAGTTCAACCTCTTGAAATAGAATTAAGTCTCATAGATTACCTTGTATAAAGACCAAACATTAGGTCTTTTACCGGGCACGCTTTCGCGTATACAGGGTTGCACCCTTCAATATTTATGGCTGTCTGACTTAGCAGACAACTGAGTAAAATGTTAAAGGTTAAAAAATTCACAATTTATTATAATGAAGTCATATTTTTTAATAAAAAAACAATAACACTCAAAGTTCATTGACCTGGAGACCAATATGATACAATGCCCTTTAGAATTTGTTCAAATAGGTCTCGAAGGTCAAAGAAGGGCATATTTTCTAATTGGTTGCAGCAAACTAATATCTATTATACTAATACCTAGTAGACTGATCGATTTTGCATTAAAACTCTAATGAAATAACAACAATATCTGCATATCATAGTTTTGGACTACCAATTACACCTAGTTTTTATTTTTGGAAATATCAATCAATATTATTAATATAAACAAAAAACTTAAACTTATATCTTAATTATCATTTTTAGACACTTGCATTTAAATATTATTGAAAATTGAGCTTGAACCATGTTGAATTAACAAAGATTAACTAAATTATAAAGAATAATTGTGGCACATCAAGAGTAAATTATTATTGCTTTATAATAGGTACATAGAAGTTTCTTACGCTTTTGTTTCCCAAAAATCTTTATAACTAAATTTACTCTTTTGCTTTATACCCAATTGTTAAGTAAAAAATGATTCAAGCGTATAAAGCAATTCTATTTTCTATTATGCTAAATTCTAAATAGAATATTTAACAATCAACTGTAATAAACGTTATTTTACTTCGAGTTTTCAAAAAGTGAAATATAACATTGTATTAAATAATTTAACGCAATGTTATATTTATTGTTTAAATTAAATATCTTTTAAAAATAGTCTACTTCAATAATCCATTGTAAAATTGAGAATTTATAAACGTACAATACCCTAATATGTTTGAGAATCTCAAAAATTATATGGTTTTATGAGCCTGGGACGAATAATTTCTATTGAAAACCGCTAAATCAAATTAGAAAACTTGCTGGAAAACATATAAAAGTATTTCTCAAGCATGAGAATATGAAGGTCTTACAATTTTCGGTTTTATTATAATTTGTTTACCATATTGAGTTCAATTTAGGATGGATGGGTTAGAAAATGAAGGGGAAGTATGCCAATTCAACGAAATTTCCGAGTCTTTCTCCTTTCAGCTTTTGATTCACTTATATATGAAATTTCATTTCCTTACATCTTCCCAATTCAATCGTATAGATTCCGGATGGGTCTGGTAACATATTCCGTACATTATTTTACATTGCAAGTATTTTTTGCACAAGCAAGTATCGGCCATTTATAAAGATAAGTTGAATTTTTATTTCCATACATTTTTTTTTAAAGAAGACAATAATCATAGTAAAAGCTTACATTTAATCGTCTCATTCGTACGCAAAAGGATAAAATATAATTGGCAAAACCTCTTAATTAAATAAGTTGAAATTTTTATTTCCATACATATTCAAAATAATTATTGTAAAAGCGTACATTTAATCTTCTCATTCATATGTAAAAAGATAAAAAATAATTGGCAAAAATCCCTAATTATTAATAAGTTGAATTTCTATTTCCATACATAGACTAAATTTGTAACAGCGTACATTTAACCGTCTCATTCGTAAGACCTGCGGCGCCGACTCATAGAGGCCCAAGGGGCTCGAGCCCCCCCCCCCCCCCCCCCCCAATAATAAGTCTAGGGGGGCTCAGCCCCCCCCCCCCCCCCAAAAAAAAATAGGATTGTAAATATTAAAAAATAATTAGTAAGCTTTAGAGTGATCCAGAATAGAGACAACTGATTAACCTATAATTTATTAACATTAACAGCAAATTACGGAACGCTCATGGATATATTTTCTACTGGCCCTACATAATATTTAGCTTTAACTATTTGGAGGTCTTTTAATTCTCCAAAATAGATAATAAATATGTATTAAAACAATATAACTATTCGTACAAAGGAGGATTGTTTGTCTCTTTGTGGGGATTGTTGGTATTTTAGTTAAAATGAAAAAACACGTTTGTATTGGCATGAAATTTTCTTTGAGTCTGTTATAAAAACTCACCAGATAGCCTCAAATATAGCAGTTTTTGCAACCTATTTTTTCAAAATTTCCCGGGGGAGGGCCCCCGGACCCCCCGTTTCGTGGGGAGTATTACCCCTCCGTGGGCCCCCCAATAATTTTTAAATGTCGTCGCCCGTGTGAAAGACTTTATTTTTATTTCGAAACGAAGTTCCTTTTGGCACGTTACAGCAGTAGCGTCTGGAGCCCAGGAGTGAATAAAAAAAAAACCGACCGCGAACGTGAGAAAACCCACTGTCACGAAATCCACAGATGACGATAACTTAAGTAAAAATTGACCGATTTAGTTGAAATTTGGTATAAATGTTCATTTTACCAATGCTCAGGTTATCCGCCAAGCGCCAAATCAGCGTTCGAGCGCAACGCTCGCATAAACGTAAGCATCAAATATAAAATTGGAATTTTAGGACGGGAAAAAATTCTAACTTCCTATATTCAATGAGACAAACAACTTTTATAAATAAATGTTTTTAGTAAAACCAACACCGACACCGCTATCAATTGTTAAAGATCGCTAAAATTAGTAAAGCGGACCTAAAGTTTAAAATAGAGAAAACAACATTTTCCCGATATCTTACGTTCTAACGTAACGATTTTAATGAAACTTCATACGCATCGTCTAATGTACAATTAAACCCTGATGCAAGCAGTAGTTTTTGAGTAGTGAAGTGATATATTTTAAATTGAAAGTCGGGTAGGTAGGGAACAGAACTGCACTACAACTGTAATCTTTAATAAAAACTCATTAAGGTTTAACTTTTTTCTCAATATTCAATACATATTTATTGCAAGACGCTCGCTTTTAATTTTGCCTTAACTACGCTAATTATGCTTTTTCTATCTCCGCCATGTATAAGTAGTTAGCATCGCATACTTAGCAGTGAAATTTAAGTATTTATGTTTAATGAGAGGCGTAAGGAACTTTGTTCCTAACACGTAACACGACGCGACACCACACGTATTTTTTTATTTCCTTAATTTTTGTTTAAATAACGATGTTTTCCATTTTCAAAGCTAAATAAGTGGCATTTAATAGACCTATAAAAAATAATTTCGTAAAATTACGTATATCAGGTTTAAGTTATAATTTAGATTTAAATAAAATTATAATTACTATTTACAAAAGGAGACAGACAGAGAAAAATAGACTTCAGCGCCGGGACTCGAACCACGGACCTCCCCCTCATTTCCATTGTGAGGGAGCTCTAACCAATTAAGCTACACTGAAGAATAATTTCCTCTGACGATATCGATACCTAATTGGTTAGAGCTCCCGCACACTGGATATGAGGGGGAGGTCCGTGGTTCGAGTCCCGGCGCTGAAGTCTATTATTCTCTGTCTGTCTCCCTTTGTAAATAGTAATTATAATTTGATTTAAATCTAAATTAAAATTAAAAATCTAAATTCTCAATTAGGTATCGATATCGTCAGAGGAAATTATTCTTCAGTGAAGCTTAATTGGTTATAGCTCCCGCACATTGGAAATGAGGAGGAGGTCCGAGTTATTATGATTTACCTAACCCTGTACCGGGTTCCGCCTTGGATTTTCTCTTCATACACCTTACCTAGTCTGCCCCCACTTTGTACTGTTAGTTTAAGTCATAAACGCTTTTAAAATAAAATACGTAGCTTGTGGTCTTAACTCTTCTCTTACTATGCTAGCACTTAACACAGAATATGATTTCAGTCGAATCGCGTTTGTTATTTATCAATATAAAATTTTGGAGGTAATATTGTTGTGTTACTTTCTACCAACCTCTCTAGTCATAATTATGAAGGGGTACCACTAAAATAAAAAAAAGCTCAGTCAAAACAACTAATCATTTGCATTAAATAGAATTTAAGACTTTATAATGGATAAGAGGGAAGGAGATTGGTTGGAATATAGGTCCGTGGTGTGTGTGGTTTACTTATTTATTTCATGCAAAGCTTTCGCTCAGGGAGCCTAAGCATCATCAGTGATCTACAAAAAAGCTTTACATGAAATAAATAAGTAAGCCACACACACCATGGACTTTTATTCTAACCAATCTCCTTCACTCTTATACATTCTACCCACTAAGTCCACATAAAAAAAACCACTTCAATTTATAATGGATGAACAAAATTATTTGCATCATCTGTTCTACTTATTAATGTTCATAAATTCATAGCTAAAATATCTATTAGTACCTTTTAGATCTTACTTATTCCATACCTTGTTTAATTTACTTTAAATCATTGAAAAATATTTTATAGGCTTATTCTTTAATTTGTTCATAATTTAATAAAAGGTTAAATTATGTTTAAGTTTCAAAGCTTTAGGTTTCTGTCCCTATATATGTTCCTAATTATTACTTGGGACCCTTAAATTATAATAAATTGCATTTATTCTTTAGTTTATTTATAATGTTTATCAAATTAAAAAGAACACTCTCTGTGCTTCCCGATGAAGTGTGTTTTCTTTAATTTGATGATGAGGTTTATAAAATACCGTTATGAAACATTAAAATTATTTTCTGAGCGGGAAGATCTAGATACCCCCATGGATCAAAACTAATTTGCAAAATTTTAATTCTGACTACTGCGGCGAAGTATTTTGTAATCTTAACTTTCAGGAGCAGTGATTTTTGTCCTCCTGTAATTATCTCCTCCCCCTCTCATCTTATCGCATTCCTGCGTTGAATTGGAAATATGTTAGATTAATGAGTGCTTACATCCTAAAGTGAAGCCCTTTACCCAAGTATTAATGGGGATCAAAAATAATTGGCTCAACTCCCTAATTATTAATGGATTCTGGTTGCTGGAGAAGTATTTAAAAATGTTAACTTTTTAGGATAAGCAGTAGATTTGTCCTCCTGTAATTATCCCCCCCCCCCCCCCTCTGTGTCTTATCTAATTCTTGGGTTTAATTGGAAATATGTCTGATTAATAAGTGCTTACATCCTAAAGTGAAGCTCTTTCCCCAAGAATTAATAGGGGATCAAAAATAATTGCCAAAACTCTCAAATTATTAATGGATTCTGGCTGCTGGAGAAGTATTTTAAAATGTTAACTTTCTAGGAAAAGCAGTAGAGTTGTCCTCCTTTATTATCCCCCCCCCCCTTTCACATTCCTTCGTTGAATTGGAAATATGTTTGATTAATAAGTGCTTACATCCTAAAGTGAAGCCCTATTCCCAAGTAGTAATGGGGATTATAATAATTGGCAATACTTAAATTGCATAGTCACAGGTCCTGTGGTTCCTGAGATATTTGGATTTTATACATATAGATGAAGCAGAGATAAAACGGCGAGGGGAAACAGCTGTAAAATATGATTGGAATGTGGATAGGATATTGTCATACAATATATAGCTGGTGAACTGTGTAGAAATGATTAAAAAGGATCGGATATTGGGTCTTGTTGGTATATGTAGTATCTCTAGTACCCCTTGTAGTATACTTCTAGGTTCTATCTAGGGATTGCTAGGATAGAATAGGAAGAAATCCGATTATAACGAGATAATACTTCAGGTCCTCTAGTCCTGGTTCCCTTGTCGATATTTCTTTCTTATTATTTCCCCCGTTTGGCAATCTTTTTACCTCTATATCATTTTTCGATATAAATTCTTGTTTTATCTATATAACGTGTTTGGCTCTAAATAGTATTTCATCGCCTTCATGAACGCATGATTGATTTTATAATTTTTTTTTCTTTTTATGAAATTCAGATACCGAAAATCTCTGTTTCATTACAGATCGGCCATACACTTATTGATTAGGTCTGAAGTAGTTTTTAAAGTATAAATTGCGACGCATTAGGACTCCGAGGTTATTAAAAATATATCTCTGAAAAAAGACTTACATAGCTGATAATCGCAATTTTAATTATTTGGAAAATGTAAAATCTTTAAAGTACAAAACTATTTTAGAAGTAAGTGCCTTTCTTGAGTAAGTTAATAGAAAATATGAATAATATGTGAATTGGAAATATGTTAGATTATTAAGTGCTTACATCCTAAAGTGAAGCCCTTTTCCCAAGTACTAATGGGGATTACAAATGTACACTTTGGTAAGTACTGAGAAGGAGCAAAAGTAAAGTCATGAATTTTAAAATATTAATTGTTGTAAGTCCAAAACTATTTTAGAAGAAATTACCTTTCTGTAAAGTGAGTTAAAAGATCAGATAACACAACTTCATACTGAATACGATGAGATTAGAAAATTGTAAACTGATATTAATTACGGTAACAGAGTATAAATTTAAACTTCTTTAATATTCATTATTAGATTATAAACTTAAAGCTTCTGTAGAATAAAAATGTTAAATTATCTCAAGAACAGTGATATTTACGTTAAAATTAACTTTGAAAAAATAGTAGTTATGAAGGCTTTTTAGCCAGACATAGTGTTATGAAATGATTGAGTTAATAATTATTCTTACAATTCTTCTACAGACTGATTTTGTATCATATTATTTAAAAACATTGTCATAAATAGCAAAAGCATTACGTTTTTAATAAAGACAAATTTTTTTAGGACGAAAACAATAGTTATTTACGCACCAAGGGAGGAAACAAAGTCATTACACCCTGAGCGTTTTGGCTGGTTCCTGAGGCGTAGCCGAGGGAACCATACTGTCCAAATCCCGAGGCGTAGCCGAGGGAGTTATTTAGTTGGTGCCTGAGGCGCAGCCGAGGGAACCATGAAGTTTAATCCCGAGGCGTAGCCGAGGGAGTTAATTATAGCGAGGGTGCTATGACTTTTTCCTCCCGTGGTACGTACAAGATTTTTCCTCAAGAAGGGAGAAAATCAACACAAATAAAACCTAAGATTTTGATTTATCTATTTATTTAGGTATTAATAACTAAATTTACAAATGTTATTCCTTTAATTTTAACAATGACTTTTAAAAACAATAAAAAGTATTGTAACATCTTATAGTAGAAAAAATAATGTAAATTAAATGTGCAATTCATCAATTACAACTGTTTTCTTTGATTTCTACGAGTTTAATAACTTTCTATAACTATGTAACTGTAACTATAATAATAATTCAAATTTTTATTAGTACTACAAAATGACTAACTGAATAATATTTAATTTATTTGTGTTTATCTCTAAAATACGAGAAATCAAAAACATAAATATTTATATTTATGTTTTTTATTTCTCGTATTTTAGCGATATCAGAGACGTCTAATCAGGTTATAACCTGATTAGACGTAACCTACCTCTTTTCTAAAAGTCTTGTTTAAACTCAGTTATGAAGTCATAAGACATTTTAAAATGATAGTATCACGGCAATCAAAAGTATGTGTTATTTAAACTCTCTAATATATTTTAAAAAAGCTATTAACCAGTCGAGTCATTCAGCTAAAAAACTGCTACTACATAGTTACAAAACAGGCAACACCGATTTTTAAACAATAATAAGTTGGCTCTACTGTTACTTTCCACCACGATTTTTACTTTCCGCCACGATTTCTACTTTCCGCCACGATTTTCACAACTAGGCTGTAATGGGATCATTTCCTCCCTATAAACTAGGGTGGAAAGTTAATTTTTTCTCCCTTCTGGATGAAAATGTTATTTGATTATTCAATTTGATGTAAGGAATGTTTAGTATAAAAAATCTTGTTAAGTAATGTCGCCGCTGTAAAAACCATTATGCATAAGAGCCGAGTGACTAAATTTTGACTATTCAAGAGCGCAGCAAACCAAATATGTTTGACATATTATTATTAGAAATGAATTTTCTTGGAAGTGCTTAATTCTACATTAAACTCAAGATCATACATATACCCTAAACTAATTGTTAATATTCAAATCAACAATATCTAACATAATAAACGGGGGAGTCCGACGTTTCGCTTCCTCTACTGGAAGCATCTTCAAGGTTAAGTGCATCGTGATGTTTACTTGAAGCAATAACAAGACATACTGACTGACTTGTTGTTGCTTTAAGTAGTGATGTAACACAGCCCTGAAGAAGCTTCCAGTAGTGGAAGCAAAACGTCAGACTTCAACCCCTTCGTGAAGCGGATTTAATAAACAAGGGCATTTCAAGTGGTACATGTCTGCAATAGGACGCCAGTGCTTCCCAGCTCTATGATTTTTACAAAAAATAAAAAAAAATACTGGTAATTATTTATCACGAGAAATAAAGATCAGTTTTCGATCAAATTATATTTAATACATATTAGGGTTTTTATTATAGATTGAAAGCAGAGTTCTAGCTGACTAAATGTTTTATTGTTTTTATAATGTCTACTTTGAATCAAATATAATATATAAAACACTTTACCAATAACTGTTCTGCTGCATATAAGTTTTATTATTTTTTCTTTCTTCTGATTTTCTTCTTTTCATGTTAAGTTTCGATATTAAAGTAGACATTATAAGTGACTATAACTAGTTGAAAGCAGAGCTCTAGCTGACTAAATGTTTTATAATGTCTAATTTGAATCAAATATATATAAAACGCTTTACCAATAACTGTTCTGCTGCATATAAGTTTTATAATTTTTTTCTTTCTTCTGATTTTCTTCTTTTCATGTTAAGTTTCGATATTAAAGTAGACATTATAAGTGACTAAAACTAGTTGAAAGCAGAGTTATTGCTGACTAAATGTTTTATTGTTTTTATAATGTCTACTTTTAATCAAATATATATAAAACGATATAAAATAATATAAGTTTGTTGACTTCTGATTTTCTTCTTTTCTTGTTAAGTTTCGATATTAAAAATACATATTTAATTAAATTTCCTGGTTTTTCTTTTAATCAGGTTTTTACATTTTCATTTATTCTTATTCCAGTATGCTAAATACATTATTATCTAACACGTACTATATTTATATCGACTTTTCTACATAAATTTAAATAATAATCTCAATCAAATAATTCATAAAGAAAATCAATTTATCTTACCTGCTTATAATACACATGATTTCTTTCTAAAACCTATATTCAATAAAAAATAAAATATACCCTGTAAGAATTCATTTAATTTTGTACATTCCGAAGTAACAACTATATATTCTTGATAAATAAGTAATTTGTAGTGATATTTTTACATTTCAGTAAAAAAAAAAATCATGCTAGAGCAAGACTTTAATTATAAAAAAATATATCTATTTGAAAATCGCATGCTTAAATTATATAATTTTTGTATAACTTTTCAATATATATATATTTAAAACATGCGTGAGTTATATTATATGTTTTGTGTAAATAAAATGATTCCAATTAAGATAAAGAAACATTTTATACCTGCATTATGATCACTGTGTAATTGTGTATACATATATATTTGTTTTTTCTACAAAAAAAACTCACTTGTGTATTTTTTTTTATTAATCAGTCTAATTTACGTATAAAATTCTACAAAGCGAAGCATCTACTTTACACATTCCATCATGCGGGTTTATTTATTTTCTTTTTTTCTCTCTCAATATTTTGAATTTATTATTCAATTATTGTCAATTTGAAAATACAGTCATAACTGTAAACTATAGTATGTCTTTAATTTAAAAAAATATATATATATATATATAAAACGATATTAATATATTTAGATTATTTCAGCTAACCCGATATGGGTATATTAAACAAAAACAAAAGTGTCCAGCTTAGGGCTTTCTCACTCTTTGAAGCACTAATGCAAAATAAGGATCTAATTAATTTCATATTTGAAGCGTGGCAATACTTTTTGATTTCAGTAAATTAATCTTTTGATAGAATTAAGCAACTCTGCCGCATATGTACTATTTGTTCTAAAGTATTTTTGAAAACTATTATTTTAAATGTGGTTGCAACTCTAATTAAAACTAAATTGTTATTATTTTCGTCTATCCATTCTAATAGATAGTTCTAAATGTATTATACTAACTAATTTCAATTTCAAGATTGAAAAATAATATATATATATATATATATATATATATATATATATATATATATATATATATATATATATATATTGTTTTTATTCAGTGGCAACACTGATAATTGGCTTGAAAAATGTAAGTTCAACAAATACACCTTCGTTTACCACTGAGTATTTTTTCCAGCTTTTATTTTGATCTACTTCATTGTTTTTTTGTTTTTTTAATTTCGAGTGATTATAATTATGTATTTAAAATGGGTGAGTCATAGACGAAAATGATTTGGCTCAGTGTTGAATGGGGAGCCCAAGGGACTGAAACATATAAAAACAAAAATCATGAATATAAACACAAACTAAAATTACACCCAAATCAAAAGGAAGCTTTAGAAAAAGCAACAAAAGATAAAATTGCATTTAATGAAACTGAACAAAACGAAGAAAGTTTGGAAAAAAGATAGGTTGGAAGTCAATGCTAAAGATGTAACTTTTATGTGAGCAAGAAAAGAAAAGAAAATACACAACTAGGAGATCTCTGCCACACAGGCGATACAGATTGGTAGTTGATAACATCTAACATCCGACGCGACGACCTAGTCATACGGAATACTACAGAACAAGAGGTCGGATGGAGAATAAAAGGAATAATAAAGTACCTCTAGAATTAGCTATGATCCTGAACTGAGATAATAACGACACAAAAAAAAACAAAAAAAAACAGAATAGGAAACCTGATAAATTATTACCTTGGAAGTAAAAGAAAAGGCTTTAACAAGCTGGTTTAAAGAGTCCCTTACAGAGAGGCTCTTGAAACTGATAAGTAAAGGGGATTTGTCTAGAGCCTCAACTCTTTATGTTACAAACTGTAATGTGCAAGATAACTGGAACACTTGATTCTTTTAGAAGGATATGACATAAAGAACCAGAATCAACTATACCACACTAATTATAGACATCTCAGTTGAAGTTCCCCCGAATGATAAACTCAACTGTGACAAATTTATAGATGTTATGATGTCGAAATGAATCCTACAATGATCTTATTACAAAAAATCTAATTGGAAGATGCCTTAAATACTTAAGGAATTCAATGAAAAACTTCTTGCATACGAGTCTGCAAAACAGTGAGACATTTTCATGTAATGCTTTTTGGTGTCGTTTTTGGGTAACGCTTGTGAAACGCTTTTTAGTGTCGTTTTTTGGTAACGTTTTTTAAAGTCGTTTTTTTGGTAACGCTTGTATAACGCTCTTTGGTGTCGTTTTTAGGTAACACTTTTCGAGTTTATGTGCCAAAGTAAAGACGTGAAAATGTCGAAAAATTCGAGCGAGCAGATTCTTGTGTATGTAAATTAGGAATTAAATCGATCATATGTTGTGCACAAAGAAATAAAGTACTTTTCTTCTATTCCAGTTTATTAAGAAGTAATCTTTTAGCATATATTTATATTAAATGCAAAAAATTATAGTACAACAAAAATAAAAATTATTAAAGAAAAAAATAAATTGATGTATGTAAGTTTATTTGGAACAAAATTTTAAGGGTTGTGGCGTTTGTCCGGTGCAAATCGGAGCAGTAGAACAGAAGTTATAGCTGGGGGGGGGGGGGCGACAGCGACTGGTGCATTGGTCGAAAGCGAGAAGCTAAGAGAGAGAGACGTGGGGCAGGTAGCCGATCGGGAGGGGAGGGTTGGGTAGGCTTATGATTGTCTACCTCCTATACCCTCCTAACTCTCTATTACACGTGTACCGCTTTTTGGACTAGATTTATAGTAACGCTTTTCGAGTACATGTACGGCTTGGTTTTTCACCGAACAAATTAGCGAAGAAAATTACAATATATTTGTACGTGCCGAAGAAACTATTTAATAAACTGCTTCCCACATATTTAAATCTCTTTCTGTAATCTTTTAGTATATCAGGCAAGATGCTTCATTTATGATCGCTAAAGATCTAAGCTAGCATTGTTGACAGATAGAATTTGGTATGAAAAGTAAATGATCAACAGATCTCTTAGCTTTAATTTAACCTTTGAAACAAAAACTCAAAGAAGAAAGACATACTATGTTCTTGAATCCAAGGCCAAAACCTATTTTTTAAAGCTGGAGTGGTTGTGTTTTTAAATAAACATTGGATGAAAATTGGTAGCAGTAACACCGCTGAAGACAAGACGTTGGAATAATAAAGAGACCCAGAATCTGCTATGTCCAGTATTGATAAATTAACACCTTATCAGACAAAACTATGAAGACCAGAACTGGAAGACTACCAGATTTTTCTTTAAAAAATTTAAAGGAAATAACGGGAGCTTTCAGGTCTCTGCGATGTCTAGAAACTTCCTTGAAATAGACCATATTACATAAAGATTCAATAGAGGAATAGAAAAAATAAGTTAGGAATAGCAAGACGCTACAGTGAATTGATTCATAGTCACCTGCCTAGTGGACAGATCAAAACAGATGAATCCCTCTGCTTCCTGGAATCGCGGACCTCAACCGGTTATTGAACATGAGAAGGGCTAAAACCATGATGACTGTGGATCGAAAAAGAAGAATAGATTAGTAAGAACAGAAAAGATAAGTTGGTTTTAGATAGTTAATTGTATTTTAAGGTGAAGAAACCTATTTGTTTTTAGGGATAAACAAATTAAAACAACTGATTATAAATTAAATTTAAAGTCTGCTACAGGAAATAATTTGGAAGTTCTATTATTTTACTGATTTGCCTTTGACCAGTGTAACCAAGGCAAGAAAAATAATACTTTTTACATTTCACTGTTGGATGTTATTCACAATATAATTTCTATATTAAACAATTGCCTAGAGAAATGCCTAGTTCTGTCATCAATAATTATTGAAGACAACACCTTCACGATAGTATGCATCAGTAGGAGTAGAACTGCTTTTCAGTACATCGCTCATTGCATGGACAGTGTTTTTTGAGGCTATCCAAGTAATAACTAGGAAAGGCTCTATGACAAGACATTCTCTCCAGTTCCAGTACCATGTAGTGCTAGTCAAGGCTAGAAAAATATTTTAAAATACTTTGTACATTTCACTGTTTGAAGTTTGTTATTCACAATGTAATTTGAATATTACACAATTAGAAGTACCTAGTTTTGTCATCAATAATGTTAGAAGAATGCACGGTAGGATGCATGAATAGGAGTAGAGCAGTTTGTCAGTAAATCGCTCATTGCATAGACGTTTTTAGGCTAACCAAATTATTACCAGGAAAGGCTCTATGGCAGGAGGGCATTCTCTCCAGTTCCAGTACCAGGTACCGCAGTCATTATGGCCACGCATATTAAAAGCTTGAAGGCAAAACGGAATCACTTTGACCAATTATATTTATACGTAGACTGTACATTATAATCTTTATTTAAAAAAATTCAAGACCTTGTGTAGAATCATTCTTTTTAAAATGAATATTTGCGGCAAGCTTAGGTTTGTTATTCCCATTATAATTAGTGCATTTATTTACCATTACATCAGTATGCATATATTAACCGTTATATCAGTGTGCATGTTTTTTTTCCATTAAACATAAGTTGGTTTAACTTTGTAGTCTTACGGAATTGTTGCCAAACTTTTACCACCAGTTTTCAACTAGTTTCACATTAAATATACTAAAATTATTTATATGTATATTTTTACGGTGTAATAACTGTTTATTTTATCATTATGTTAAAACTTGGTGGTAATGGCGATGAATCAATCAAATGGCAATCATGTAGTTTAGAGTAATCTGTTGTACTATCTTTAGAGTTATGAGTACCAATAATTTTGTTCTGTTATGTTTGCATATTTAGTTTAGGATGCATCAATAGGAGTAGAGCAGTTTGTCAGTAAATCGCTCATTGCATAGACGGTGTTCTTTTTAGGCTATCCAAATTATAACCAGGAAAGGCTCTATGGCAGGAGGGCATTCTCTCCAGTTCCAGTACCAGGTACCGCAGTCATTATGGCCACGCATATTAACAGCTTGATGGCAAAACGGAATCACTTTGACCAATTATATTTATACGTAGACTGTACATTATAATCTTTATTTTAAAAAAAAAATTGAAGACCTTGTGTAGATTCATTCTTTTTAAAATGAATATTTGTGGCAAGCTTAGGTTTGTTATTCCCATTATAATTTGTGCTTTACGCTGTTGGAAGTATGTTAATCGCAACATCAACTGTCCATTACATGATTGGAAATTAGGACATGGTTGGAAAATTAAGTCTAGTGTATACCTTTCAAAAAAGCCCAAACAAGCCCTAATAAACTTGTGCAAACGAGCATATACGAAGCACTGTGGACGCAATACCAAGCACAACCAAGTACAAACGATTAATAATAAGCACAGGGCGGGGCGGATGATGTGGTGCGGGCCCCCTCCCCTGCTTTTAGCTTTGACCAAATATTGGGAGATCAATCTAAGGGGGGAGGGGTAATAATTTCCCTCTCCTGGCTCCCTGAGACTCGTCAAAACAAACAGATATTAAGCCAGCCTATAAAACAGTGCAGTATACGAAGCTATGGTTTAGGCACATTGTGGAACTAAATCGAAAAAGTTTGAATATTTGGCATAGTTGTTCATTGATGTTTTTAAATGAATATATTAATGGTCTGGAAATTTCTGAGAGTAGAGTATGACCACCATTTTAGAAAATAGGTATAATATTTTTGTTTATCCCAATTATTTAGAAAAAGATTGGGCTAAGAGAAAGTAAAAAGTTTCTTCGAATACGGAAGATTTACCTTAAAAAGTGAAACCATTAGAATTATTCACTTTAATTAAGTGACCTAAATGACATTTTTATAGGTAAAGCTAATCTTTTTATAGGTATTTGTGTAAAAAATTGCAACTATTTTCCAAGATTAAGGCCATAGCTTCCCATTAGAACTTTCAGATGTGTTTGATGTGTTCAATTTCAAAAATTACTCATCTATATCCAAACTATGCCATATATCCAAACTATCTGATTTAGTTCCGCAATGTTTCCTTTGTTAACTGGACTAAGATTGAATATTTTTACTTTAAAACGTAGATTTTTGTCAAGTTCTCTATGAATAAGCATTTCCTTCCAATTTTCAAGATTAAAAATTAATCTTGGTGCGGGCCCCCTAGTGGTGCGGGCCCCTATGTCACCTTTGTCTATGCCTAAATCCGACCTTGAATTAATACCACCGAACTCAATGCGGTGATTATCAGAACTTTAAATAATAATATTTTGTTCGTTGTATTTGACAAGTGTATACATATTTATTGGTGAATTGCTAATACACTTAGTATATCGATAGATTAACACTTATGTAATGGAATGGAAGGATATTTTGGTATGCCATCACCTATTAGTACGTGCATTTTTGTGTGCGTAGATGGCTCGTTTAAGTGTGGTCTTCCTACATGCTCGGGCTTGTTCGTTAGGTGTACACTTAAGCTTACACCATTGGAAAGTATGTTAGTATGTGCTCTTGTAACCTTTATATGTTAGCAAAATAGTTGATAATATAGTCCACCATTACCATTATAATTACATTTTTAAAACTTTTAAAACCTTAATAAATTAGTAAAAATCAGATTAATAAATTAGTTTCATTTATTAATAAATTAGTAAACATGTAATCAGCCGATCAATTCATAAAAGCAAAAACGTTTACAGAATTTAATATAGTAATATCAAATATTTTATTATTATATATTTTTTTTTACTGATTAAAATGTCAGAATAAAAATCAGTGATTTTTATTTTTACTTATTTTTTATTTTTTTATTTTTTTTATTAGCAATAGCGTTTTCGCTAATGATTTTATTTTTTATTATTGTGAAAACATAGTACCTAATATATAAAATAAAAAATATCTGCTCATCTTCGCACATATTTTGTTGAAGGAACACTAGATAACTGGATAATGAATCACATCTTCGGATTTTTTCATATAAAAAAATAATTGTTGTTGCATTATTTATTAATATGGCATTAATTTTTTAGTTATTAATATTTTATTATTATACCTTTTTTTTATGACGAATGACATTTTTTAATTTTTTCATCATTTTGTCTTCTTATAAATGATCAAAAATGTATATCATTGAGTGATAGAACATTTTTACTTACAATTGTCTCTTAATATTTTAGAAGGTAAGTTAAATTGAAAATTAGTATGTTTAATAGGCTTTGAATGTTGTTATTTCAGTACAATACAAGAGTGAGAAAGCAGACAAGGACTGTTATCTTATCTAAATTGAAAGGTAGTTTTTTATCCAGGAAAGTTAATGTGATTTTAAATAAACCCAATCAAGAGTTATCTCCTCTACTTACTTATTGCTTCAATACGTACACATCGAACTGCAACGTTTCTCCAATAACTGGTCATCATTAAAACCTGAAACAAATATAATTTACTATCAATTTAATTGTAAAATAAAAAAGTAAATCATTTGATAATTAAAAATGTTCAAATATAAAAAAAAATAAAATAATTCATGATATTTAGATATTATTATTAAGGCCCCCATACACGATCAATCATTTTGCGCAATCATCATGTTTGCGCAAACATCAAACAGCCCCAAACACGCATTTTTATTTCCCAAAACTTGCAATACAATTTAAGATGTGGGAATGAGGAGTTACCGTTTAACTATCTCTTTTCTATTCCTTCCCCTCTCATTACATTAATTATTGTCAGTTTTGTATATCAGTATGCATTTATTTACCATTGTATCAGTATGCATTTATTTACCATTATATCAGTATGCATTTATTTACCATTATATTAGTATGCATTTATTTACCATTAAACATAAGTTGGTTTACCTTTGTAGTCTTATGGAATTGTTGCCAAACTTTCACCACCAGTTTTCAACTAGTTTCACATTAAATGAACTAGAATTATTTATATGTATATTTTTACGGTGTAATAACTGTTTATTTTATCATTATGTTAAAACTTGGTGGTAATGATTAAATGTTTGCATATCTTACAATTTTTTTTAACCGTAATGTTGGATCAACATGTGAAGTGAATCACTTAAAAATTGTTATGCTAATGATTATGTTCTTATTTTATGTTTCCTGCATCTGTTTTGTTATTAACTATTTTATTTGTTTGGTCTAGTTTTTTAAATATGTGAAACGCTTTAAGAATACTTCTTTTTGTAGTATTAACTTCATATCCCAGAATAGAATTATTTTTCAAAGTCAAAAGAATGACCTGTTTTAAGAGCATGTATGGCTAATGCAGTTTTCTGATTTTTATTTTTTGTCAATAATGTGATAATATTTTTTATTTTTTAATTGTTGTGATGTTTCCCTCAATATAGGTTTTATCACAATTTTATAATGTTTTTATTTTTTATTTACTGTGTTGATTTGATCTTTCATGTTATAATAAAGATTAACCATTTTGTCGTTCGCAAATTTAATATAACCAGATAACGACTACTACCCAGACAACTACTTTTTTTTAAGATACTATTTCATACAATCATTGCATGGCTTTCACCCAATAGTTTATTAAGTTATAGATATGAAATTTAAAGTAGAAGAATGTAGTTTTCAGTCCCCGCAAACTTCATGTCTACAGAAGCTGAGCTATAAGTGTTCAAAAAAGTGCGGTTTTCTATGGCCCACCCTGTATATTAGCACTTACTTCTGTAACAACAAAAGATAAAATCGTTCGAGAAAACTCATAATAACATATTTATTGTTGTTGTACATATTCTGTAGCATCCTTACCTCAACACATAAAACTTCTGCGTTATTATCATATAATGTTTAGAGTTTAGATCATCAAACTAACGATTTACACATTATAAGGGACCTAATACGGCTATACCATTATTTAACTAACGATTTAAACATTATGAGTGACCTGATACGACCGAAACTTCATCATTAAACTAATGATTTAAACATTAGGAGTGACCTGATACGACTGATAATCCATCATTAAAATAATGATTTAAACATTATAAGTGACCTGGTACGACTGAAACTCCATTATTAAACTAATGATTTAAACATTATAAGTGACCTGATACGAGTGAAACATCACCATTAATCTAATGATCTAATCATGAAAGTGACCTTATAATGACAATTACATCATCAGAATACTGATGATCACTCAATCAAGAGGTCAAAAACCGGTCCGTAATAATGATTGAACCGTTTTGTATTGTTTTAAGTTATTGGCAGAAATATATTAATTAATTTGCTATGTTGGTTATATTCTAACGAATGATTATAAATTTGCCTAATACCTAATAATATAGATAATTCTATATAAAACCGTTTAAAAGTATTGGTTGAATATTAGTTGTTTGATCGATACTTAAAGGAATCGATATGAAGTTACAATGTTTCATGCTTGGCTTGGCTATTAACAGATTACTATGACTACCATTTTAACGAAGAAGAAACTGGATATAACTGTTTTTTCAGTTATACGACTTTTCTTAACTTGATTTTAATTTTTACGTATCTTCATGCTCGTAAATTATCACTACACATAGTTAAATGTTTCATACACCAATAGTCTTTGTATAATCATATTATAGAAAATCTTAAAAAATCCCTTCAAATGATATCATCAGTGAACTGATGATATCATTTGACCACTGTTTCCATCTTAGAGATCATAACTTTTGCCCTAAGAAGAAATCTTTAATAAAATGTTAACATCATAAGAGCTGTAGGAACCATCCCTTCATAAAATTAATAAAGGCTGTTTAAACTACTTTATCATTATCAGTAATGATCATGTTTCATAAGCGACCTGATAAGACTACAACATCATCATTAAACTAATGATAAACATTCCTCTCTTGCCTCAGGTAAACATCTTTTTAGTAGGTACTTACATCTTTATGAGACACCTTTCCTGAAATTTCAAATTTCCAGCTTGTGGTTACATTTTACTACATCTCTCCTCCCCCATTAAGAGTTAACATTTGAAATTATGTATGCTTAGTTTTTCCTAGTAGGTACCTTATATTGAATATTCATAAGAAATTGCAACCCCTCTACCTATTCGAGAAGTAGGAGATTAAATCATAAGCAATTAAGCAAATATATATATATAGAAAAATCGTAGGATATCCTGCATTTCTATAGACTGTTACCATTTATAAAAAAAAACAAATGAGAGTAACCGTGTAAAGGTGTACGGAATAATCTTCTTTAGACTGTTACTCCCCTTATAAAAACACAAGTGTGATATTCCTTTGTCCTGAAGTACTTTGGACTAAACATCCCTTTGTCTTATTAGTTATTTAGACAAAGGTATGTATAAATAATTATAGCTATTTATATTCTAAAAAAAAAACGAGGGAGTAACAATCTAAAGAGGGCTCTAGCAATAGGTTATATTATGTATAACCTAGGTGCTCAAAAAATTAACCTTAAAAGTGTCTCCATTATAACAAGAAAGTTCTCTATTAATCATTTATATAATCGAGTAGTATCCTAACGGTGAAGACTCACCTCGAACTTATTGTTATTGCTAAGCTAATGTAACCACATTTATTCCAATTAAAAGTAGATGTTTGTTTTGATTTGATGGTCTTCAAATAGATATAATAACTTATCAAAATAATTTACTTAATTTTACTCTTTTTTTCTAAGTATAAAATTAAGCCCGTTACAACGGGCCTTAAGGCCTCTTTTTGAGGTGAGTCGTCGCCATCGTCGGGACACTACTCGATAATATAAATGATGGTTCAAATTATATAGCTTGAAAAAACTTTGGCACTTCATTAGATTGTTACTCGCCTTATAAATAAAAACAGAGGAGAGTAAAAATCTAAAGGAGTACGGAATGCTCTTCTTTAGATTGTTACTCCCCTTATAAGAAAACAGAGGGGAGTAACAATCTAAAGATGATGTACAGATTGTTCTTCTTTAGAGTGTTACTCCCCTTATAAAAACAGGATTGTGATATTCCTTCGTCCCAAAGTACATTCCACTAAACATCACTTTGTTTTAATAATTATTTTTGTCAAAATCATTTACATTCTAAAAAACCATAGGGGAGTAACAATCCAAAGAAGTACCAAAACTTTAAAATGGCCACCAACTTAATAAGGCTGGGTCGATTATGCTGGTTAACTTACTCCCCCTATTTGTTTACTTGCCTCCGGACTCTTTGTGTGTGGTAAAGCACATAATTGACCAATTTATTGGCTTCATATAGTTTCATTTTTTATTCAGCCCCCTTACCAATTTCTATTATTTTATTTTTTACTTTATACTTTATTTTTTTATTTGCTGCATTTGATTCTAAAATAGGTAGTAATTAATTGTTATTTTAACATATAGTTATTCTGTATTTACTTATTTTAGTTTCATTATAATAAGTAGAATAAACTTAAATTTTAATTGTGTCTGTTATAATGTGTTTAGATGAAATTCTGAGTGTTATAATGTGTTCAGATGAAATTCTGACTGTTATAATGTGTTCAGATGAAATTCTGACTGTTATAATGTGTTCAGATAAAATTCTAGCAAGGTTTGCAAGGCTCTACAGCATAGTCGTATTGATTGGCCGGGAAAAATAGGCCGCAATACGGCTAGGCCGCGTAACCTTTCGTCCGCTCAATAAACCGAACCGGCGCTGCTTCAAGCTTTCATCTCCTTTTATTGCAGTCTTGGAACATCCTAAAGTGGATTCACCAGCTGTTGTAATATCTTCAATTGGAGCTTTTTTGGGGGGTTCATATTGTTCAAAATAGTATACGTAATTGACGTATGAGGGGACATCACTAGAAATGAGAAAGAATCAAGACAAGAAAGATAATTTTTTAAAATAACACAATTCTGCAAAAAAAAAAAAAAAAAACCATAAGAATAAAAAAGTATACTACGCGTCTTGTGCGGAAAGTAGCATTTTGCATGCGAGTGTGGATATTGCACCCGAGCGACAGCGAGGGTAGTAAAACCACATGAGCAAAGCCAAATGCAGTTTTCGCACGGGTTGCGTACCGAACTTTATCTACGATTGGTGGATTTGAATAAATAAAGACAAAATACTGTTATCTACTATTAATAATAAGTATAAACATTTTTTCTCTGTTTAGACGTGTAGAAAGTGATTCTTTTCGTAGTTGCATTCATTCCACATAATTCTTAGTAGAAATGTGTTAAAAAATTGTTAACTTGAACTGTGATTAAATGATGTAATACCTGGATTAAATGAAAAATTTGTAAAAAGGTATGAATTTTAATAATTATATAGATTTAAAAAAAAGTAAATGATCATAATGTAGGAGAATTTTGGAAAAATTTGTAACAGATTTTAAGATTGTTAAATAATTTGATATTACTAGTAAGGCTTTTTGTAAGATGTAATTATTAATTAAATTGTAATTGTTGTTTTAGCTTGAAAATGACCCAAAGGGGTTGAAATATAGCGAATTGTTCAACATGTTTAAACTTTAATTTTTAAACGAAAATATACCGTACCCAATAGACCAAGAGAGAAATCCTCAGTTTACAAATGCTATTTTTTCAAAACAGTTTCAATACAAAACCAAAATTTTGCTGTAGCAACCTTGAACTCAAAACGTTATGAAATTGCCGTTTCCATATGGGGTTTTGAATACCAAAACCGTTTTCAAAACGGTTTTGAAAACTCATGGACTCGTTGAGAATATTATTGTTATTGTAATCTTTCACTGGCCCTGACTCCATAAGTAATAAAATTGTCGATAAAAAAGGTGCATTTTTGCGTTGTATTGCATAAAACCACACTTAAGACATGTTTGTCACTTAATTCTGAAGACTATTCATGTTTTAGTCATACACCAACCTTAGTAAACTACGATAATATTATTAGGAACGAAAAATATAATTTAACGGGTGATTTAAGTGAATGGAATATTTGAGCTTTATGAATACAATATAATTCGTTTAGATGCTCTTCACTTATAAATTAATTGAGGAGCAGTAAGAGAGTTAAAAATGTCCCCTGTTGTAAAGGCTATTGTTATTTTAGTCTTACACTGACCTTAGACTCTTGAACTGTTCTTTTGTTTTTAAGTATTACAAAGGGGACTAACATTATGTTACTAATACTCAACGAGCGTGTTATAAAATTCATGAAATCACACTTAATATACTCGTAATATTGTTAGATTTTTATAATTGGGTTTGTAGAAGCTGGATGTCTCCTATTCAAAAGCCTAATATTATTTTAGCCTTACACTTATCATAGACTCTTAAACTGTTCTTTTGTCTTTAATTATCAAAATATAAAGGTAACTAACATTATTTTACTAATACAGCGAAAATGTGAACGTGTTATAAAATTCGTGAATTCACACTTAATATAATATAGTTAGATTTTTATAATTGGGTTTGTAGAAGCTGGATGTCTCCTATTCAAAAGCCTAATATTATTTTAGCCTTACACTTATCATAGACTCTTAAACTGTTCTTTTGTCTTTAATTATCAAAATATAAAGGTAACTAACATTATTTTACTAATACAGCGAAAATGTGAACGTGTTATAAAATTCGTGAATTCACACTTAATATAATATAGTTAGATTTTTATAATTGGGTTTGTAGAAGCTGGATGTCTCCTATTCAAAAGCCTAATATTATTTTAGCCTTACACTTATCATAGACTCTTAAACTGTTCTTTTGTCTTTAATTATCAAAATATAAAGGTAACTAATATTATTTTACTAATACAGCGAAAGTGTTAACGTGTTATAAAATTCGTGAAATCACACTTAATATAATATTGTTAGATTTTATATGTGGGTTTGTAAAACCTGGATTTCTCCGATTCTAAAGATTATCTTAATTTGAGTCTTTCGCTGGCTCTAATAGACTCTTAAGCTGGATAGATATTTCTCAGAATGCGTGGTGAGCGTGAAATCAAACTTAATATAATATTGTTAGATTTTATAAGTAGGTTTGTAGAAGCTGGATGTCTCCTATTCTAAAGATTATCTTAATTTGAGTCTTTCGTTGGCCCTAATAGACTCTTAAGCAGAACGGATATTGCTCAGAATGCATGGTGAGCGCATCTGATGGGACCGGGCACTGTCGGGTTCACCGAAAATCTGGATTAAAAGGAATAAATTTTAAAATATCTGTAAAGGAATTTTAGATTGTTAAAACAATTAAAATTGACGATAATATCAAAATAATTACAAGATAAAAATAACTTTTTATATACTACGTTTTTAAATTTTCTGTTGAATCATATGTAATGTTGATAATATAATTGTCATTGTTATATAATATAATTTTAGTGAAAAATAATTGTTCCGAATTTATTTACTTCAGATAAATGACCATCTAGAGAGCTGATCTTAAACCTACGGCTATTTAAATACTTGTCTTAACTTAATAAAGAGTTTGAATGCTCAGAACCAACTGAACTATATTTTTATAACTATGTCATGTAATTGACTTTTATGACTTTGAAATATATAAAAAATAAATAAATATAAATTTAACAAGTTGCTTGTCATCGTCCCTGCAGATCTCCCCCCTTAGTGACTTAGCAGTTAGCCAAGTCACGGTAGTGGAGCAAAAGTAACCCGCTTTTTCGGAGGTTCATCTGTTGTATCAGAGGTTAGCTGGTGTGTCGGTTTCACTCTATCGACACTGATGACTGTTCGCTTACCATGCCGCAGAATTTCAACTGTCTTGGCATGAAGTTTTAATACTTGAAACGGGCCTTCGTAAGGGGAATCTAATGGTTTGCGCACCGTATCAACCCGTACAAAAACATGTGTAGCTTGAGCTAAGTCAGGATGTACAAATATTTTGGGTTTGTTGTGTCTTGTCACTGCCTTTGGTTTAATTGATTGTAACCTCTCGGCTAGCTGGTTTGCGAAACCGTCCTGTGGTGTTTGATACGGTTTGTTGTCAAAAAATTGTCCTGGAAGTCGTAACTGTCTGCCAAATGTAAGCTCTGCAGTGCTGGCCTTTAAGTCTGGCTTGTAAGTTGAGCGTAAACCTAATAAGACCATCGGCAACACGTTAGTCCATTTCTGTGTTGAATGGCACTTGAGGGCTGCCTTCAGAGTGCGATGTACATTTTCTATTATTCCATTTGCGGAAGGGTGGTAAGCTGTTGTCCTATTTCGTTGAATGCCGCAAGTCGCTAGCATGGTTTTGAAGACAGAGGACTCAAACTGTCGACCTTGGTCGGTTGTTACTGTTGTAGGACAACCGTATCTTGAAATCCATTCAGACCAGAAAGCTTCTGTTACTGTTTCCGCTGTTATGTTGGGAAGAGGTATTGCTTCAATCCATCGAGTACACCTATCGATGCAAGTAAGGATGTATCGTTGATTGTTGGATGGTGGTAGAGGTCCTACTAGATCTATGTGGATGTGGTGAAATCTTGGTTGATCAGGAAAGTCTGAGAGGGGAGATGATATATGTCTGTGTACTTTGTTTTGTTGACAAGGTAAACATGTGCGTACCCATGTAGCAATGTCCTTTCTCATATTGGGCCATAAATAACGTTGACAGATCATTTTAGCTGTTGCTCTTCGTCCCGGATGTGACAGGTTATGCACGCTGTCGAATGCTTGCCTCCTGATGCGTTGTGGTAGAAACGGGCGTCCATCGTGAGTGCAAAAGATCTTGACACCTGATCCTGGAACTTCTTTAAGTTCTAAAGGAACTGTTGTGGTCTTATTGTCCAAAACTGTTTGTAAGTCTATGTCATTTTTTTGTAAGTCTGCCAAAAAGTTATAATCGATTGTTGTTGGTGTAATAATTTCGTCAAGGCGTGAGAGAGTGTCTGCGACAGTATTACAGTTACCGGAAACGTGTTGGATATCTGTTGTGAATTGAGTGATGAAATTTAGTTGCCGAATTTGTCTGGGAGAACATTTGTCAAGTTTTTGAGAAAAGGCAAAAGTCAGAGGTTTCTGATCGGTGTATACCACAAAGTTGTGTCCTAGCAAGTGTCGAAAATATTTTATAGCTTCGTACACTGCTAAAAGTTCCTTGTCGTATGCGCTATACCGCTGTTGTGATGGGTTTAGTTTACGGGAAAAGAAACCAATAGGTTTCATTTGACCTTGAATGTGTTGTTGCAAGGCGGCACCCATGGCTACATCCGAGGCATCTGTCATCAGGATCAATTGATCAGAAATTGATGGAAATGCAAGAGTGGTTGCGTCAACAAGAGCTTGTTTACATTTTTCGAAAGCCAATTCGGCTGTGGGGTTCCAATTAACTGGACGTTTGTCATTTTTCTTTGCATCTTTTGTTAGTGCTGTTAAAGGAGCCTGGAAGTGTGCTAAGTTATGTATGAATTGATGATAGAAATTTATCATGCCAACAAAACGTCTTAGTTCTTGGATGGTGCTTGGTTTGGGGAAATTTTTAATTGTTTCTACTTTTTTGGAAAGAGGTTTGACACCGTCAGCACTAATATCATGGCCTAGGAAGGTTACTTGTGTCATCAACTATCGAGGCATTGATAGTTGCGCCATATTGTTTTAATCTTTCAAACAATTGTTGTAGGTGTTGGAGATGTTGGGTTTCATTTACAGAAGCTATTAAAATATCATCGATATATGGGTGGGCAAAGTGGAGGCCAGCTAGCATTTGCTGTACATGCCTTTGGAAACTTTGAGCTGAGTTCCGTAATCCGAATGGCATACGTACAAACTCAAACATTCCGAAAGGAGTAGTAATAGCTGTCTTTGGTATATCACTTGGTTCCATAGGGATTTGGTGGTATGCCTTCCGGAGATCAATGGCTGAAAAAATTTTAGCTCCATGAAGGTTAGTAGTAATATCGTGAATGTGTGGTAAGGGGTAACGATCAGGGATGGTAACAGAATTCAATTTACGGTAGTCACCACATGGTCGCCATTCGTTATTTTTTTTACGGACCATGTGCAATGGACTGGACCAAGCACTGCAGGATGGTCTGCATATACCTTGTGTAATCATTTCGTCAAAAGCTGTTTTAGCGTGTTTTAATTTTTCAGTGTTTAAACGTCTAAATTTTTGATAAACAGGGGGTCCTGTTGTCTGTAAATGATGTCTTGTAGTGTGTATGGGTGGTTCTTTAAATGCGTCTTCTTCAGAGAGAGTTCGGGGTACTGTTTTAAAAGGTCGTAATATTTGTCGTGATGTTGTAAAGTCCGTATAGTTATTGGTGGAGATTGTTTGGTGTTGCCTTTAGTAGTAAGGTTAGTTAAACTGTCTACGAGTTGTGATCTTTTAAGGTCAACGAGAAGTCCGAATTTAGATAGAAAATCTGCTCCAATTATTGGTTTTCCTACGCCCGCTATTACGAATGTCCATGTAAATGAGCGTCGAAGTCCAAGGTCTAAAGTAAGTTTAATTAGTCCATAAGTTTTAATACTGGATCCATTTGCAGCAAAAAGTTTAGTGGTAGTGTGTGATGTTTGGAATTTCTTGTTAGGTGGAATTACAGATAAGTCGGCTCCAGAATCAATTAAAAAGTTAAGATTAGATTTTTTGTCTAAATTAGATTGTTGCCTGTTGACCGAATTTTGAATGGTAATAGCATATGTCCGAATTCTTTCTTGAGTCTGAAGGGGATCTATGTGTTGGTGTTTGTGATCTTCGTTGATTCGTTTGTCTTCTGTGATTTGAGTAATTTCTAGGTCTGGAATATCGTCTATAATGATTTCTTGAGGGATTTCTATGTCTGGATCTGAAAATATGATTATGTAAATAAGCTATTTCATTTTTTAGTTTTGCTAAATCTTCTAAGTAATTATGTGTTGTACTCACTATGTCAGTAGATGGTTCGGGTTTTGATGATGAAGGGTTAGTAATAGAGTTTATTGAATTTGAAGAATGTACTTCGTGTATATGATCTGCCATTACTTGCAAAGTTGATAAATTCTCAGTGCTGATTGATAAAATTGATTGAGTTTGCGAAGGTAAATGTTTTAGCCAAAGTGATTTCTGTACGTCATCGTTGATTTTATTATTTGCTAGTTCTTTCATTTGTCGGAGTAAGTGAGAAGGTTTTTTGTCGCCCAATTCAATTTCTGTAAGTAGTCGTCTGATCTTTTTATCGGAACTGTCGGAGAAAGCCGTAATTAAATTTTGCTTAATAGTTTCATATTTATTCAAAACTGGTGGTTGGGAAATAACATCTGAAACGTGGTCCAATATTTCGCTGTCTAATGATTTAATGACGTAATAAAATTTAGTCGAATCCGAAGTTATATTACCAATTTGAAAATTTGCTTCAGCATGATGAAACCACAGCTCCGGTTTGTTATTCCAAAAAGGTGGTAATTTTACTGCCACTGTTGCTACTTCCGGGTTGTCTTCGTTGTCGATATCTAGAAGAGAGTTGTTCATCATGTTGAGGTTGAGATATTAACTGAATTTAATTTGATAACACTTTAGAAATTTTGAAGTTTTAAACACTTTTATTTAAATTATTCAAAATACTTTTTTAGATGATTTTTTTAAATTTAATTTTTGAAGTATTTTTTAAAATGTAAATTAAAAATTTTTTATCTACAAAATTTTGATATTTTAAAAACGTTTTAACGTCGGGGGTCACCACTTTACGGCTATTTAAATACTTGTCTTAACTTAATAAAGAGTTTGAATGCTGAGAACCAACTGAACTATATTTTTATAACTATGTCATGTAATTGACTTTGAAATATGTAAAAAAATAAATAAATATAAATTTAACAAGTTGCTTGTCATCGTCCCTGCAAACCTATAAAAAGACAAATCTTTGTACAACAGATCTCACCTCATCTTGGATCAATTAATTAATTTCTTTGTTTACTTTTCCTCTTTCGCTGTCATTCAATATTTACCTCTTAATAAAAAATCACAAATTTGAAACCCGTCAATATGAAGATGGTAAATATGGGATATGTCAAAACAAATAAAATAACTTGCGGATTTTTTCCGACCTAACTTTCCATACAGCCAAATTTGCTGAAAATGAATTAAATTTAGCTGAAAGATGGCTAAAAGTATTAATATCATGCATTGTCATCGTGTTCTGAGCTATTATAAAAGTTTCAAATGTCTAGCTACTCGGGAAGTTAGTTAAAAATCGATTGCAAGATTTGTACTGGACAAACAAACAAACAAGAAAGGAAGCTATTAAAAACGTAGTAAAAATTACTGTTATCTCAACATTGGTTTTTTCTTAAGTCGAATTCCCCGCCTCTCAATATAGGTTCAAAATAACAAAAAATAGACAGTTTTTGTTCTAATGTATTGTAGTTAACAGAATATGAGCACATATGTAACTATATTTGATCAATAATATTAGTAATTATACAAATTACATTTTAAGAAGAATTCTAAATTAGTCCGGGTTTTCGAGTAGCATATTTTGTAGGGTTTTCTTATTTTTGTTTATTATTATTGTGATTATGTAATATTATATTGTCGCATATAATTACGAAAACCACTCTGATAGAAAAGTGTGGGTTTATTGTATAGTATTCCTATGAAATATGTACACTATCCGATTTAACTACAGGATTTTTTGTACTGGCGTTATTTCCAACTTAATGCAACTCTTGAAAAATAAAATTAACTAGACCATCTTGTAGGGCTTGAAGTGATGCAGATAGGTTTGTTTTTGTGAATAGGTTTATTTTGTGGTATTTTTTGTAGTGCCAAAAAATTGGTTTTTCCGTAGTAGGCTGTGAAATAGTAACTTTAGAGCCTAAAAACATAGCTAAAATCCTTGTTTTCATTACGTGGACTTAAAAACTCTTTTCATTACTCCTACACTGTATTGAAATTTGTTTTTACCTCCTAGGAGGTAAACCTTTTTTACACCCTACGGGTAGTTATCAAAAGTACCGTTTTTAGCGCTGCAATCAACTAGACATGCTTCTTAGTACGGTTAAAATGCACTAGATGTCAATGCGTTTTTCTATTTTTATAGTGGAACCTCTTTTAGGTTGTTTTTAACTTGTTTTTTTGTTTGTTATCAAAATATTTTTTTTTTCGTATGTTACCTTTCACAAACGTTTCACACACGTTAAATTGAGGTACCAGTTTTTCTTAGGTTACTTATATTATCAGCAAAAATGAACAGCCGTTGTTTATCCAGCTTCAGAGAATGTATACAAAAGAAACAATTTATATTTATAA
Source organism: Gerris lacustris (assembly GCA_951217055.1). Classification (NCBI taxonomy): domain Eukaryota; kingdom Metazoa; phylum Arthropoda; class Insecta; order Hemiptera; family Gerridae; genus Gerris; species Gerris lacustris. Next base: position 38,656,712 of record OX578285.1, on the reverse strand, counting down.
TTTTTATTAGCTTAGAAAAAAATCTCAGATCTTAAGTATACAAATATTTTTAACACCTGAATAATCTAAAAAATAACAAACACAAACTACCTCTGCAACCACCAGACATGTAACAATGAAATTTTGTAGGTAAATTTCTCTTAGCTTGCTAAGAATTTTACGATACGTTATCTTGATTCAAAATGGCGGCTATGAAATACGATATTACCGGAAAAAATTGCACTAGAATCCTGAAAATGTTGGAATTCAGCTTCCTTTTATAAAAGAGTTTTTAGCGGAAGGTGTTAGGACAATAAAAGTGTAAGATAAAAATTGATGGGTCAAAATTGTATTTTCATTATAATTATATTAATGTTATTATTATTTTATTTATATTTTCAAAAGTAAGTAACTTATAAATTTTAATAGAATCTTCGATATTATATTCAAATTTCTTCTATTTTATAATACTATGACTTATTTATTTTATTATTTTAAAATATGTTTCATAATTGTGGTCTTTCTTTCAAGTCCTGATCAACACACATGATTAGGTTATTTACAGGACGGGGGCTCACTTTACTCATCTACTCGATGAAATCATCAGTGTGAAACATGTCCTCTCCTCTCTGGTACTCCAACTCATCAGATATGTTGGTGTTTCGACCTAAGTTTAAACATGTTATTGTAATATATTAATCATTATCATTATTTATATAATCGAATAGTGTCCCAATGGTGACGACTCACTTCAAAATGATTGGTTATTGCCAATGACAAGCTAAGCTAAGGCAACCACATTTATTCCAATGAAAATAAATATTTGTTTTTATTTCTTGGTCTTCAAATAGATATAATAACTTATCTAAATAGATATCTAAATTAATTTACTTAATTTTACTTTTTACTTTTCCTCACCACCTATAGTAGGAGAAGTACTGTTTTCACCAAAACATTCTTTTTTCGAGATTTCAACGGAATTATCCGTTTTGGGTGTTTTTAAGACCTCCTGAGTGGTGTTCAGCATGACGTCTGTATGTATGTATGTATGTATGTATATATGTGTGTGTGTTATCATCGTAGCGCCCAAGGTATTTAACCTAGAGAGTTGAAACTAGGCAGAAAAATCAGTCCTTACCTGTAGTGGTTTTGCCCGGAAAATAAAATTTTTCCGCCATCTTGAACCCAGTTTGTTGAGTCAGCAAAAATTTGAAAAAAATCGTAATAAATCGACAATGGTCCTGATCAAGTTGAAATTTGGCACGAATATGCCTCTCTGTATGACAAACAAGACAACCAAAATTCATTTTGATGTTGGCCGCCATTTTGAAGTTATCAATTTTTGATTTTTTAAACTTTGACGGTTAATAATACCATAAGTATAAATAGGTTTTTGACTTATAGCATATCGTTGGAACCGGAAAAAATAAGGAACAAATATAAAAAACCCGATGAAATTCCATTAATTAGTTAAAAGTTATAAGCGAATATAATTATTTATTACTGCGATAATTTTGATGACGTCAAATTTTGTTTACATATATTTTGTTAAAATAATTGAATATCAGTTAAATCAGTTTGTTCATCTCTAACCACCTCTACTTATTTTCACAATTTTATTCAAGTGATCAAAATTGTAATTTTACAAGCTTAATTAGGACGAAAATATGTTTTTATACCATGCACTTTTTTGAATATTAGCAAGTTTATAATTGTCATTTTTGGCTACAGACAAATGCAAGTATTAAGTGTGCTTTTAATATTATTCAAAAATCCTAAAATTTTTCCCCTCATTATTCAAGTTAAAAACGCAGCCAAATCCTAAAAGTATTTATGTACAACATTTTTTGACTGAACTTTTTTTGACAAAAGACGTTTTTTATAATTATGTTTGTCTTTATATGTATTTAGTCTGATTCAGTGGCAAAAAATACTTTATCAGAAGTTTGTATATGTGTTTTGAGAATATAAGACCCGCAGGATAGTTCAAAGTAGGCTTTTTAGCATTTTACAAAACAACATCAATAGGTACTACTTAAACAATACTGTGTTGCTTATGGTCCCATGCTGTATGCTGACTAGCACACACTTGACCTGTTTATTTTGAACTAAATACTAAAAAATATTTTATTCTCCTGAAGATTTGTATAATTTGTTTAAGCATGCAAGACCCAATCTCTTAAGTTTTGCATTTACGAAGGCGATCGTTTTCCGTTGGTTCTTCGACGATTCTGTTTTTTGCCTCGTCCTATCTTCGTGAGAGTCAACCATAACTTTTATTTCAGCATTTCTCTATTTTGTTTTTTTACCATTTTTAAATTAGGTACACGGTCTTTATATATCATTTTGACCGTGTATGGGGCTGCTTGATGTTTGCGCAAACATGATGTTTAACGTGTATCGCCTAAATTTGCCCGACATCAGGTTTGCACAAAATGTTTGATCGTGTATGGGGCTGCTTGATGTTTGCACAAACATGATGTTTAACGTGTATGGCCTAAATTTGCCCGACATCAGGTTTGCACAAAATGTTTGATCGTGTATGGGGGCCTTTCTTCAGTTTTAAAATGAAATCAAAATATATTTATTTGGAATTAAATACACCCTCACTATTTTTCATAGATAGCAGATTAATTAACAAATCTATCATCAAATTTGTTTTATGTATTGTGGTTATTTGTTAAAGCTAACAATTATTATTCTTGTGTTTCTTTTTTTTTATAAAAATCGTATAATTCATGCAAATTAATTAAATTAATTTATTATTAATACTTATTATTCATTTAATTGACTTATTATTTGCTCTCAAACTTAAATTTAATATAAAGTCTTCAAAGACTTTATATTAAACTCTTAATATTTGTGGTTCCCCAAATTTCATCATAGCAGATTAACTAATTAGTGATTCTTCAATTTTTATTATCAATTACAAAAAGCTTATTATTTGCTTTCTTTGTTTTAAAAGCTTAAAATTTAACTATACTTTGTGGATCCACTGATTCCGTCATAGCAGATTAACTCATTAGCGTATCTTCAATATATATTTTCACTTGAAAAAGCTCATTATTAGCTTTCTTGTTTTTAAAAAAGCTTAAAATTTAACTCTTATTATTTGTGGATCTCCTAATTTTGTCAAAGCAGATTAACTAATTAGTTTTTTCAATTTATATTTTTATTTATAATATATAGCTTATCATTTGCTTTCTTTGTGTTAAAAGCTTAAAATTTAACTATTCTCTGTGGATCCCCTGATTTCGTCATAGCAGATTAACTGATTAGCGTATCTTCCATATATATATATATATATATATATATATATATATATATATATATATATATATATATATATATATATATATATATATATTAAATATATTTTCTTTCTTATTATTGCATAGGGTTATATTGTAACTCCTATTCTTTGTGGATTCTCTGATTTCATGATAGCAGAATAATTAATTAGCGTTTCTTCCAGTATTTGCTTTCTTTGTATTACAAACTTTAAAATGAATTATTATGCTTATATATATACATATAAAAAGGATTTTTATATTCAAATATATTGACTTATTGAGAGGGATTATTTTTTATCAGTATAAAAATAGGGTTCATTGAATATTAGGTGTTTGCTAAACACTAGAAGTAATTATAATGTTACTTTCTATCCTTTTTGAGCAAAATTTAATTATATAAGTTTTTTTTTTTACAGGGTGACCTGTCAAAATTGTCGCAAATATATGTGAAAAATAGAATTAGGCTGTTCAAGGGGCTGCCTTAGGGGCTAAAAAAAATGCTATACAAGCCACGGGTCAAATCTTAACAGTTCTCCCACAAAATCTAATTTTATAATTTTTTTTAAGATCGCATACCTTTGCTCATAAAAACACTTATTGCGCCAAATGTATAAAAGCTAGAACAAAATGTTTGGCACCGTTGTAAAGCTGACAAAATGTCCTACAAGAAAAATTTAATTCTGATTTTCATGTCCTCAAATTATATAACAAAAATGTATACACTTCTTTTTTTTTTTTTTAATTAAAAAATCTTTTTTTTCTGGTTCCATAACTTGGAAAAAAACCAAGCTTAAACTTTTTGGACTTCAGGAAAAACTTCCTTATTTAATAACATTTCGATCAATATTAATATTATTACCCATTCATAAGGCGGAATTTTCAGTAAACTTGGCTGAAAGTAAAACAGAAACGTGTTTATTGTTGCTATTGTAAGTCAAGAATAGCAGCAATAAACACGTTTCTTTTTTACTTTCAGCGAAGTTTACTAAAAGTTCCACCTTATGAAAGGGTAATAATATTAATATTGATCGTTAGTAAATAAGGAAGTTTTTCCTGAAGTCTTAAAAGTTTAAGCTTGGTTCTTTACCAAGGTATGGAACCTGAAAAAATTGATATTTTAAAAATAAAATTTGTATACATTTTTTGTCATATAATTTGAGGCCATGAAAATTAGAATTATATTTTTCTTGTAGGAAATTTTGTCAGCTTGACAACAGGGCCACACATTTTGTTCTAGCTTTTATACTTTTGGTGCAATAAGTGTTTTTATGAGCTAAGGTATGCGATCTTAACAAAAATAATTAAATTTGATTTTGTGGGAGAAGATTGGAGCCATGGTTTATATAGTTTTTTGTAGCCCTTTAGGCGTAGAACAACCTACTTCATTTTTTCACATATATCGCCCGTCACCCTGTATAATGTAATAGTAGAGTACCTTTAAAAAGTATAAATTTAATGTTTTGTTTAATAGGTAATAAAAATAATAAATAAATAAAAATATATATATATATATTTTTTTACTTGTTTATTTGTTTTTAAATTGGTACAGGATTGAATAATGTTTTTTTTTTAAATATTCTAATACTTCTAAATGCATGAATAAAATTAAGTGTAGAATATAATTACAGTTTTAAAAAAGATTGAGTTACATATGTTTATAAAAGTTGTTCATATTAAAAAAAAAACAAAAAAATAAATTAATAAAAAAATACATTTAAAAAAATAAAATTTCTAGGATTTTATATTGAATAAATATATATGATTATATATATATTTTATATATATAATCATTGATTATTGCAATATATACTTTGATTAAGATTGTTCTAAATGGTTGTAAAATAAACTAGTTCTAACCAATAACTGATGAATTCCTAAATAGTTCTTTCTAACATCAAAGCTCGAAATTATATGAATCATTAAATATCCTCCGAGTGCATTTAGAGGGAGGGAGTAATCATTGAAAAAGAAGCGCAGGCGCAGTGATCCTCCAAGTGCATTTAAAGGGAGAGGATTAAACCCAGAAAAAGAAGCGCATGCGCAGTGATCCTTAAAGTGCATTTAGTGGGAGAGGATTAAACACAGAAAAAGAAGCGCATGCGCAGTGAACCTCCTTGTGCATTAAGAGGGAGGTGAGTAAAGGTATTGTGTTCTGCTAGAGCATGTGTTCTACTAGAGCACAAACAATTTAGTACTTCTAGTCCACCTATTTTTATTACTTCAACATATCTAACCACCTCACAATTTATTTCTCTTTTGTTCACTTTAAATTTTGTATTAAAGCAATAAAGCAGGGGGTGGGAGGATTGGATGTTTCTCTTTTTATTTTACCATGTAAACCACAATTCAGTATATTCATTTTTTTTACTGATCCTAGTTATCCTCAGTTTCTAATTTTATTATTTAATACTAGAATTTTCAGAGACAATTGTTATTTTCGCTATTAATTTCGCTAATTTACCTAATTTTACAAATATTTTTCTATAAGAATATCATAACAAAATCTAGGAATTTAAGTTGTTTTCTATTATTAACTAATTTTTTTCCATCATGCTTAAACGTGGTTATTGCAATGGTCAATAAAAAAGGTAAAACTTTTCTCCATGATTCATTTTAAAAAAATGTTTAGTGTTTGCAAAATGGTTTAGTAAAGGAATGTTGATAAAAATGATTTAGTAAAGAAATGATGATCAAAATATAACATCATCAAAGCTCAATATCTAATAAATAAATAAAGGTAAAGGTTTGCATTGTGAAAGGTAGTTAGTAATCATTGGTGTGGATTTATCATAAGTGCCAATTGACGATAAACCCACTTAAGTGCAGAATCCTTTTATACTCATTATTAGCTATTGTTCTTGATTTTAAAATTAAATTATAATTACCTATTTATCATCTTAAAATTTTGTTTACATTAAAAAAATGTTTTATTTTTATCTCGGTAAGAATCTGAAATTTAATAAGAATGAATATTATGAAAATGATCAATATCTCTTGATAATGGATTAGAATTAATATCAGGATTTTAATTGTAGATTTAAAATTTTATGAGCATTTTTGATATGTTGCCATTCTGTTTAATATTAGGTTTGTTCCAACCACTCTTCCAACTGGTTTGGAACTGTCCGACGCAAGCGCATTTGGAAAAAAGCGTTCCAACGAGCCCAAACTCAAACTCTGACTGACTCCGACTGTTAATCGGCTGTTCCAACCACGCTCTGATTAAATCACGGATTAGTTTGGAACCAGTCAGAGCAGTCAGCGATCGGCGGCAGGGACTAGTAGTTAGGGATTGAGTGGGTGAACAGAAACGTAACCTTCCGCTCAGCTTCATTGTTTTTGTTTTGAGTTCGCTCGCCTATTATTCTCCTTTCTTGCGAATCAACTCTTAATTTTAAAATGTTTTTGTACGAATGCGACGATGAATTTTTGTGCATATAATGACATTTTCTAGATATTTCTGAAAAAAATAAAAATTGGACCTATTTTTCAAGATGGACTTTTGATACTTATTCCATTTTCAAACAAATATCGAAAGAATCCGATTTATTTCCGCAATATTTCTTTCGTTAACTGGACTAAGATTAATATTTGTTTTTTAAAACAAAAGAGCATTTAGGATTATATCAATTAAAATACGAGTATGCCGTGAGTCTACTAAAACTGGCTCACTTTAGTAAGCCCGAAAATTGTGAATTGCGTAAATCGAAATGAAATCGTGAATTCATGTATTAAATAAACATTTCTAAAATGTGTTCATGTATTTTCGTCTCGACTGGCACTTATCTTCATAAACTATTGATTCATCCATCATCCATATCTTTAATATTAATAAGTTCAGGTATTTTTGATAGCACAGAAACGCAAAATCACATAAACGATCCACCACAGCAAACAGTTTGGTTCGAGAAAGGAGCGTTCCAACAAAAACGAAATCACAAATCAATTCCCAACGGTCAATGATCGCGCATGCGCATTACGTCAATCACGGACTCTTCTGAAACTGATTCGGAACTGGTGGTTGGAACAAACCTATTATATACCTCTACCATTTTATTCTTTTTTCTTGTTTAACTTGTTTTTATTATTGATATTAATTTTTTTTATATAAATTCAGAATTAAACATCTTATCTTCGTTTATTTTTAAAAAAATTACAAAAGGACACAACAGATCGCAACTATAATTATGTTGTATAAATCAAATCCATGTAAATTTTTAAAGCTTTTGATAAACACTTAAATGAATCAAAAAACAAATATAATATTTTTATATTGAAACTGCAACATTATTTTAATTTTAATTTTTTATTTTTAATCAAAATAATAATTAAGGGGATTTTTTACCCTTAGGTTAAGAGGGTTTATATTTTCTTCGGAATTCGCCCTCCTCTGGCACTGTAACGACTGATCCGAACTTATTTTAGAATTTCAGAAAAGCAATTGTCTTCCTTAAAGACTAATGTGTCGAACTTAACCGTAGTTAAGTAAAGCTATTCTGCTCTTGATCTTTAAGAGTCTGTACTCTCTTTTCTTATATAATAGAAAATTTAAGTTTTACTTAATTTTTACTTAAAATTTTAAGACTGATCTTTCAATGAGACTACTAATAGCCATTAAATGGGTAAAACTACTCTCTGAAAGAGAATTTTTTTTTTTACCATTCCTTCAAGACTACAATTAATACATCGAAATATCGCTTTAAAACAGTAAAAAAAAAAAATCATTTAAACCACTAATGTGGTTTAAGTCGATTTAAACCAAAATGTGGTCATGATCAGTAAACTGATTTAGTGGTAATTAAGGATCAAAATAACTAAGTTATCATTTGATTAAGCAAGATGAATATTTTTTTTTTAATATATCAGCTATAATTGTTTTCAATTTATCTATTTTTTTCGATTGAAATTATTTCATAGGAGTTCGATAAAAAATAAAACTTTCATAAGTAATATTTTACAATCAAAGTAAATTTTATTTTTTCATTATTCCGGTGAGTCGATACTGGATTCTTTGGAAGTTTCCGGTCGAATTTCATTGATGATTTTGATTACTGCTCTGATGATAATGTTGAATATTGATAACGGAATGTCGTACCAGATAGTGCATTTACACGTTTTACATAAAAAACCGATTGTAACTGCACTCCTGGCACCCATCCAGTTACCCATTTCTACGATGATCTCCGACGTAGAATGATTACCCAAGTAGGTTTTTCTTCTTTCTTCTATCTTGAAGTACAGTCTTCGTTGAATGTATTTTTTTTACTCAAGAAATGATCAGTTTATTTTGTAATAATACATTTTTTATTTTATTTTTAAAAAATAAATAAATAAAGAGAAAATTATTTTGTTTAAAACAAATCAGCAAATGTTTTAATACAGGTAAATTTCGACCAGTTTATTTAGTACAATAAATAATTTATTTTGACTGTAATCAATAAAAAAAATATCATAAAATATTTGCTTTAATTTGGTTCAAGCAGTACAAAAGGCTAAACCTTTATTTTACGATACGCTCCCAAATATCGATATATATTTTTGTCTTCTTCTTGAGTTAATTTTTCTTTTAAAATTTTAAACTAATTTGATTCAAAATTCTTCGACAATTTTTTTAATAAATCAAATAGTTCTTCTTCAAAATTTTTAACAAAGGGAGCTATCCTCTTTAAATACTTAATTTTATTAAAATAATCTGGATAAGGTTTAAATTTTACATTTATATTTATTTATTATTGAGTCGAATATAGATGTTACTATTATAAACTCAAATACTCCACATATCATTTATCGATAGTAGGATTCAAAACGTAAAGTAAAGATCAGCTGAATAAATTCAATACTGATAATGATATCTACGATTTGTACTACAAAAAAAAAGAGTTAAAAGCATTTCTAACAACAAAATATTTGAGGATTTGCAATTTTATTATGTATTTACAATTATTATTTAAAATATATTAATTTATATTCTTCATAAGTTACTATTAAACTACGGAGATCCAACTTAAAAGAATTTTTAACTTTATTAATATTTAATCTATAAATATTAAAAATAAAAAAAAGTTTGTTTAAAAATAAAATGTATTCTATTGCTAATACATTCTACGCTATTCCTACATGCTAAATGCTATTGTTATTGCTTGTACCTGATAGCTAGAAATGTGGTATATATATATATATATATATATATATATATATATATATATATATATATATATATATATATATATATATATATATATATATATAATATTATATATAATAATAGCTGCTAATTTAATTAAACAAAAATGGCTTATGAACAAAAGCAAATAATAAGTTAAATAGTACGAGTCTGTGTTCCTTGTAAAATAAAAATTTATTTGACTGAGAGAAGTTGATTAAGATTTATTCAGATTTTTTTAATTGGATAGTTTAAGATGGCTGGATATTGAATCATTTTGTTATAATATTTATATTAGGACACCCTTAGCTTCTAAATATGTGAACAAGAGGTACTTCTTTAGATTGTTACTCCCCTATGTTTTTTAGAATATAAATGACTTTGACTAAACAACTATTTTATATATATTTTTTATTTATTCTTCAATATATTTTTTTATAAGAATATAAATTCTCCCCACCACTAGAGGATTCGGGATCCTGTGCTGTGGTGGAAGTCTTCTCTTGACCTTAATTAATAATAATATTTAATATTTGTATTCAATAAGCTAACTCATTTGTAATATAAGTTCAAATACAAATTACCTACGATGAGTTTGATGAGTATTTAAAAAAAAATAAGCAAAAAAAAAAATAAAAATAAATAAATGCATATATAAATATATAAAAAGTTGAAAATACGAGTACATATTATATATGTATATATATTCATAAATACCGAAAATTAGTTTAGTAAGCAGTAACTGAGAGCATAGAAAGAAACAGTGACAGGTCGTGTATAAGTGGTTATGTGTTTGTCTGTAGTAGGTGTTTTTTCAGTCTAGTGGGAAAGGATGTTTTATTAAAATCTGTCTTTAGTGAGTTGGTTAGTTTGTTATAGTAAGTGGTTGCCTGATAATGCCAATGTCTCTGCGCAGCTGAAGTCCTGCTGAAAGGTATCTTGTAAAGTTTGTTAGTCATTTGTCTAGTCTGATGTGTATGGTCTACCCTTTAATAAGACTAAGGGACCTATTAAGACAAAGGGATCTTCAGTCCAATGTACTTTGGGACAAAGGAATATCACACTCTGCTTTTATAAGGGGAGTAACAGTCTAAAGAAGAACATTCCTTATACCTTCTTTAATTTTTACTCCTCTCGGTTCTTTTTTTTTTATAAGGGGAGTAACAATCTAAAGAAGTGCCTAACAAAAGACATAAAACATTAATAAAAAGAGATGATTATAAGCATTTAACTTTAAAATTATCAATAATCAAAAATTTTGTTTAAAAATTATAGCGAGGTGTGATGTTCAAATACGAGTAATTACTTTCTCATGGATTTCAAACTTAATGGTCTCCAATTTATTTAAGATTATCGACTGTGTTTTCTCAAATGTGAAAGAAAATTATGTGAAAAATTATTTGAGATATATTTGTGTTAACTTCAAGATATAATCAAAAGAGTTCTTAAAGAGGATAGCGACTTATCATGAAAGTGGTGTGGATTCAATAACCAAACAATGTTTTCAGACAAAAAAATTAGTTAACAATTGACCGGTTTCGGCTGTTCTAAAGCAGCCTTCTTCAGATAATCTAGAGGTTACAGGATGGACTACGAAAGTCTTCTTGTACTCTTTTACTTCACTTGTACTTTAGAAGTCTATCCAGTAACCTCCAGATTATCTGAAGAAGGCTGCTTTACACAGCCAAAACCGGTCAATTGTTTATTACATTTTTTTTGTCTGAAGACGTTGTTTGGTTATTGAACTACACCTCTTTCATGATAAATTTAATTAAAATATATATACATTAAGTAAAGAAAAATGGTTTGAGATATATTAGTGTTAACTTCAAGATATAATCAAAAAGACTTTTTAAGAGATTTTTTACGGAAGAGGATCACATTATGGATATGAAATTCATCCTGTCAGTGGGGGTACTAAAAACCCTGAAAATGGTTCAAAGTTAATAATAATGGAAGATTTAAATGATTAATTAGTAAACCTGGAAAGCCTTTCCAATTCCAAAAGATTTTTCAGGTGACTCTGGAAATGATTTTAATAATCTCGAAGTTTTGTTAGTTCTTTGCATTAAAAGATTTATAGAAGCTGTTCAGAATCACTGAGAACGGGCTTTGATTATGATAAATTTTGGCAGATCCTGCTAACTATGGAAATATTTGTTATCCCGAAGTTTTAGTAATCACTGCCAATTTGTACTGAAAAGATTTATAAGAGCTGTTAAGAATCAAGGCTCTGATTATGATACATTTTGACAGATCCTGCTAACTATGCAAAGATTTTAAATCTATCTGGGTTATGAAGTATCCCAGAAGATAATTCCACATACCTAAAGTGGTGGATGGTGCTAACCACACTGGAAAGATCTAAAAGTTGTTAAGCATGCTTTAAACTATTTTTAGTTATCTTTAAGTGTTGGAAAATCATACTGACACTAGGACGGTCAAAAAAAATTAGGTCGTCGAAAAGTGTTGGCTAATCTTAACAAGCCTGGGAATATCAGCCAATCAGCCAGGATTGTTATTATATACATTCTTAAAGATGCCCCCAAAACCTCAAAACTTCTAAAAAAAAAAAAAAAAAAAAAAAAAAATTAAATATGTTTTATGTTATATTTAATTTAATTCACTCTGCAAAAGTTCAAAATTCTTTAAAAAAATAAAGAAAAGCTTTTTGACAACAAAACTAATTTAACTAAAGCAATCCCATGTATGTTTTTAATCTTAGGAATTTAAAATAGTGGACATTTAAGGCGAGATTTATTTAAGAATAATGATTGCCTCCTCTGGACATCTTATATCTTTTACATGAAAGCAGGGATCTTTAAAAGTTTTTGGTAATTAGCAAAGTCTTCATTGCACTTTTATAATTTAATAATTTACTTCAAACAATATCTCTTAAATGAAGCCGTTAATTTTAGAGAAACAATTATTGCAATGTTGGAGCAACTGTATTTCATAGTTTCATAACCGACCAAAATAAGAATTTTATTTTATTTTCTATTTGTTGAAATATTCATACGACATTGCACTTTTATAATCTATAATTTACTTGAAACAATATCTCTTAAATGAAGCTGTTAATGATAGAGCAAAAAATATTGCAATGTTGGAGCAATTGTATTTCGTATTTTCATAACCGACCTAAATATTAATATTAATATATTTTCTACATACGAATTAAATGGCGGTAAATAATAAACTAATTTATCAAATATCTGTCATTGTCCAGAATACATGCATTCATTATATATCTATAAAAAGAGGGCTTATGTAAAAACATTATAAACCCGCTCAAAATGGCAAAACCTACTCAAAATAACTTGCATTTTCTCAGGTAAGCATTAGACCCACAGTATTACGCAAGCTAAATCCATTTACTTGAGTATATAAGTTTTGAAAATACACTCTGAGAAGCATTCTGGGTCTTTAGACTGTATGTTATACTAAACAAAAAATACTAAGCCAATTTAGACGGAGTTTTTTTAATGCTACGTAATGCTAGAAGTTTTCAGAGCTGTTTTATGTGTCGTTTGTTTTTGTAGAATTACCTAATGTTAATTCTATATATTCTTTATAACTGATTACGAACTTTTATGGTACTTCTTTAGATTGTTACTCCCCTATGTTGTTTTAGAATAAAAATTTGGAAAAAAAATAAGACAGACTAAATAACTATTAAGACAAAGGGATGTTTAGTCCAATATGCTTTGGGACAAAGGAATATCCCACTTCTGTTTTGATAAGGGGAGTAACAGTCTAAAGAAGAACATTCCATACACCTTCTTTAGATTGTTACTCCCCTTTGCTTTTTTATAAGGGGAGTAGCAATCTAAAGAAGTGCCAGTTTAATGGCGGCTAAAATGATTCAATGCAAAATCATACGACTACTTATATCTTAAGACGAAACTTAAGGACTTAATGAGTATTGTGCCCATATCTTCTCCTATTTATTGTAAACTTTGTCAAGTTAATCGTGTTTGCCAAAAATATCATAACTTACCCGATAAAAGTATCTTATCGTAGGATGTGAAATTTCAAAGCATCTTCAAAGCTATTGATTATACATTAAAGAATCTAAAAAACAAAAGTGCTCATTAAGTTATACTACAGGTTAATATTGCTTTACTCGGTTAACCTGATGACTTTAACTTCTTAAGAAGTAGGTAAGGTCATCATCGTGAAAGTTACGATACATTCAGATACAGTCCCTCTAGCTAAAAACCTAAAAAAAGTTTGCAATACATTTGAGGATACATGGTCAGACTGAATCCCTTGGATATTATGTATTATCTAATCGGATATATAATGATTTCAGCCAGCTCATAATGGTCCATGAAAAGCAAGCAATAAGTGCAATTAGTATAGTGCTTTCTAAGCAATTAGATATAATAGTTTTATTGCAAATACATGCGATATCTTAAGTATTATGTAATCACCTACGAGTTAGCAGCAGTCTGCATATGTCATTTCATATTGGTTTGTTACTTAATGTATTTGGTAATGTATTTTACTAATGTATATATCTATTATTTTTTATATTTTTTTTTTTAACAAAAAGGTTAAGAAACTGATAATCAATATAAAAAACTCGGTACTTCTTTAGATTGTTACTCCTCATATAAAAAAAAAAAACAGAAGGGAGTAACAATCTAAAAAAGATGTACGAAATTGTTTTCTTTAGACTGTTACTCCCCTTATAAAAAAAGACGTGTAATATTCCTTTGCCCAAAGTACATTGGACTAAACATCCATTTCTCTTAATAGTTATTTAGCCAATAATTTATGTTCTAAAACAAAACATAGGGGAGTAACTATCTAAAGAAGTACCTAAAACTAGATCTTCCGTAGGTGACTTCAATTGATAGGAACTTAATATAAATTCAAAATAGTGACTTCATCTAGTGAGAGTCATTTAATATAGTTAAGATTTTGTGAATCCCAACATTTTAACTCACGATGAGAGCCAGTTGCAAATGACTTATCATGAGGAACTCCCTTGAGAAGGATAGATCCCTGTAATAGACTCGTGACGTCGGGATTCACTAAATCATAACTATATCAAATGACTATCACTAGATGAAGTCACTATATTGACCTTATATTAAATTACTATCACTAGATGAAGTCACTATCTTGAATTTATAATAAATTAATGAACTATTAGAAAATATCCTTACTTCTCCTGGAATTTATTATTATTATTATTTTATTCATATTAAATTAAAAAAAATCTTACTTGAATTTGCCACTATAATAAATTGAGCTCACTTTACGATTAAAAATAATCAAATCAGTATGATTATAATTTACGTGATAATAAATACTAATTTAAAATAAATACTAATTTATATTAAATTAAATTTATATTGAAAAATATTTAGGAATTAAATTTATATTGTAAAATATTTAGTAATTAAATTTATATTGTAAAATATTTAGGTATAAAGATTTATATATTTGGTAATAAAAGTGAGCCGGAATGAGCATTTTCAAATTATTGCTTTAAGTACCTCTGATAATATTGACAGAAAAATTTATAAATTGTTTCAAAGGGCTTTACAATAAAAAACAGTGATTGCAGTTTTTGAAAAGGTGTTAAGATTTTTTTTTTTAATTAAAGGTTACCATTTTATAATATTAAATCATCTATTCCAATTCATCAGTTAGGGAAAGAGAAAATTTCAAAAGCTTTCCTGGTTAACAGCTAAACAAAAGGGTTTTCGGACTATTTTGACTTATTTTGCAATCATTAAGCCCTTAAATCTCTCTCTTCAAAAATCAAATATGGAATGTTTCAACAATTCTTAAACCCAGTAATAAATTAACCAATTGAATTGCCTTTTTTCCCACCTAAGACGGCATATTTGTCTAAAAATTCCCGGTAATTCAAATTCTCATTTAAGCAATTTCAATTGTGATTTTTCTCTGTCTTTAATTGGAATAAATCAAAATCAATTACTGATTCTTTTTTTATCATAAATCTAATTTAATTAAATCAACACGTTACAGTTCGTTTATAATCGGAGTTTAATTAAAGATTTTTTTTTATTATTTGTGATTAACGCAAACACTTGAATGTTTCTGCAAAAAAGAAATTATTTCATTAGATTTGGTTTTTTTTTATACTTGGTTGATTTATTGATCTTTTGGATTGTTTACTTTTAGTTTATTTATCGTGTTATGTTTAACCAAATGTTCTAGTTGATTTTGTTACTGATTTACGCCTATTAGACAGTCTTATAGTAGTATAGAATGTGATTGATAAGTTTCTTTCATTTTTATTACAAAATTTTACATTTGATTGATAAGTTTTCTTTAATCATTATCAAGCGATTTTACATTATGATTGATAAGTTTCTTTCATTTTATTAAGCAATTTTACATTTGATTGATAAGTTTTCTTTAATCATTATCAAACGATTTTACATTTTGATTGATAAGTTTCTTTAATTTTTTATTAAGCAATTTTACATTTGATTGATAAGTTTTCTTTTATCATTACTAAGCGATTTTAAATTTGATTAATAAGTTTTTTTCTTTCATTTTTATTTAGCAATTCTACATTTGATTGATAAGTTGTCTTTAATCATTATCAAGCGATTATAAATTTGATTGATAAGTTGTTTCTTTCATTTTTAACAAGCGAGTTTACAGTAAATTGGTGTTTTTTTTATTTCAATTAAGCCATTTGATATTTAATTGAAAAATTTATTTCATATATATATATTTAGATAACTTGATTTTACGCTCGATTGATTTAATGATTGAATCATATTTAATGATTTAATTGATGTTTTACGCCCGGTTAATATAGACATTTAATAATAGGATAAATAAATGCTTTTACATTAACAACGTCTTTCATTAAGTTTACAACAGGATTTTACTATAAATCTTATTAAGATTATAATTTTTTTTAAATTTAAGATTACAAAGAAAATTTTAAAATCAGAAACGAACACTCTTTTAAATAAATCGCAAATGAATAGATAAAATGAAACTTAATACAATTCAAAATTAGAAATTTACAAAAAAATCTTAACATTTAAAAATTAATATATGGCCTGTTAAGTGAGTTAACATATATTTTTATATAGCTTATTTTTATGCTCGTAATTTTTAAATTTGGTTAATTGGTTAATAAGGATTTTTTTTTTAAGTTAATCTATTTGTATTCATTTATTTAATAATCAAATAGTTAATGATTTTAACTGCAATTTAACAATAATTAAAGAAATAACCATAGAAGATGTATTATTGAACTGAGCTTACCTATGTTGAATATAGTTTGAACTATGTTGTTCTGAAGTCACATTGTTTAACTCAACTGATATGGCTGAATTTAATTTTGAAAATTAGCAATTGGTTAAGCAATTGTTTAAAATTTAGTTAATTAGTTTGATCATATAGTTTTAATAATTAAAGACAGATTCGAAGATAATATGCTACTGAAGTAAGCTTACCTATGTTGAATACTGTTTAAATTTTGTCTGTCTATTGTCACTTTGTCTTAAGCTAATGAAGTACGATGTAAAAGTCAAAGATGAACAGTAATAAGATAATTAAAGCTACTAATTTATATGTAATATTCTACTGTATAAAAAGTATATGTTTTAACCATACATATTATATACACACTATTTGTTCCCAATAATAGCAAGCATTAAACACAACCTAAGTTTGTAAATGATTTCAAGTTATCATTTATAAGTTAAATACAAGTTTTGAAAAGAAAAAAAAATATACATTTAATTCGACTTATATTCTATATAACTTTTAATAAAAAAGATCTTAATAAAAAACTTTTATAAAAGAGTTTTAAAAGATTACATGGAAATGACAGAAATGAGCACGCTACGACTTTACCGCAATGACGGCGAGAGGAATATTAATGTCGAAAGCAGTGCGGCATAGGCAGGGGAGAAGAACAAGCCCCCACTCTAGGGGTTAGGTGGAGAAGAGAGGGGGGAGTCTTCCCACCGAATAACCCCTTTCCTACCCTATTCTAAAATAACCTTGGACTATCTAGAGATATTTACAACTTAAAATGATAATAATAGCATTTTCATTATAACTTCAAAATGTCTACTTCATGACATAATAGTTCATAATTTATTTGAAATACCTTACTTGAGTGTTAGGGTTATGCCAAGTCTACTTTAATCTTTTAAGTTTATAATATTAAGTTTATTATAATGAGTGCACAGAGTATTTTTTTTTCTTTTTTTTTATAATAATAAAATATAACCTTTTATATATCCATATTAACCTAAACTTAATAAAAGTTTCGGTAACTATTAATATCGATCTGGGAAAATTTACTTAATATAGTGCAGCGACTTTTCCAACTTCCATTTTCTACTTGCTTACTCATAATATTAGTTGAACTAAGGAATTTTCTGACTTTATGTGTAGTAAAAGATACTCATAATTAATATCATTCTTATAAATAAGTAAAATTATGAAAATTTTAATATAAATGAATTGAAACAGAGAACTGCTTGAATTAAAAGATAAATAGAACTTAGAAATGAGAAGTCAACCAGGTCGAGTCTATAATAATAGCACAGCATCGATATGGAGAAATGCCGGAATGACAGGTTTCTGATAATGAAAATCTTAGGAAAAAACAGGTCACTAAAACAAGAAAATGGAGAAATAATAGAATAAAATTAAATAAACTTCTGAAGAGACAGATCACCGACTACAGTATATTAGAATTAACAGATCATATAAGTAAAGAGGAAGTACTGTAAAAATTGAGGCAAACAAGAATAAAAACTGATCGAATAATACTCGTAGACCACCGAAAAAAGAAAAGAAAAAAAAATGAGTAAGTGGAACTTCTAATTATTGCAAACATTTCAGCAACCCTAGAAAGAATAGATAAATGAACTTTATTAGCTGATAAAACTAACAGTTAGAAAGTTTGTGTCAGAAACTTAGTAAAAAGATAATTATACATTAGTAATTTTGAGCAAGATTAAACTCTTTCATTTCTACAAGTTTGTTTTCTTCTACATTTCTAATTAATTTGTTTTCTTTCTGTTACTTTAGTATTTCAAACCGTTTATACTGACTGAATTTGAACATACTATGAACTGCTGTATTTTCACTGTAAAAGGCCAGGAAATATATTCAGTATAAAAGAAAAATAAAATAAAATTGAATATAAGTTTAGTTACTAGCAGTATCATTGGTATTATTATTATCAACTATTATTTATAATATAAATGTCTTTAAATTGAATGAGATTATAATGTGTATGATAGTAGAATAGATACTAGGCTGGAACATCCCGCACAATCTAACTATGACGTACCTCAGGTTCAAGCAATATCAATTCCCCCCTCCACTCCCTCTTACAGATATTGCGCTAAAACTGTAATCAATATTTATCTGAAGAATTACACTATTTAAAATAGTTTAAAAAGGTTATGTAATAATATTTAATACAGTAAATGATATTTTTATTTAATAATATATTCTTAATAGGTCTTTTTAAAAGTAAATTATTTTTATAAAGCAAATAATTAGTTGTTTTTTCATTCATAAATCGTTTATCATTTTTAAGGTCCGGTTTGAGAAATATTAACTTTTTGATTTGAAAGTGAGTCTGCGCAAGCGCTTGAACAAGAGGGGGGAAACGGTACTCCCCCCAAAAACTTAGCCCGCTTATTGATAAAAGGAACACGTGTCCTTAGATTACTCGTACATACATACAAATGTATGTAAATATCTCAGTATATTATATATATATATATATATATATATATATGCAGACTTGAATTAATTTGTCTTAATATATTCATTAACAATAGATATGTTACTACATACTTAATGCTCTGTTGAATTCAGTTATTATTATAAATAATTATAAAAAAAAAATAATTACAGAATATATTGAATACGTTTACTTCTGTACAATTCTTTTGCAATTTCAGATAGTAAACGTACGAAATATTATTAAATTTAGTTACTTTGAAAGTTAAATAAAAGTTTAAATAAAAATCGATCTTCTGCAGTAAAAAATAAGTTTATTTAAATTTGTAATTTTTTGACTTTATTAATTCTGCAGATACTTCTGAATAAAATGTAAAATAAATTAAAATTTCAATGCCTAAGCAAATTTTAATTTATAAATACTTTTTTTTAAAGTTACAATTAATTAATTTTTAATTAAAAATATATTATATAGTTATAATTGTATTCATTTTATTGAGTTAGTTATCTTAACTATAATAAAATTAAACAATATCGATAGTTTTTTTCCCCTTATTATATAAAATATTAACTTTTGTAGAATGAAGTTACTATTTCATAACATTACTTTAACTTATTATGTATTCATAAACATTTCTGTAACATAAAAAAAAACAACAAGAAAACAATTTTTAATAAATAAAGATTAATAATATTTCAAGTAAAAATAACAGTAAATAAAAGATTTTATATAAAAACTCAAATTTATATAAATTAACTAAAATTACATGTTAATTTTTTATTTAAATAGAAACAGTACTTTAAATTATTAATAAAAGCTATGAAGTTAATATCTATTTCATGAGGTTATAGATAGCGAATAAGAATGCAGGTACTATATGTCACATTATATTTGATTGATATTCAAACGGGTTGGGGGCTTGGACTGCAGTCTTGCATGCCAAATCATGCCAAATTTAGCTGCGCCTAGTGAATCGGCCAAGCAAACCATTTCAAATACACTTTATTACATTGAGCTGATATTGACCTGTTATTTTTACTTCGTGATATTTAATTGTACATAATTTAATTAAATTGTATATATTTTTTTTCATATCTGTATTAAATTAATTTTTTTGTTATTTACAATGTTTTTTTTTCTATTTATATTACATTTTAAATAAGAATTTTTAATGAATTAATGATCAAATGAATTTTTATTTTGTAATATTATGAAATACAGAGATTAGTTAATGGTAAGTTCGATTGATAAAAAGGATCAAAGACTTAAAATAAATAAATGATGTTACAATGTTTAAAATAAATGGGAAAAAAATTATAGAATGACTTTGATACAGTTAGAATTATTGTATGTTAATTATTGTAATCATGGTTAATTAATAATACCTTTATCATGCATTGGGATGGAAAGGTGACGAAAAAATTCACTAAGAAAAAAAAATCTAACGAATCTTTTTTTTTTTAAAAAAAAAAAAGAAAAGATTAAAGAAGAAAGTGATCTAAAAATATCTTTTTTGCAGACTCGCTTTTCAAAAATTTCCAAGTTATTTCACTATGTACAAAAATATGAAAAAAAAAAACAACTTAATTACACCAAATATTAATAGAGGAAAGAACACAATAAACGAAGACGGACACAAAGAGAGTAAAGAAATTGTAAAAAATAAAAGAAGGCTTGTGCTAAAATACGGGATGTATTAACAGAGTATATAGTAGAGGAGTGAGTGAGTGAGAAGAGAAGTGTGTGGTCGATACGGCGGACAAGCTAAGACTGAATCCCGTACTAGTGTAGTCGCCCAAATCAGTGGCAGCTGCTACACTAGCGCTCTACTCTGCCAACGCTAAACCTACAGTTAGAAGGACGACACTTTAACATTTTACTTCGGTGCTCTAACCCATTTGGCAACGGTTCATATTGCCCATGCACCTGTACCAAATATAACACTGGTAGAGGGGGGGGGGGGGGACTCGGTTGCAACTCTGCAAGCTCTTTCTATATACATAGAATCGCGCGGTCCGACTATTTAATTCTCTGTAAGGCTAGGGTGACTGTAAAGTAGTTCGATCGAAATATATCCGCACTGCGTGTGCGGCTGTAGGCTAGAAGACCTTGAGATATTGTGAACCGGATCTCTATTAGGCCTGTATTCTCCTGTAGCACTCATATTGATCGCATTTCCTACTATTTTTAAAAATGAGTTTCGAAAATAACTTTTTATATGAAAAGACAATAAATTTCAATTAAAAATTAGTATATAAACGCACATTATAATCCAAAACGCGTTTTGAAAGTAACACTTATAAACGCGGTTTAACTAGACCGTAGTTTGTTAAAAACACGAAGTTTTTAAGGCCCCCCATACACGATCAAACATTTTGCGCAAACATTATGTTTGCGCAAAACTGATGTCGGCCAAATTTAGGCCATACACGTCAAACATCATGTTTGCGCAAACAGCAAAAAGCCCCATACAACGGTCAAAATGTTTGCGCAAACACAATGTTTGACATGTGTGTATGGCCTAAATTTGCCCGACATCATGTTTGCGCAAAATGTTTGATCGTGTATGGGAGCCTTTATAAGTGGGTGATAGAAAAAAAAGTACGCAAATAATACAGAAGGGGAGGGTTAAAAACTGTGTCGGTCAAAGTAACATTAAGCATAGTACTGTCACAAAATTAATACGAATCAAATATGATATATTACTTATATTGTGGTATTTCCGTAGTATCTAAATTGTAGTTCTTTTAAATTTCGTTACAATAATTATATATAATTTTTATTTTCAAAAAAGGAAGGTTTAATTCTCGGTATTATTTTACTGTGCGTAATTAAATAAGGTTGCAACTTTCAATTTTCAAATTGCTAAGGAAATATATAGTTGAATAGTGTATGAGGATAGAGGTAGAAGACCTTGAGGTGGAGATAAAATCATATAATTTTAAAATCTCGGTATTATTTTACTGTTTTTACTGTGCGTAATTAAATAAGGTTGCAACTTTCTACTTGCTAATTGCTAAGGAAATATAATAGATGAATAGTGTAGTATGCGGATAGAGGTAGGAGACCTTGAGGTGGTGAACCACGTGGAAAGCTGAAGCAAGTAGGTCGTAGTTTGCAGATACACTGCTGTCGCTCTTTCATATCGATCTTCCGGCTTTACTCTCTTTCATCCTCCTCCAGCTCCTTCATTCTCGACTTTTTTTCTTTTTTGTTTTAACTACCCTTTGATATTAGTTCTTTTGATAATATCTACTTCGTGGACGACTTCAAAAAAAATCTTTACATATAACACTTGACCTCCTATTTATCCCAGATAGAAAATAAAAATTACACTGTCAACTTTTTAAAACACACACACACACACACACACACACACACACACACACACATATATATATATATATATATATATATATATATATATATATATATATATATATATATATATATATATATATATATATATATATATATATATATATATATATATTATATATATGTATATATATATATATATATATATATATATATATATATATATATATATATATATATATATATATATATATATATTATATATAACAACAACAACTTGCAATCTGAGATTGCAAGTATCCTAACGATATAATTTTATCATTTAAATACATAATTTGTTTCCTCTTTTTTTATATTGAAAATACAAGTTGCTATTAAATAGTCTTCTTATCATATAATTTTAAAATCCGTTTCAAAAATTCTCATTATTTAAATCTGATGATTTTAAACTTAGGTAAAGCTATTATTATATCGAACGATTTTTCTGTGTTTTTAAACGTGGAGGATATTGAACTATTATTAATCAATTTTTGAACGTAAGATATTTTCTATACATTTTTCTTTTACATCCGGATTAATAAGCAGTGTATTAACATTAGGGCACTTCTTTAGATTGTTACTCCCCTTATAAAAAAAATACAAGGATGAGTAACATTCTTAAGAAGGTGTACGGAATGTTCTTCTTTAGACTGTTACTCCTAAAACAAAAGTGTGATACTCCTTTGTGATAAAGTACATAAGACTAAACATTCCTTTGCGTCTTAATAGTTATTTAGTCAGTCATTTATATTCTAAAAATAACATCGGGGAGTAACAATTTAAAGAATTTCCGTCATTAGGTCATCTGAAGAAGGTATTTATATGGGGATTGTTTTAATAAATATTACTAATATAAGCGATATAATTGATAATGTTTACAAAGCGTAATGAAGTATTTCAATTATAAACAACGAACTTATAAACAAAGCGATACTATAGTTTCTAGCGTCTGTTGACAGAGGTAATTGACCCTGATAATATTGATAGAAGGTTCTGGGTGTGTAAATCTTTACCTGAACAAATAATAGATTACGCCTATTCAAATGGCAAAATCCTAAGAGAACAAATAATTGATCTGACCGTAGAATAATTACTCCTTCCCCCTTATAGTTTACTTTCAGTCGCAAAATGTCTTTTCCAGTGTATAATCCATTTAATATTTATTTATTATTAACGTTTACAATTATTTATGTGACATTTCTTCTCTTTAAAAATGTTTAAGTATAGGTTTAAATTTAATTGACGGTTTTTTAAGTATAAATCTACAAATATTATTTAAATAACTTAGCTATAAATCAGCTTGAGCTATTGAAGGAAGATAATTGTATTAAATTATGGTTATAAGTATGTAAAACAAAGATTAAATTTAATAGTAGGCATTAATTTAGAAGATGATAATGGATGGATAAATCTGCATTTATTATTTAAATAACGTAAGCTATAAATAAGCTTGAGCTATTGTATGTATAACAAATATTAAGTTGTTTAATATTAATTTATTAGTTGGCAATTGATTGGTAAATCTACATTTATTATATAAATAACGTAAGCTATTACAACATATTAAATGGTTTGGTAGTAATTTATTAGTTGGTAATTGATGATTAAATCTACTTTTTTTTTTAAATAACGTAAGCTATAAATAAGCTCGAGCTATTGTATGTATAAAAAATATTAAATTGTATAGTATTAATTTATTAGTTGGTAGTTATTGATGGAAAAATCTATATTTATTATTTATAGTATGCTATAAATTAGCATTAGCTATTGTAATTGAAACAAATATTTAATTTTATGACATGAAAGAGGTGTAGTTCAAAAAACCAAACAATGTTTTCTCACAAAATGAATTGCATTTAAACAATTTGACCGGTTTCGGCTGTTCTAATGCAGCTTTTTTCAGACAATTGGTTGGTTATAAAGGGACTTTAAAAGTACAAGTGTACTAAGTACTTAGTACAACGAAGTACAAGTGCGTGTAAACTTTCACACCACTTTCATGACGAGTCCTTTTGCTATCAAACATCGGAGAAGAATACAGTCGAGTAAACTATATAATATTAATTTAGTAGATGGTATTGGATGGATAAATCTTCATCTACTAATTAAATAACGTAAGCTATAAATCAGCCAGCGCTCTGTATTAAATTAAATATGTTGTATAGAGTCAATTTAACTTATAATTTAAACACCAACATTTCCTTTATCTAATAAATAAGACAAAAGTTAAAATAAAATATTTTATTGTAAATACAAAAATATTAAATTGAATTAAGAATAATGTTTTTGTGTATAACAAAGTATGAATTATTTATTGTTACAAGCTATAGAGTAAGTTATGTTTAACAATCTTTTATTTATAAGAAAAAGTTTACAAGGAAATAAATTAAATATTTATAAAGTTAAAGTTTATGTTAGAAAAAGGCCTCAAATAAACAACACATGTAATAGAGTTCGAATGACCGGAAAAATCTAAATATTGTAGAAGCCTTTATTTTATTTTTTATTTTATTTGACCGAGTAACTTGACCGAAGTACTTGTGAATGTGAAACAAGGAACGATGTGTATTTGTAACGTTTAGGGGGGGAAAAAAGGCTTGGACGATCGATACCTGAGAGGCACAGCAGTGTATCTGCAACCTGCGACCTACATGCATCCCAAGTTTCCATCCCTTTAACAAAAATCCAAAGGGTTTTGTTAAAGGGATGAAATAAAACTCGAAACAAGGACAACGATAGTTGAAAAAGAA
Source organism: Gerris lacustris (assembly GCA_951217055.1). Lineage (NCBI taxonomy): Eukaryota > Metazoa > Arthropoda > Insecta > Hemiptera > Gerridae > Gerris > Gerris lacustris. The sequence continues at coordinate 38,631,446 of OX578285.1, read as the reverse complement.
CAGTCATATGAAGAAAAATGAAATCAATAAGCTAACAGTGAGAAAACTTTAACGATCGATCTTGAGGAAAAGCGACAGCAGTGTATCTGCAAGATACGACCTACTTGCACTGATTTCACTACTTGCTCTCTTTTTTATTACAAAACGGAATATATTCTATAATATATTTTATTGAAAGTTAGGAATAAGAGCTACTCGTATATATGTAATATGAATAGAAAACATCTGTAGCTTTTAGGTTCGATTTAAATAAAACGCTACACGATTCCCGAGCTAAATAAAATAAAAAAAGACCAAAAACCGACACCGAGAATATTATTAATAACAAAAGTAAACCGGTATAAATGTATAGATTGATCAAATTTCAGCATGAGTAAGAAGCAGAACATAATAAATACATGACAGTTTAGCTGTAGGGACACAATACAAATTTGATTCTGCCAATCAAATTGTTCCCTGCATTTATTCAAATATAGAGCTGTAGATTTAAAACAGTTTTGTTCCAATAATATTCCATGAATTTAACTACACAAGTTGACCATCCGATTAAGAGATAAATCCGAATTTTCTCCTTGTTTGTAATCGGATTTACACTAGTATAGTTTGATAACTGAAGTTTCAGGGAATACGGGGGATAACGAAAACAAAAGCTGTATGTATACTGAGAGTATAGAATTTGTAGTCGAGTTATCTCTGGTATACGATTTCCTCGATGTATATGGATTAATAATTTCAATTCTTTTATATTATTGGGGAGCAGGATGAAAATCCAACCACAAAATATCTACCACTTTTTAATTTAGAATACTATTGAATAGTTTAATACACCATATGAGCTATTAGTAGCCTAGACAATTTCATTAATCGTGTCCGATATATCCTTCAGAAGATTAGGTGTTTCATGCTTGAAATAATATATCAATATAATCCTTAATGAAAAGCTAACAAATCTACAGTTATAATACTTATGACTCAAATATTTTAAAAGACAGACAATCAAAAACCATAGAACTCTGGGCCATATTACTTATGATTGCCATCATAAGTAAAATGATCGATGCCTAAGGAACGACAGTAGTGGTAAGTGTATTTGAATCCTGCTTTTTGCTTTGTACGTTTATCCCAAATATCATTGTAACGAAAACTATTGCAGAAGAATGACAATTTAGAAGTTAAGAGGGAAATAGTCAAATGATCGATAGCTCAAAACGACAGCAGTGTATCTGCAACCTGCAATGGTTTGACCTCCTTTCGTCTCAAAGGTGTTAAAGCGGAAATTCATATAGAATCGAATATCAAGATGCTTTGAAGAATAAAAATGTTCTACTGGCTAACAACTACAGCTGTGTATTTAAAACCTTCGTTGCTGCGACTTACTTTCATCTAAAATATAGTTTTAGTTGCAGATTGTTAAATGCTTGCAGATAAATTGAAAGTCGAAGAGAGTGTTTAAGAAGGAAGTATAAAGATCAATACCTCAAAACGACAGCAGTGTATCTGCAACCTGCTCCCGTCTACTTTGATCCCCCCTCATATATTTTATCAAGATCGGTTTTTAACTCCTTTAAAAATAGGTTTACTAGTCACGTAATTTTTTCCTTTTTTTTTGCTTTATAAAAGCCAACATTTCATGCCTATACTTTCATGCATGTAGTCATAAGCAACTAACACATGACAGTATAGGAAAAATGAATAATTACTGTTATAAATTTACTGCTATTGACGGTGTCCATAAGCTTATTGTACTCTTCTAGAAAAAGAAATGACAAACTTAAACTAAATGAAAACTATTGCAGGAAAATGACAATTTATAAGTTAAGAGGAAAATAGTCAAATGATCGATAGCTCAAAACGACAGCAGTGTATCTGCAACCAGCATTGCTGTGACCTCCGTTCGTCTCAAAGGCGTTAAAGCGGAAATTCATGCAGAAATGCAAGATTGTCAAGATACTTGGAAGAAAAAAATAAAAATTATACAAGCTTAAAATTACAGCTGTGACTCTGTGACTTTCATAACTGCGACTTATTGTCATCTAAAATATTGAACTCTTGCAGATAAATTGAAAGTCAAAGCGTTTTGAAGAAGAAAGTATAAAGATCAATACCTCAAAACGACAGCAGTGTATCTGCAATATTTGTAAAGTGATCGACCTACTATACAAGTTTTATTTAGTATGAAACAACTACAGAAATTGTAGTACATTTATATGAATGTGCCTATAGTTGTACGAAGCTAAAGCAAATAAAAAAGGAATACAATAGATAAAATTGAATAGTGAAAATTGAGATAGCTAGATTACAATTTTCAAGATGATATTTCCACTTCGTTGTATGGTTCGCTTTGTTTTTCACTTTCTCATATAAACAGAAAGTATTGTGATGTCGCGAAAATTCGATTTTGAGATTTTGATGGATTTACACGTTTTGAGGTCCCCTGGGTCCAAAAAAGCGGATTTAAAAAAAATTCTGTCAGTCGTCTGTCTGTGCAAACGCCTGGAGCCTAAACTACTGCGCTGATTTTGACGACATTTGGCATACATGTTCAGACAAATCATACGATTCTCGATTCTCACCGATGGGTTCGATTCCCACCCAAGAAGTTATTTTTATGATAAATTTCGATGAAATGTTCAATAACAATTAAATGTACCTAAAAAATTGGGCTAAGTAATTATGAACTCGTATATGAGAAAATTTGTCTGAGTTGTCTCGGACCGATTTGTAATCGGTAGAACGAGAATCGAGAAAATACGTGAAATTAAAGTAGGACTTATAATCGATGAAAATAATTTAACTGCAGTAAAAGTTTAAACTATAATAATAATGTTTTCTCAGCGTTGTTAATCTTAAAGTGGTGTACTTTTATTTTATTTTAAATTTATCTCTTTCAAAAGTTTATTCTATGTTCCGTCCCATATTAAACTTTTAAGTTTTATCATTCGAGCAAATAATGAAAAGAAAGAAAGCAAAATAGAATAAGAAAGTTAATCGATAAATGAAGAATAACAGCTGTGTAACTATAGCAGTGTTCTAGAATCCCTAACATAAAATACTTACTAGCGATTAAGACAATATTAGCTTGCTACAAACCGATATATACGTGGTAAAACTATTCCACAATATCACTTTGTAAAGTTTCAAGAAATTTGAAGAATTAAATTTTAAAGAAAATTAAATCAGTTATATTCGGAACATTATTTTTTATTACATTATACAACAAATAAAATTAGAGTATTGAGGTAGGTATTATAAAACAAATTAAAATGGTTAATAGGAAGCGTGTGTAGATCATTAAATGACAAATTAAAACATTTAATACTCTTAGGAAGCGTCTATAATCATTAAATGGCAAATTAAAGTAGTTAATATGTAGCGTGTGTAGATCATTAAATGACAAATTAAAGTATTTCATATATAGCATCTATAGACCATTAAACAAAAATGGTCTATTTACTATAATACATTAATTTTAACCAAATGAAAAATTTGCGGAAGATAGTTAATTCTAAGGAATTCATGTACTGCCTTTTTTTACGTCCTGATCAACAGCATTAGGTTATTACAGGACTGGGGATCCGGCCGCTTTATTTATCTACTCGATGATGTCATCAGTGCAAAACTTGTCTCACCAGTCTTGGATTCGAATTCACCATCGCTGTTTAGACATGGGTTTTAGGTGATGCTACGGCTATTATAAATGTATAAAATGTATTTATATAAATTTATAAAATACATTTATAACAATATATATAATACATTTATATAAATATGTATAATCAATTTATATAAATATATAAAATACATTTACATAAATATATAAAATATATTTATATAAATATATACAATTCATTTATAAAAATGTATAAGATACATTTATATATATATATATATATATATATATATATATATATATATATATATATATATAAAATATATTTATATATAAAATTTATTTAGATAAATAAATAAAATATCACGACATTTAATATCGAGAATGATATACAACTGTAACAGCTCTAAATACAATATTCAACCCCAAAACTAGACTGAAGTATTATGCACCGCTAAGCCTCTATGTATTGATTTACCCCCCCCCCCCCCCCCTCCCTGCCTTTTTATATTTCTCTTATTTTCTTTATCAAGGACTCATAGATCCCCTAGTTCCAATTTTAGTTATAGCTTACACCTTGTTATGTATTCAATAGAAATATCTGCACTGCGAATGCAGCTGTAGCTTAATTATTATTCTGTGGCTCATTGCATGTATTAAATATGTTTCCTTTTAAATTGTTCTTAATAGGATTATTAATAATTAATATCTTATTAAATTAAGTATATTAAAATTAGCGATTAACTGTATTCATGAAATAATTGAATTATGCATGTGCACACAGACAGACATATATATATATATATATATATATATATATATATATATATATATATATATATATATATATAACTAACTCTTCGAACTGTAGCATATCCTAATAACCATCTAAAATAAATGATCTTATATCTGATAACTAGAAACCAAAGGACCTGTTGATGTAAATTAAGTCATCCCTGAATTTATGCGCATATGTACTATATGTAGCCAAGTAGGCCTACTCTTATGGTCAATTCACATTTACAGCATGTTCCCGATGCACATAATATTGCAGTTTTTGTTAAACTTCACTTAAACACACGATTAAAGCATTTAAAATGATACGAGGATTGAACTTCAAGGCAAAGCGAACGAACAACGAGACGAAGGCCTGGAAGTTAATACCGTACATGTATTATAACTTTGATGGACTCCTTCTAGAGAGCAGGGCTAGTAAGTTTCAACGACAGCCGTGAGAGTGTAGCACTAGAATACCATTTTCTTAACATACCCCTCACCGAAGCCAAAGGGTTTTAAAAAGAAAAGTGTAAACTTCGTGGAAATAAATAAAAATAGTGGTGAGACCTTCAAACGTCAAGCCACGATCAGAGATAGCACGCTTTAATAGATATTTGGCAGATTTTATTTATACCTGCCTCCCAAGTCCCTCTCGAGTAACAAGCATTTGGAATATTGAACTTCCAAGTAATCTTCTATTGGCTCTGCCAGTTGTAGTTGTTCCCTCTGTTGGTACGAATGCTGAATTTTTCATAAACGTCAGTAAGATATCTTTTAGCTCTGACGTAGTTACTTCCACAGTCCGAATGAATGACCGAACTAACAATCCGACACAGTAACATCCAAGCTTCAACAAACGAGCATCTTCTTTCCTAAATAAGAACCACCTCTGTAGGCAAAAACTTCTCCAAACTAACAGAATGAACTGGAACGTTCGCATTAGTAGATGACGATTTTCCATATGCCAGTAGATTTTTTTGGTATTGTAAAGTCACGCTAAATTTTATGATGCAAAGGACTGTGGCAGCAAAACAATTAAGATTTTAATACACACTGATCTGTTTAAGAACAGTGGCCAAAACATTTTAAACACCATTTAGCAGAGACACAACCTGTTTTCGATGTTGGAGAACTACTAAGCATCGGAGAATATTTGTAAATTATAAATTGTCTGACTCCATTTACATACACGACACGTAGAAGGAGACCAGGTTCTGTTAATATTTCTAAACGAAGAATTGTTGTTTGTACATCCTCGCTTAGAATTATTTCTCTTAGACTGTTGGGTGGTGCCATAAGCATTTCTTACCCTACGAAAATTAGGTTGTGATTTTGAGAGATGAGTAAAGCCTCATACACACCAAACAAGCTCATAAGAGGATTTGCTAAAGTTTGCGAACAATTAAAAACGCACCGTGCACACCGTCCAAACATTTGAGACGAACAGATGTTCACGAATGATTGGTCTTGTTCCGCAATATATCTATTTATTTTTTAAAGATTATCAAAGCAAAACTCGGTGAAAAAAAGTGAAAAGTGCCGGGTTGATTATAATTATTTATCTGGCGTTATTAAAAAAGATAAATGTAGAAGAACACGCAGATTGTGGAGGACAGCATTTTTTATCCAGGGAATTCGATTGGGCTGATGTAAGGAATGCTAGAGGAGATGGACTGGAAAACATTATTCGAATGCCAACGGCAGACCTTTTTTTTACTCAAGGGAGTCGATTCGAAAACAAATACAAACAATTGAGAGTACATTCCCGTTATCAGTAATTAATTATTTGACTACCTATATAATTAGTTATTATGGAGTTAATAGGTGATATAGTTATAAATAACACGCGAGAAAAAGAAAGAATACTTAACATTTACTTAGGCCAGCCTGGAAGGTTATTTCGTAAATGGTGATATAACTTCGAAAGACTCCTTATAGAGCGCAGGGCGAGTAAGTTAAGACGACAGCCACAAGAGTGCAGCACTAGAATTGCCACTTTCTCAACAATGACTATTGGTAACTGTTGTATTGATAACTTTTATTTGTGGCAGACTATAACTAACTCTTAGAATAGCTACTGTCCTAACATGCAAAGTTGCCGATCTACCGTCCCATAATAATCTAACTATGGGCTTAATCGGGACGGGCCTTTAGAGACTGTAACATCTATTAATAGGTTAACAAATCAGAAGAATTCTTATGTAGTATGTTCTTACAGGCTGTCAACATAACTATAGAAGATGGTATGGGAAAATACGGAAACAAGTTACAGACTGTGATTGTTCTAATGAGATCATAATATACCTTCACTTAAGGTGCATCGTGGAATCTATAGTTTCGGATGATTCATATTTAATATATCTATTATATTCAAAAGCCTGTATCATAATATCTCTTTTTACAACCTAACCACGGTAAACCACGCAGCACACAATCCTCAAGAGCATCTGAGTGTTATCAGCTGACGGATAATGCTTAAATAAAGTGGATAAAGTTTGCCATTTCTGATCAAGTATAGATTTCAATAACTTTGTTTTGAGGTGAAATCACTTCACGAAGAGGTTGAAGTCCGGTGTTTCACTTCCACTGCTAGAAGCATCTCAGGAGAGTGTTGCATCATGATGTTGACTGGAAGCAAACACAAGATATACTGTTATCAGTATTATATCTTATATCAGTATATCTTGTGTTTACTTTAAGTCAACATCACGATGCACCACACCCCCTTAAATATGCTTCCAGTAGTGGAAGCGAAACGTCGGAGTTGAACCCCTTCGTGACTTGGATTTCACCGGAAAACAAAGTTATTGATCACGAGTCAACCTGCGAAAGCCTGCGCACTAAGTTAAGTATAGAAATTATTATTTTTTTTTTTTACCAATTATTATTATTATTATTATTATTATTATTATTATTTTATCAATTAATAGAAACCTAATTAAGAGATAAATAGTTATGTATGGTAGATGTATCAAATTATAATTCATACATTACATGTTTCATACAGATTTCGGATTCGCTTTACTCCGGTAAAACCTCATTCCGATGCGGTTTTAATGAAATCGACTCTTACCTAAATTCCATATTCCCAAATAACTAACTAAATCTAAATAGGTAATTTGTTTGCATTCAGATATCTAACTCGATGAGTGGAATGCTGCCGTATTTTATCATTCTATATTGATGTAGATGCGGTTATAACGAAATTCTAATTATAGAGTTGGGATTGTAAAGATAAAGTTCCCATGTGATGAAAGCCTAATAACAAAACAAACAGAGCGGAATTATCCAAACGAAATCATGTTTATCTTGGTGAATAGCTTTCAGCGGGTTGAGTCGTTACAAATAACTTAATTTTCCTGTGAAATCCGCATTACGTAGGGTTTGAACGGAGGGTTTAAAGTCTACTTTTCGCTTCCTCTTCTGGAAGCATCTTTAGGAGTGTGATGAATCAAGATGTCAACTAAAAGCGAGAAGAAGATAATATGCACTCAGGTATTATCTTGTGTTGCTTCGAGTTAATATCACGATGCACAACAACCCTGAAAATGATTCCAATAGCGGGAGCGAAATGTCAGACTTCAAACCCTTAGTGACTTGGATTTCACAGAATCAATTATGATTATGTTGAAATTATATATTCGTCGGTATAACTGATAACTAGTTTAATTAATACATAAGTACTTAAAATTATCATTCTGGGGCTTTAAATGTTTAATTAATATTAAATTTTATCTTTATTAAAACCCCTTCATGGGGACTCTTCCCTCACGCTTAAATAGCTTACTAATGACCACACCATACTCGCTTCGGCGGTACAATGTACAAATGTATGATGTGTGAAGTAGCTGGAACTCTCCACCACGGGGCGTAAAAAAGGCCTGAGTGATGGCCTAATTGCAAGGTTCGAACAAGTGGTTCGTCCTACCCTTTCTAGTAGGAAGTACTAGACTACTAGTACTACTATTAAAACGTCTAAATTATTTTATAGTCAGATCAATATAACTGTACAGTTTAGTTTTTATACATTTAAATTATGAGCGACACTAAAATCACAACTCCGGGCACTGATTTAATTCTTCTATCCGGAGGATATGATTCGTGTGTTATTAATGTGTAAATTATTTCGAATTTAAGAAATAAAATTAAAAAATTGATAATGAAATTACAAATCAAATTATTTGAAAATGAAATATTAAGTAAAAATGGATTTTTGAATTGTATACAAAATATATTTTTCTGACCGGAGAACTTTTAAGACAAAGGTACATCTTTTTTATAGGAAACAACTGAATAAAGAGTTGAATACGAATAGCCAGCATACCTCTTATAGGTAGAAAAATGTATGAATGAAATAAGAAGTACATTATCTCTCATGTGTTAAGATATTATATGGCCAAGGAACATAATTCAGGACATAACATTCACAGGAACATTATTCTGTTATGACAAAGCGACTTTAATCCTCATGAACTATGTTAAGAACTGTTAAAAAATAATCTTATGTGATGATTAGAAGATAGAAACAATATCCATCCCATATTAAGAAAAGCGATTAGACTAAGTGAAGTTATTCCTTTTATATAAAGCAAAGAACTGTTAAGATATAGAGCTGTTGTGTGCAATAGGCAATACTAAATGAGACTAAAGTTATTAGTAGTAGGTCCTTTCGTACCAGACAGGAAGGACGAGCAACTTGTTCGAACCTAGCAATTAGGCCTTATTTTAGGCCCATTTTACCTGCCCCGAGGTGGAGAGTTCCAGCCACTTCACCCATCATACCAAAAAGTGAGTTTGGTGTGGTAATTAGTGAGGTATATAAATTAGAGAATCAAAGTGTGGGGGCATAACCATGACCCTGTACCACTCATGACTCGCAGATACAAATCAAATCATCACGGCAGAGAACCCCTTAGGGGTGCACTTGCCCTGTTCCGCCCTTGATTCATAGATGTAAATCAGAACATGATGGCACGGGATCCAACCCACGACCTAGTGTCGCCCTTGATTTATTGATAGCAGACGGGCAGGCGCCTAGAGTCCCACGGTTACACTGCCTTCCAAAGACAAAAGTTATTAAATATCTTGATTCCAGGAGAAATTATAAGGACAAAGGAAAAGTACCCCTTCTTTCATAGAAAAATAAGTCTTTAGTCCCTTCTATACAAGGGAGAAGCCTGTTAAGAAAAAAAAAAAATATGCAGTTTACAGTAGAAGCTTAAGCTAGTCATTATCATCTTTGTGTACTGAAATCATGATAACAATACGTGAGGACCGGTGTAACTGAGTGGTTGATAAATGACTCGCAACTCTGCTGCCTGTAACATGAGTCTAAACACCGACAAATCTGTTGAGTTAGAATCGAAGAGAGATCATGATTACGTCGAGTAGATAAGTAAAGTGGGCGGATCCCCAGTCCTGTAATAAGCTAATAATGTGCTGATGAAAAAAAAAAAACAAAAAAAAGAGCATTGTTTAAATTATTTTATTGATGTTCACGTCGAGTAGATAAGTAAAGTAGCTGGATCCCCGTCCTGTAATAAGCTAATAATGAGCTGATCAAGAAAATAAGTATTTTTAAGTTATTTCAAGTTGAAATCGAATCGTTTATATGTTTAGAGATTTAGATAGAATAAACATTTTTTGATCTGGAAAAACATCTAAAGATTTGTTGTAAATGAAAAGTTGTCATGAAAAAGCTGATGATTTAGCATGCAGCATACGTTATACATTGTTCTAAAATAATTTCACCGAAGGCTATAAACATGCGAATTAATAAAGGCTTTGGTTATTAAAAAACACAAGAAGGCAAGCAAATATCTGAGATAAATCGTTTATCTCGGAAGATAGCATAGAATTAATGCACCTTTTTAGATGGAATATTTTTCCACGTGAAATTGATTCACTTGGATGAAGAATTTCTGTAGGGTTACTTACTGCTAAAGTATTATCTTTTAAAATAATCCCAAACATCTAGAAGATTAAGAACTTAAAGATTTCTAGATAATCGATAATTCTTTTGATGTTTTATTCTTTACTTACAACGGCTGAATGGTTCCCAACTTTTTCTACTCCACTAACCCCCTTTTTAACCTGGTATCGACATTTCTCCATTTCTCTTACTAACTCTGTAAGCTCTAGTCTCTGATGTGATTAATGTCTTTACCGTATTTTGGAAATAATCCTAGAAGTCTTCTTACATTTCATTTATGCTTCAGTAGTCTTTTTAAGATCCATGAATATGTTTCCATTGATTGAGGTGACGATTATAGGGATACCTAAACTTAAACTTTCTGACGTCATTACAGAAATCTAGTCTGAAGATAAAAAAAAATCACAATGAAGATATTGTCCATGAAGGATATTTCGCTTTAAATTAAATGAAACTTCTTTAGTATGTTAAGAAGCGCAATACTCTGGGGCGTCGCTGGAACAACAATAAGGGATTGTTGATATGGTTATGTCCAGGGATGGTTAATTCATGAATCATCCAAACTTTGCAAAACAAATTGTACAATTTACTGCTTAAATTCAAAATCGTGTGGAGAAATATCATTAATGTTACTTACATTTGTGCTAGAGCTTCTAGCTTCTAACCTAAGCTTCTAGATTTGCAATATTTAATAATCTATGATCATTTAATAAACAAATCTTATTGCATTTATGTCATCCGACTTCCACTACCTACGTGTTACATTATGGTTATTGTGATGATTCTGAATTTCTAAGGGTAAGATATACTCTTTAAGTAATGAGCTATATTTATTAGGGGTTATTTGTATACTTCTACGTTCTCAAATTATGTATATTGTGATATCCATGGGTTTTGGCAGCCTGCTTGCATTATAATGCTTGTCACTTTGCTATGGGCAGGGTTTGGTATGGTCTTAACATGCGTCGTCAGAAATATTATGATCACCATATTAAAGGGGTGGGCAAATGTGGCTCTTCGTTGAGTTAAATCCCTTTTAAACTGTATAACCTTTATAGGTTTGAAAATTTGCAAAAGTTTGAACCCAATTTATTTGCGATGATATTGAAGATAGATTTCCAATTTCTGAAATAATAATTGTTGAAAAGTTGGCTAAGCAATTTGAGTTATTAGAGGTAAAAGAGGATCAGGCATTGCAAATGAGGCACAAATCTACTTCTACAGTTAAAATTTTAGTAACTCCTGTCAAAATCTAAATATCCAGACATAAAGAAATCTGCTTGCAGTCTAATTTAAATTTTTGGTACACCATATTGCTACTCAATGAAGTTCATGAAGTCAAAATATATTTTTTCCGTGGTAGGCTGTGAAATAGTAACTTTAGAGCCTAAAAAACATAGCTAAAATCCATTTTTTCATTACGTGGACTTAAAAAATCTTTTCATTACTCCTAGCTGTAAAGACAAAATCTTTTACGTCCTAGGCACTAAAAGATTTTTTCTTTACGGCGGGTAGTTGTCAAAACTTCCGTTAGTACCGCTGCAGTCTTTGTAGAAATGCTTCTAGTACGATAAAAATCCGCTAGATGTCAATGCGTTTTATTTATCTTTTCTTATAGTGTAACCTCATTTCAAGGTTTCTTTTTTTAAGTCTTAAGTATGTACTAATATTTGATAATTATTATATATTGATTAGTGATTAATATTTAATGTTTTTTCATTGTCTGCTACCTCGGAAAAAATAGCATATGCTACGCGACTTTGAAGTGTTTTTTCTTTACCTTGGCAATATTTACTGTCTCGCTTCGCTCGACAGTAAATGTAATTGCCGCGGTAAAGAAAAAACTCACTTCACAGCCTTGTAACATAATATACTATTTTACCACCCTAGGGTGGTAAAAAAGAGGAATTCTTCAGAATTTTGAGACATGCATGCGAAATGAATACAAGTACGTAAAGAATCACTTTCTACGTATCTAAACAGAGATACAATGTTTATATTTCGTAACAATCGTAGATAAAATTATTTACGATTTATGTAATTATAAATAGTCTATAATAAATTACATGTCAAACTTTTTGACATGTGAGTGTAATCGTCAATTGTCTTTTATCGTATGGATCCTATTATTTCCTTATTAAACCATGGTTTCCTTATTGCTATTGCTATTTTATTAAACCTATTGTTTCCTTATGTAAATCGCCTATTGACCTATTGTTCTCTTGTAAATCACTTTCACGTGTCAGTGAAATTATTATTGTGAATATTTTTATTTATTTTGTATCTATTTTTTTTTTTTTAGTTTTTAATCAAATTGTTAAACGTATGTTATGTTTTTTTTCTTTTTTATTGTTACACAATAGTAATTATTTCTGTACTTTCTAAAACATTTCCAATTAAAGATGCAATTAATTATCAATTTGTGACATCGCAACTTAAACAAACTTTTTTCATTTGCATTAAATCCAAATTATCATGTATTAAAAACTCCAAGGAATGGTTTCTAACATGGATTTTGTAGAAAAAGCTATGTATAAATAAATAATTAAACACAATATTAAAACGAATAATACAAACTTTGGTTTAATCAGAGAGTTTAAAATGGGAAAATACAGAACATAATATTCTGTAACTTTATTTATAAATTTATAACAAGGAAAGGCTATCTTTAAATAAACTTTTATTTAATTTATTAAATTTTAAATAGGATTCCTTCTTTTATTATATCAATTTTTATTTACATTCCTACACTATATAATTTCAAAGTTAAACTCAATTATGATAAATTAAATTGGTAAACTAGGTGAAGAATATTAAATAAGTTTTAATTAAGAATTTAATTTTCAACTTTATGCCGCACCATCAGCTGTATAAATCAGCGTAGCCGACTGGTTAGCGCGACGACATATTTTGGTGCAAATCGTCGATACATAAATTGAATTGAATAAATATGTAAAGTAGCCAATAATATTGAGTGTCTATGTCTAACATTGAACAATATACGATTGATTGCTAAAATGAGTAAATTAATAAAATGGCCGACAGCTCTATTGTTGAAATGGATGTAAAGTAAGCATTTAGATGTTGATTACGCAATAACTATTAAGCCCTTGAAAGCTGTACTATAATATTGAAGGTCTATGTGTAATATTGTACAATATTCGTTTATTTGTCAACTAAGAAAATGAGCAGACGAGTGAAATGGACAACCCCTTCATTGTTGATAAGGATGTAAAATAAAGCAAAATGTGATTGATTTTAATGAAATGGTATGTCATGCTAGAAATCATTTGTTTTAAATTCAATTAGAGTAGAAGTCTAATTTTTAATATTATATGCACCACTGTCCGTTTAAAAATCTTAAAATATTAAGTCTTATTTCTCAATGATGATTACACAGAGTAAAAGATTAAAGATGCCGATTCCTCCATTCTAAAGTGACCTAATGTTGTGGTAATTTAAATAAACAATTACGTACAATTTTTAAGAAGAGGTTTATGAAAATCCGGCCCAAAGGACCAAACTTTATGTTGGAGCGACTTTAACATAACTTTAAATAAAAAAAAATAATAAAATAACTCATCAAAATTAAGTTAATTGTAAGTTTAATAATTTAACAATTATTTAGTAGGTGGTACACTTTTACAAAATTGTTCCCATAGTATTATAGACAAAATTAAATACTATAAAATAATTCAAATTTATAAAGAGGGATGTTAAGTGGGCAGCAGTTCAAAGGAGAAAGATAAAGAGACTAAAGGGCCACTGGCTATGCAATCACAGTAGCCAATCAAAAAGCCCCAGGGCTGTAAAGGAGCATTATTTGATATTGCTGTTGATTATGTCAATACATTTTTCAACTTTTTAAATCCGATATTTCACTTCTAACTTATTCATCTGAATATTTTATAATCATCATTGAAATTTTTAAAGATAAAGAGAAAGAGAGAACATGAAAAAAGTTGAAGTTTTGAAAAGTTCAAAGAAGCAATACTACATCCTTAAAGGAACCCGCCTTCATTATGCATGAGCTTTATAATAAAGATTGAACGACGTTATTTAAAATAATTGCTTTATAAGTTTAATTATTGGAAAGTTTAAATTTGTTTGGTTCATTTTTTATTTTAAGAAATCAGCAAACAATGTATGAACAACGCTAAACTTAAATATTGGCTCTCTTCAATGAAAAAGGCTCTCATGAAAAAGAGCATTTAATTAATAAGTTAGTTGCAAGTAAAATATAAATGAGTTAAATGTAAATTTCCATAAAACGCTTGATATTTTCTCCACTAAGTTAATAAAACATTTAACATATTGTGTTTACTTTCTTTTAGTGTAGTTGAAACCCTTCGGTTTCTCGTTTGTTTAGGTTTCTTGTGTTTATTTTACAGTTTTAAACCCTATTATTCCATGTTTACTTTATACGATATACAGAGATTTAATAAGCTGTTTTGAAATTGGTTCTTGATTTCGCTAGGTTCTTTAAATAGATTCTTTAGAATCATTATTAATTATTATTAATTTTACGTCAGAATAATTTCTAGGATACAAAAACTGGAGGTTGCTGTAAAATTGGACCCTAATGTTTAGGCAAAACCAAGGACCCTTATATTTACCTGGGTGTGTCTGTCCGTCCGTCCTGTCGCGTGCGCTCACGGCTACACCTTTCGTCCGATCACTTTGAAATTTGGCATGTATGTGTCTTGTACCTACCCACATATTTTAAAAATATAGCGACTTAAAAAAAAAAAAAAAAATTCAAAAAAATTAGGGTAAAAAAACTTAAGGGTTAACATTTTTTTTTTTTTTCGATACCGTGAGGGGTATCATATGAATGGGTACGTCGAGCTGATTACAAAAATATATAATTCTTTGGTTATAAGTTATAACTTTGATAGGGCGAGCGTAGGCAAGTTTGAAGCGGGTGTGAAACGTGTCCCCCCCCCCCCCCCTCTATCTCGCTTATGTGAAGTGAAAATCTGAAAAAATTCCTGAACATTCTTCGACCAAAAGTAAAGATACCGCTTTTTGGAAATTTCGGAAAAATATTATTTTATTTTTTATTGACAAAATACGTTTTTTTATAACTATGGTCTTTTCGATGTATTTATAAGGTTGTAGTCCGGTTCAGTGATAAAAAAAATACTTTATTAGAAGTTTGTTTATGTGTTTTGAGAATATCAGACCCATAGGATAGTTCAAAGTAAGCTTTTTAGCATTTTAAAAAACACCATCAATAGGGTTCTACTTAAACTATACTGGGTTGCCTACGGACCCTCGCTGTGTGCTGACTAGCACACACTTGACGTGTTTGTTGTACATTCTGTTCAGACGCTACCTATATCTTTAAGTCTCAGGTTTAAGAGGTAAATCAATGTCTTTGTTATATAATATTTATTTAGCAGACCTGCAAAAGCCTTTTGCTGGCTTTTGTAAGTTTTATTTTAGTACATATTAAGGGTACATGGGTACAATGGTCCAAATAAGCAAATCCTATCATGATGTATTTCATTGGAAAGCTCTTGAAGAGTAGACGTATTGTTGACATGTACAGTGTTGTTATAATATCTTATCATATTTTGGCGCAAAAACAAAACATTTTAAATTTAAAATTCATAACTAATAAATTATAACAAATTTATATATTATATTATATACAAGTACCTGGCCACTAGACGGACGCAGACTGGCCGTAGGCCAGCCGAGACCAGCTAGGCTATTATAAAGTAAAGGTATCTCTTTTATTATAATTTTTTTTACGTAAAAACTATATTAAACTATATGGTCTTTCCTTTCTTATTTTAGAAGCTATATTTCGACTTACTCTTTTTTATGTCAGTCAAAAACTTAGTCACATTTTGCAGCCACGAAAAACACTTAAATTAAAACAATTTTGTTACTCTAATCAAAAAATGTATATTGACATTATCTACACTTTGATTCAGAATAACCATTTAAAAAAACCAAAAACATTTTTGCATTGGCATTTTCATAAGCAAACAATCACGCATTTTAAAATGTACATATGGTTTCTTAAACCTATATATTATTATATTATCCCCTTCTTTTTGGTTTTCCACTCTTCCTCTCCTATCGGTTTAGTGTCTCTTCTTCGTTGCTAATATTAATAATTTAGTTCTGCAGTATGTTTACAGTATATATATTTTGTAATATGAATAAAAAGACTAAAATAACAAATTTAAGATTGAACGTAGCAGCATTATTCTTGGTGGTCTTCCTCACTTCCTTGTTTCTTGATTTAGTCTTCCCTTGCTTCAATATTGATTGTTTACCCTAAAGATTTAAATTAATCTTCATTCTTCTCTTTCCCCGTTGTTTTCATTAGACTAAAAATATTAAATCAAATTATTCGTTTTGTGATTTATTATTTATCTTCATTGGCGATCTTCTTCATTTTTTCTCTTCTATTGATTTGGTTTTTTCTATTGGCTAAATTAGTCTGTTTAAATTAATTATTTTATTCATCCTCTTTTTTTTTAATTTTCTTGAATCAATTGAAGTATTTTCCGTTTCTTCTTTGATTATTTATTAAAATGATAGTTTTTCTACAAAAGAATTTTATCGATTTCATTTGTAGACATTAATGAATGTCTTCCATTAAAGATATTTAAACATGTTTTTTTTTTTTTTTTAATATAAAACTATACAAACGCTTTTTATGTTTAATATGTACCATTATGTTTTCTATGTAAACTGAGGTTGATTTTGAACAAATTATTTATATAAAATTTTCCCTAAGTATAATAGAATTCTTCGTATCGAAATGATGAATAATTAAAATATTTAATTTATGCTCGAATGCAAAGCGTAGTGAAATATGGTAGATTAATCAATTTACAGAATTAAAAGCTGTTAACTTAACATTAAAAGTAATAAAAAGTTTAATATAAATTTTAAAAATTATAAAAAAAAAATTTCCTTATGATACACCCTTATAAACATATGAAAATAATAATTTGATGGCTGTAGAGGTGTAGAAAAAATGCGAAGATCACAAAAACATTATGACACGTTTCAACTTTATTATAAAGTCATCTTAAGTCGTTACAAACTTTTTTTCCAAATGAAATCCAGCCTGTAATCGCTAACACAATTTAATATTTCTGTTTCCATTGGAGAGAGTCATGAGTCATTACAATTTAAAAATTAAAACAGATCAAAAACCATAACATTTGACTTATATACATTTGGACAACAATTAAACTTATCTAACAAAAATATAATTATAATACTTATAGTATAATTATACTACTGTTACAGTCACATTATAATTATATTTTTGTTAGATAAGTTAAATTGTTGTCCAAATGTATATAAGTCAAATGTTATGTTGTTTGATCTGTTTTAATTTTTAAATTGTAATGACTCATGACTCTCTCCAATGGAGACAAAAATTTTAAATTGTGTTAGCGACTACAGGCTGGATTTCATTTGGAAAAAAAGTTTGTAACGACGGAATATGACTTTATAATAAAGTTGAAACGTCTCATAATGTTTTTGTGATCTACGCATTTTTTCTTCACCTCTACAGCCATCAAATTATTATCTAAAAAGTTTAACTATATTGCTTATATTTGTTATAATGCCTCATGATTTTAAAGTAACCACTTTAAATTGTCTCAACCGAAGGCATTGTATCGATTGCGTTTTCTGTGTAGTAGCCATCTACACAGATGCTTTCGGATTGATTGCACAGATGGTCCTTAAAGTAATAATTTTTTATTAGTATAGATATTAACTTGTAACTGTCTGGTTCAAAGTGGCACTTCAAGTAATACCAACCGAAGGCATTATATTGATTGCATTATCTGAATAGTAACCTACTGGCTTTAAGTAAACATTTATACGTCTCAACCGAAGGCATTGTATTGATGGGATTTTTTTGGGTAAAATCCATTTGATCGCTAAAGTAATAATTTTTATTAGTTCCAGCCGAAAGCATTTTATTCAATATTAACTTTTAAAGTATAGCTGTTGCTGCTACTGTCTGGTTCCAAGTAACTCTTTACGTAGTATTAACCGAAGGTATTTTAATGATTGTATCTTTTTGTAGTCATCTTGTTTTTAAAATAAACATTTTTATTTCTCCCAGCCGAAGGCATTTTTATTTATATTAACTTTTATGTATAGTAACTGTTTGGTTAAAGCAACAATTAAATTAGTATCAACCGAAGGCATTGAATTGGTTGCATTTTCTGTAAAGTAACCTCCTGGCTTATAGTAAAGATTTATATTTGTCCCAACTAAGGGAATTGTATTGATGGGATTTTTTTTTTTGGTAAAAGCCATTTTCGTTAAAGTAATAATTTTTATTAATCCAGCCGAAAAAAATTTATTTGATATTAACTTGTAACTGTCTAGTTCAAAGTGGCACTTCAAGTAATATCAACCGAAGGCATTGTATTGATTGCATTTTCTGTATAGTAACCTCCTGGCTAAATTTTATTGATTGCATTATCTGTATAGTAACCTACTGGCTTGAAGTAAACATTTATATTAGTCTCAACCGTAGGCATTGTATTGATGGGATTTTTTTGGGTATAAGCCATTTGATCGTTAAAGTAATAATTTTTATTAGTTCCAGCCGAAAGCAGTTTATTCAATATTAACTTTTTAGTATAGCTGTTGCTGCTACTGTCTGGTTTCAAGTAACTCTTTACGTAGTATTAACCGAAGGCATTTTAATAATTGTATCTTTTGTAGAAAAGTAACCTCCATATAGTAAATACTTATATTTGTCCCAACTAAAGGAATTGTAATGATTGCATTTACTGTATAGTCACCTCCTGGCTTATAGTAAATATTTATATCTGTCCCAACTAAGGGAATTGTGTTGATTGCATTTTGTGCATAGTAACATACTGGCTTTTAGTATATACCTATATTTATATTTCTTTCAACAAAAGTAAATGCATTGATTGCATTTTCCATAAAGTAACCTCCCGGCTTATGATTAATATTTATATTTGTCCGAACTAAGGGAATTTTATTGAATGCATTTTGTGCATAGTAACCTCCTGGCTTTAAGTATATATTTATATTTGTTCCAACTAAAGGAAATGTGTTGATTGCATTTTCTGTATAGTCACCTCCTGGTTTTAAGTAAGTACATATTCATATTTGTCCTGACTAAAGTCATTGTTCGTATGTTTTCTTTAACCATTTGGTTTTTTAAATAATCATTTTTATTCGTGTTAACCGAAGGTATTGCATTGATTGCATTTTCTATACAGTTTCTTCCTTGCTTAAAGTAAACATTTATGATCACACAAGTAACGTTATAATCTAGGCCGGACGACGGGCCTATATTTATACTAATAAAATTTACGATTTTTTGTTAGAGAAAAAAACTTTATAAGACAAAAATAGAGGTTATTATTTAAGTTTACTGCCATTAAATTTGCATAGTGCCGATTAATAATAATAAGGGTTTCTAAAGAATTAATTAAATTTGTCTCTTACCTCTTAAGGCATTTTGCGCATACATCATGTTTGCGCAAACATTTTGACCGTGTATGGGGACCTTTAGACTTTCGAAAGTATTTATAATTTTAGTATGGGTTAAATGATTTTCTGTTAAATTAACCAGCTCCGCCATCGCTTGTGCCGTTTATATGTTCCAATCGGCAGGCAGGCGGGTACAGTAACCAAGTCCCACTCCCTTCATCCTGGGTGGAGGAAAGGCGGCGAATGGTGAATTGTGGTGTTACAATTAGGTCTATCTTAAGAATTTTAGACTAATAATAAAAGGGTTTGAAATTCAACGTAATAAACGTCTATCCAAAAACATTTATTTAGTGAGTCGAAGGTGTTAATAGGGGTACTTCTTTAGATTGTTACTCCCCTGTGGTTTTTAGAATATAAATGACTTTGACTAAATAACTATTAGGACAAAGGGATAATTAGCCCAATGTACTTTGGGACAAAGAAATATCACACTTCTGTTTTTATAAGGGGAGTAACACTCTAAAGAAGAACAATCTGTACATCATCTTTAGATTGTTACTCCCCTCTGTTTTCTTATAAGGGGAGTAACAATCTAAAGAAGTGCCTTAATGGGTAGATAAAGTAGAAGTGGAAAAAGAAAAATGTAAAATGAAATAATGAAGTATATAAAATTGATAGAAAGTGGAACGAGAGTGATTTTGTAATCAGCTGTTATCGTAGATGTTTCATCGCAGAAGTTTTCACTTGCCTGTCAAGGTTGTATAAAAGAGAAAAATCGATATGAGAGTGGGGGAGGTTCTAAAAGATTTGATGAAAGATAAAATTGAGCAGAGACAAAAAAAAACAGCTGGTGTGCACGCGGATCTGTGGAAAATTTACACTACCTCGGTCAAGGTCGGCTTCACAAATCGATACCGAATCTGAAATAGTTGTTTCGGAATGGCTTCTCTTACCCTAGTAAGGGCACAGTCATCTTCAGATGGCCGTTTTATCCAATCAACAAAAAAGCAATGGAAAGAGACGTCTAGACTCCAATTGTACTTATCTTTTTGTAGATTCCAGTACCTTAATGTATGAATATACTTTCCCGTATTATCACTTTATTTCTTCACAGATAACTATTTGATTCGATTATGAAAAAAAAACTGGTTTCATTTATATAGATATATTAAATACAGTAAAATCTTAAATTATAAATCTACACATCCTAAGTATCAAATAGTCAATTCTGCATCCAATTTAATATCAACAGCTATACTGTTTTTTTAAAAAAGGAAAAGGAGGTGAAAGCAAATGATTTTTCTTAACCCTTAAAAGACCCAAAGAAAATATATATTCATATATAGTTTTCTATACGTAAATCAAATAAAAAAAATGGTTTATTTATTTTTTTTTTAATCGAATTAAACAATAATCGTATACTTATACCGTATATTTTTAAACGAGCGTAGTGAGGTTCTTCATTTCAGAGAATTAAGGCTTTGAATAGATTGTATGATAGTTTGTCTAACGATAACTGGCGAAAACATGGGTCGATTTAAACGAAATTTGGTGCACACGTGCATCTCACCATTTTTTGACACCTGTATAGTTTTTGGAAATTCCATACTAAATATTTTCAATATGGCGGACGACTAAAAAAAGGTTTTAGTCAGCATGACAAGTTATATATCGATTTAAAGATCTTGAATAGTTGAGAAAAAGAATATGTAAATATTCAAATTTCAGGCCTATTTTATTTCTTAAGATGGCGGCCAATATCGTGGACGTTTAAAAAAAATTAAGATTTTAATCAGCATTACATGTTATACATTTTTAATATACATGTTATAAGCGTTTGAAAGTTCGTTAAGAGTAGGAAAAAAAAAGTATGTATTAAAGTTAATATTTTCAGGATGGCGGCCAATATGGTCGACGAATAAAAACAAGTTTTTAGTCATTATGACATGTTATACATCGTTTTAAAGATGTTGAAGAGTAGGATAACATTATGTAACTATCATTACATTTTTATTTGTTTGCCGACATTGTGAAATCAAATTATGGTCAAAAAGACGGCGTTAAAAAATAAATTCATGCTTATATGGCATATTACACATAATTTTGAAGCTCTTTACAGGTAGGTTAGGAATATGTTTTCCTGAAATATATTTCCTTGTAGGCATATAGAAAATAAATATTGATATCCAATTTAGGGGTACTTTTCAGAGATTGGGGGGATTTTTTAAAAATATTTTAAGTGACAGGCAGTTTTGGGGAGAATTTGCGACATGGGCCCCCAGGGGATGGGCATCCCTTATTAGACATGCTTAAAGTTTTAACTAGTTAGTCGTTTAAGCATTCATATAAGGGCTTAAGAAATGTACCAATTAGAATGAACAGTCCCATAATTGAACTGTGCTAAACCATAATTGAATCCCATCAGTATTGGTCTAATTTACTTCAATTTCATAAGACCAAAACTATAATAAGATGTTAAATCGTCAATGGGAAGAGAGTCCCAAGGATTCTGCAGTAGTTATTGTACAATGATATCCTATAAGATAGGCTTAAGAATATTGCAAGCACACTACGTTTTAATATTACCAATCGAACTATATTGGGATTGGCTAATGGTGTAATGCTCATGTTATTCATGTAAGCACTGCCACGTAGTATAAAAGTAAGTGATGTCCTACGTCAAAGATCTTTAATTAGTGAGGCATTCGAATGCTCTGAAACAATTTACGCCCAGAACTGATTTCAAACATGTTCAACGAAATATTGGTTCTATCTTTAGGCGATATTTGAGTTTAGAACGTGTAATAATGTTCAGAAGGTCAAGTGGTATATTTTAGTTCAATGGACACAGTCCGTGTTTAAAATATGTCTAACCAATTAACCACAGAATGGGCAAACGTAAATCAATGAGATTTTTTTAACATTTATAGCATATTTTAGGTGCTGCTAACTAACTAAAAAAAATTAATTAAATTAAGATTGTAAGGGAAAACTGATTGCGGTGTTTTTTTTTTTATCAAATATAGAAACACGCTCTAAAGGCCCCCATGCACGGTCAAAATGTTCGCACAAACATGATGTTTGTGCAAACATTTTGGCCGTTATTGATGTTTGCGCAAACATGATGTTTGACGTATATGACCTAAATGTGAACGACATCATGTTTGCGCAAAATGTTTGATCGTGTATGGGGGCCTTAATGTAAATTTAAATAAAAGGGCAAAACAAATATAGGGCAACCCTAGTGGAGCTCTAGACATAGGTAATAACGAAAAAATCTTTCTAATTATTATATTCTAATTATATTTCTTTAATTATATTCTAATTAATTTAAAATATTTAATTAATTATTAAAGATTTAAATTGTATAACAATTTATTGCGAATATATTTAAAATAAAGTGGGGCTTACTATTTTACTGATAAACTTAAAAAAAAATTGTAATACCTCTATACTCATGCCATTATACTTTGTAAATCTGACAGCTCAGATTGGCCAACCTATGTCAGGGAAAAAATAAAACCATCAGATTTTCTTAAGGTTATCCAATGATATATTTGTTTGCCTTGTTGGCCCGACCTACTACCCGCCAAATTCTCGAGCTCTCATTGGCTCCCCTCCCTCAAGACATGAGTTTAAATCAATTAAAAATTAAAATATATAAAAAATAAAAATTAAATAATAATTTATATAATCGAGTAGTGTCCCGACGACAGCGATGACGTCGCACCTCGAAATGATTTGTTATTGCTATCCTAAGGCAACCACATTTATTCCAATAGAAATAAAAGATTGTTTTGATTTGTTTGTCTTTAAATAGATATAATAAATTAATCTTCTAAATAGATGCCGAAGATAATTTACTTAATTGTACTTTTTTCTGATTATAAAATCAAATTCGTTGCCACGGGCTTAACGGCAAGTAAAAAAATTAATAAATAAAATAGTGATCCTGCTAGGAATCGAACACACTCCAAATTAATGGAGGTATTTATATATTATTCTCAATTGATTTTTATTAATAATGTTATTTTTGTATATTTAGTATTTTATAATTACTTATTTCTTCGTTTAGCAAATAAGTTTTTCTGAAAATTTCATATTATTTGATGATTCTGTAATTTACTAAAAAATATAAACTTTGTAGGTTCATAACGCTAAGTCCGTGACGTTAAGCTAACAATAATAAATTAATAAATATTAAAATAACAAATAGTAGGTGATTAAACTAATAAAGAAAAAGAAATATGTATTATTAATTGTGATGCAAGGTAAGACTGGTGGTAGTTTTGGAAAGTTCGACGGATAATCACTCACTTTAGTGTTTCATCTTTTTCCCGCTAGATGCCAGCAGCTACACCAATATTTGACAAGCATATCACCATCGGATGAAATGAAAACGGAGGCTCTTAAAGCATGCGCATTTAAATATAGAAATAAGTTTTTCGGTCATATTAAGATGTAATCATATAATAAAAGAAAAATAATTCATATAAATAGATCGGCTTTTTGTTTATTTTTATTTTTTAGTACAAACGTTATAATTTAATAACAAAAATTAAATTGGATACAATTAATTAGGAGAATTTCACAATATGGTATTACTATTTTTAGCAGTAATACGTTAATATTGTTATTATAATTTCTTTCCAGTACAGTTACGATATTAAAAAGACCCAAAAAAGACTTTATCCAGTTTATTAAATTGTATGTTTCTGTATACCAATTAACTTAATTTAGGTGACTTGTACACTATAAAACTATATTACAAATATCATAACTTAATAAAATAAAAATAAATTACATTAATATATTAAAGAAAAATTCTAACTTATATTAATATTAATCAAATTATAAAAAAATATTGTAAATTCCCTACTAACATCATACACAGAGAAATAAATAGTAATTTAAAGATTTGTTTATTTATTTATTTTTCTTATTAGATTTTAATCTCTAATATAATAAGTAATATTATAGTTATACTATGACAAACTATAATAACATGATAAGAAATTGCTATAGTAATTGGTAAACCAGTTTTAATAAATAATTTTTGATTATATTTGATTAATATTTGCGATACCTAAAACATTGTGATATTTTAGCTTTACTAATCTATTACTCCTTTAATTTAAATGTAGTATTTATTATACTACTGCGTTAATTTTTTTTTTTTTTTATGATTGTTTTGATTATTTATTTTTGTATGTATTTTGAGTTTAAAAAGTAGATAAGAGCATCATTGTATTAAAATATATTCAAGCCAACACATCAATAGTCTAATATAATTTGACATAAAATTTTATTTACATACTATCTATTTAATCTATGATACATAAAAGCCAGAAGCAGAGCCCTCACTCTAGTATTCTCTTACTACCGATGGCTCTCACGTCTTAGAGTATAATTAATAAATTGTAATATGTAGATATTTTTAGATGTGGAAATAAAAAATATTATATTATTATTATATTATAATGTGTTCAAAATATTTGATCGAAGAACTCATTAACCAATATAAAAAAGACTTGGGAAATGTCTGATGTTGAATTATTAATCTTAAAACATGCTAATATTAATCAACTGATAAGGAGAGAATTTGTTAAATGATCTTATCATGCTGAGTATTAATATTAAATCATGCTAATATTGGCTGATAAGGAGAGAATTTCTAAAATGTTTTTTTGTTTTGATTATTTCTTGTATTACATCATAGTTTAGGCCGGGAGTTTCCAAACTACGGCCTTATGAGACAATTTCATTATGGCCCACCGCGCCACGAAAGAAGTAACAAATGAACCTAAACAGTGCAAAGTTATAAGTTCTCCATAATCAAATACCATTTTAAACATTAGCCGAAATGGATATGGTTTATGAGCTCATTATTCATATTCCCTAACATATAGCTGAATTTTGCTTATTTCATCCGGCCCACTATGGACCATCTTATTCAGATTCGGCCCTTAAACCAAAAAGATTGGAGACCCCTGATTTAGACTGATAAGGAGGTATAATAAGGTATATTATATCAAATATACATTTACAAAATATAATCTTGATTTATTCTCATATCATGAATAATTTATCAGCTACTTTGAAGTCTACTTGAAAAGATGTTTTAACCTGCTCATGCTAAATATTAATCGTGCTTTATATTACCGATTACTATACCCATCTTATAAACAGTAAATCGGGTTATTTGAATGTGGTTTGTCATGTTAAATAATATGCATATAACAAATAGCTACCTAATTTCCTGACATAAATAAAAACTTCTTTAATCATGTCATTTAAATCATCTCAAGGTTATTTAAAACTATCAACGTATCACATTTTTAACTATGAATGTGCTATAGATTGATCTATGCACTGTAAACGAAAATCTTTTGTTTTTCCTTATTCATATTCTTACCTTGAACTCTTATTTAGCCTGTTTGAGTCAGTGCATCGATGATTTAGGCATGAATATGACCAGAGGATTGTCGAAATATAGCCATAAAGAAGGAAATAAGGGTGAAATTATTGTCTAATTAAACGACACACCAAAAAGATTTTGTTATTTAGCCGATAATTATAAATCGCTTTCGTTCAACGCTCGATAATGAGGGAAAGGTACTCGCTGTCACGTTAAAGATCCTAGCAGTTTTATCACACCCAGGTCAAGATTTTCAAGGAAATTGATCTTTTGCATGCTCGATAATTAATAAGAATGGATAATGAGTATAGGATACTCGCTGTCACGATAAATATCCTAGTAGTTTTTGCCACACCCAGGTCAAAATTTTCAAGGATATTGATCTTTTTCATGGGCGTGGATAAGCATTATCCCCCAGTCCCGAAATACCACGAGTCTTTTTTGACCGAAGTGAATTCGGTTCGGTTAATAACCAGCATTTACGCATTTCTTTAATACTTTTAGTGTATCTTGGTTTCTAAGACTAGGGCCAATCTGCAAAAATAGATTATGGTACTTTAATATACCTACTGCCCGTCATATATATTACAATACCTACCTACACATTATGCAGAAATGGGTAGACATTATAAATAAATTGGTTATTTTGACTGACATTATTTGGTACCATTTAAAAATGACTAGAGAGGTTAATAAAAATTAACACAACATTATTGTCACCACAATTGTACATAAATTATTAACTAACGCGTTTCGGAATCTTGTATCATCTTTAATGTTAAGTGTTAGCATAATAACATTAAATATACTACTTGCAACATATTAGAATCTTTACTCTTACTTTGCTCTCACTGAACATTGAAGATGATATAAGATTGCGAAACGCGTTTCGACATCTTATATCATCTTCAATGTTAAGTGTTAGCATAGTTACATTAATGATTCTACTTGCAACATATTAGAATCTTTATACTAACTTTGCTATCACTGAAAACTGATGATGATATAAGATGTCGAAACGCGTTTCGACATCTTATATCATCTTCAGTGTTCAGTGATAGCAAAGTAACAATAAAGATTCTACTAGCTACATATCAGAATCTTTACTCTTACTTTGCTATCACTGAACACTGAAGATGTCTAAATGCTAACAAGCGCATTTAGACATCTTCAGTGTTATAAATATAACCATTAAAGTTATACCATATCTATAAATATAAAATTAAAGTTTTGTCTGTACATTGAAAAAATTGTTGGATACTTTTTCATTTCATACACTCAGAAAACCGAATCAGGCCTTAACACTTTTCGTATATTTTTTTATCAACAATTTCTCTTATTGAAAATGTTTGGCCTTGTATAGGGTTTTTTTAGAAAAAGGTATTTTATATAAAAAATATAAAACTAAACTTTTCTTTTTTTATATAATTTGCTATATTTCGCCCTCTCACATTGGGGCTTCTTCAGGCTATAACAAATAAACAAATTTTTGACAGATTAATAGATTATTAAAACTACATTAAAACTTCTTTAAAAATTGAAAATTAAATTAAAGTTAACAAAGAAAAAAGAGATAATAAGTCAACAATACATTTTTATATTTTTTTTTATATAAAACAATTACCTTATAATCATTCCAGGTCACATGAGTCGATATAATAAATATTTTCTTTAAAACAGTATTTTAAAACATCACTAATACATGTGAGTGGAATATAATTTAAAAAAATATATATACATATATATCTTCTTACACATTTCACAAAAAAAAAAAAAAAAAAAAAAAAAACAACTTGGAATCTTCCCTGCTTGAATGTCAGGGAGAGACTAAAAATCACATCTAAGAATAATTTGAAAACTATAAACAAATATATATATATATATACATACATATATATATATATATATATATATATATATATATATATATATATACATATATATATATATATATATATATATATATATATATATATATACACACACACATCCATACATATATACACAATACACAACCACGATAACATAAGTCCAGATAGATAATGATTCTGTATCAAGGTTCAATTTCAATAAATAATATTAAATACATCTGATTCCTTTAAAACAAAATAATTTTTACACTTTTAGATTAAACCTAGTTTATTTTTATATACAAATATAAACACACACACACACATACATATACACATATACATACATACACACACATACACATACATACACATACATACACATACATATATATACACATATATATATATATATATATATATATACACACATATATACATATACATACACATACATACACATATACATATACACACATACATACACACATACACATACACATACACACACATGCATACATACACATATATACACATTCATACATGTACATACATATAACAAATAATGCATGTTTGGGTTTAATAATGATTATAATATGACATTTTAACTATGATTATATTTCCCTATTTTCTACTTTAATTTTATTTGTATAATCTTACATACATACACCCATACATTTCCATATTTTTATTAATTAGTTAAATTATTTATTTTTAGTTTTCGCATTCTTAAGTATAGCACTGTAAAATTTATTTATTTCCTTTGCGTCAGATATATTGTTCATCCTATTTTCTTCTATTCCAATATTAATTGCCTCTAAAATTAATCGGTTTGATGTTTTATTTGACAAAACTACAAGTTAAAGAAGAAACTTTTCGTATATGTATGTGTGTATGTCGCCACCAGTGTGACTTTATAGGCGCAAAACTGGCTTAACGAAATCGATTAATATTTTCGCAGAGGTGTGCGCAAATATGTTGCGCATGTTGTAGGCTTTGTTTGATCGAAAAATATTGAGTAGAAGGAAAGTTATTAACAGCTTTATATAAAAAATAACCTAAAAATAATCAGGTTGACCCACCATAACCAAAACCCACAGACTCACTAATCAAAATGTTTGGGTACTTCTAAACCACCTAGATTTGCGTTTGGTCGAAAATTGGCCTAACCGACTGGAAAAATCCGAAAAGTTAATTAACATTATTCTTACCCCCCTTAAAATAATTAAAGATGGAGGCTTATTGCGGTCAAACGGTAAGACGTATCGAAAAGCAGATTGCACCAGTAGTAACTGATTTTAAAACATCTACAACTTTGGTCCAATGACTTTTTGTGACTCAAAAGTTTCCTCCAGAACGGTTGAACCGATTTGCTCAAAATTTGGCACGGTCATAGTGACCAACCTCAGGAAGGTATAAAAAATCTGAAATTGTCCAAATTGATACACATGGGTACGGGGTACGGGGTACAAATGTTTCCTCCTGAATAGCTGAACCGATCCGCACAAAATTTGGCACGGACAATATGGTCAAAAACAGGAAGTTATAAATCTGATGGTCTAAATTGGTACACAGGGGTACGGGGTACATAAGTTAAACTAGTATATGTCCTTCATGATGCATGTCGTTGAAAAGCTCTTTATGAGTACAGTTATTGTTGTTATGTTCACTTTTGTCATATTTTCAATTAAGAGAGAGGTAACATATAAAATCAGAAAAAAATGCTGTTTAATTAAAAATAAGAAATATTACTATTTTCGATCCGATTTCAGCTATTTATAAATAAAAATGTTTATTATTTAAGATTAAAATATTCGCTCAGCTCAATATTGCAAGCAGAAAACTGCATTGCACACAGTGGCGTAGGAATTCATTTTTGACGGGGGTGGCTCGGCACCTCCACTAAGGGGGGGGGGCGTAAATACTCTTTATCAGTGCTCGATTTACAACCTACCAATTGCCATTGCCCCCCCCCCCGCTATTGGAGGGGGGTCCGGGGGGCCTCCCCCGGGAAAATTTTGAAAATTAACGTTCAAAAACAGCATTTTAAGCAGTTTTAGACATAAACCCATGTATTAATTTTTATTTTATTTATACTTTTATAACCTCTTCAAGTCTGACGGGGGGGGGGGGGGGGCTCAAGCCCGATAGCCCCCCCCCCCCCGTTCCTACGCCACTGATTGCACACCTAGTTATATATTACTATAATACTTACTTACGATTTGCAATTTTTTTTACATATAGATAGACTCCAAACTACGATTTGAAGAGTATTAAATTCTTAGTAATGGAATGAATTATGTATAATGTATAATATAGTCCAGATATTTGTAGAAAGCTTTGGAAACAAAACTATTTAGGCATTTAATTTAATTGCCATTAATACCTAGAATAAGCCACGCGCGGAGAGCAAGGTGAAAGCTAGTAACTAATATAAAATCGTTGAGACAATATTGTTGTGTTACTTTATATAAACCTCTCTAGTCATAATTAGGTAGGCATTTCAAAAAGCCAAATTTTTTTAAATATAATTTATCAATCTATTAGTCATCGGTCTATGCTGTAGAGAAGACATTTAAGTTCCTACATATAATTAAATAGAATTCTCCAATTTTCTCATCTAATTATAATTACATAAGTGCTAAAATATGTCCTATGACAAACACCTTACCGCCCCCTCTTTCCTTCTCAATTTTACATCGCCTGCATACTGTATTTATAAATACACCAATTGCGCGACTAGCAGTCTGGCCATCTTCTGAAACTGAAATTGGCCAGTGCATTGGGCCAGAAGCCAGCAACCTTCGTGTTGTTGAAATAACAAAACTAAATTCTACACTACCACTAATGTCAATTCAATTTAGCATATGACTCGAGCGATTCTGGCCTTTTGGCTTAAAACGCTAGTTTGATTGTGCAGGACTTTACCACAATTGCTATAGTATAATAATTAGACAAACTAGTGACTATAATGTATACAAGAATGCATTACCACAATGTGATTTTTACATATAATTTTCACAAACGACAGCATCGCATAATTGTTTTTTATAGATCCCACATTCAATGACACATCACTATTTATTCCATTTGATATATGTGTATTAATAAATAGCCTTCATCTTCCTTTAACATTCAATAAAATATCACTATTTAATCCATTTGGTATATTATGTGTATTAATAAATAGCCTTCATCTGCATTCACCATTCAATGAAATATCATTATTTATTCCATTTGGTTGACACATGTATGTACAATATATCAATATTTTGGATCAGTTAGTTAAAGCCAAGAAATTGAACACCAATGGGTAATAAATAACATTAATCTTCCTATATTCCTGCTGATTTATCATCAATATTTCCACAAGGTCAATTATAAACTTGATCTTGTATGTCTGTTCATTTTTAGTTTCTCATATACCAAGTTGGGCCAAAAGGGATAGTCACTGGATTATCACCTTTTCATACCATTCAAGCCAAATAAACTATTTTTAAAACTAAAACTTATAGCATGTAAATTGTAGTTGTGATATACAATAAAGATTAAAAAGAAATAATATAAATATACTAAGTATATACGTAAAAGTTATAAGTATAAATAGAACGCATCTATAGATTTACACGTTTTGAGGTCCAATGAGTTCAAAAAAGTGGTTTTTAAAAAAATCTGATATTTCGTCTATGCAGATGTGTAAAATACCGCGTCGATTTAGATGAAATTTGACATATATATATTTAGAAGAATCATACGCCGAGGCGAATTTAAACCCCAAATTTGGGAGCTCTAAGCTAAAAACTTTTTAAAAAGTGTAAAATTTCCGACGTGGACAATGACACGTTAGCGCAAGTTTTGTCCATTATACAGAGGTGTCCGTTGAAGAGGGGTTCGTTCCAATAATATTTATAAAAATTGGGATTTATAAGCTAAAAACATATTTAAACTAGGCATCGGGTGGCTCTATAATTGGATCGAGGGTATAGTAATAAATATGTGTTTAATATTTAGAAAATATTATGAGTTGTTAGTTAAAGGATATAATAGTAGTAGAGAGTCTAGTAGTGGGGGAGCCACAATCCATTCTTACTATTCCACTAACCACAATTCCCCATCTTTAACTTGTGTTATAATACGTTTCACTTCTCTACAAAGTTTACTTATCTACTTAATATCAAGTTGAAATTTTACATGCCTGTTTCAATTGTACTTTGGGCGATGTATATGAAGTTTTATTAAAATCGTTTCATTAGAACGTAAGATATTGGTAAAAAAGTTGTTTTCTCTATTTTAAACATGTATAGGTCAGCTTTAATTGTTTTAAAAATCTTCATCACTTCATATAGCAATGTCGCTGTTACTAAAAAAAAAAAAAAAAAATGTAAAATATGATTGCCTCATCGAATAGGTGATGATTTGACAAAAGAATCTTATCGCGTCCTGAAATTCCAATTTTACATTTAAAGCTCACGTTTAGGCGAGCGTTTGAGTATGAGTTTTTTTTTGTATAAATATACTCACTCATCTTCATTGTGAATTTAAAAAACAACGATTTATACTCAAGTTTAGGGAAAAATCTAGTTTCCGAAATATTGGTGTAAATAAATCATAATTAATAAATCATGTTTAAAAATATATTAATTTAATTAGATATGCAATGTAATAATAATAAGATTTAAATTCATTTTTACTTGGTTAAAAAGTTTTGTTGAGTTTGTCGTACCAATTTTGTGCTACTATGCATATTTAATATTTACAACACTAAAGGGTTTTATACGGCTTAGTCCGATTTAGGTAAATTAATGTAAATATGTAAGCATACATGTATATACGACTGGTAATAAATGGATCTATTTATCAATCATGCATAATCTGCAGTTAGTGATGATAGTGGTTTAATAATAAATATTTGACCATCAACATGATAATAATCTCTGGTTTTAATCGAGTTATTTACGGAAGTGAAATAGTGTTAAATAAATTAATGTAATTTATGTAAGCGTACATGTATATATAATTGGTAATAAATGGATCTATCTATTTATCATGCATGTTCTGCAGTTAGTGATGTTTGTGGTTTAATAAGAAACATTTGACCATCACTATGATAATGAAGTCTGATTGTAATCTTTCGGGTTATTTATAGAAGTGAAATAGTGTTAAAGAATTAAAATTCAACATTCCACGGTTTCACAATGCCATTAATCAAGTATTTAAAATCAAAAGCAGGTCTTGGAATTCAGCATATTTTTCTCTCAGGTTCTTTCTCTTAAAGCATCCTTTCCAGTTGACGCTTCTCCTCCTTCCTTTACATTCTTTATCAAAACCTCTTACCTAAATGTCTTGAATTCAAGAAGAATGTAATTTGAGATAACATTAAAAATAATTATACCTAAGTATTCTTTACCATTCTAAGCATGGTATTAAATGATTTTAAATAAATTCTATTCCTGCAGTAAGATCTCTTGATTTAACCCTTAAATGCTAATGGTAATTGGATGGCTGGTATTACTATACCTTCGTCAATTCGACTTAGATATGCAGAAAATACATTTTTTGGGTTGAAACTACACTTTTATAAAGAGAAAACTATTAAGAACTCATTATTAAATCTTTTAGTGAGATATACATACATTTGATGACAAATAACTTAGAAGAAACATCAGAAGAATCTGAAATTGAGTGAACATTAATGTACCAGGTCCCATGCCCTAGGCCAAAAGCCCTATGCGCTTTGCTAAGTGCTCCAGGCCCCAGATTATCGGCCATTGGTCTCTGGCCCAAGGCCAATTACCCTAGGCACATTGCCCCTTACCCCTAGGCCTATTGCCCCTTACCCCAGGCCCATTTTTCCAGGCTATAGGCTCATTCGAAGACCAATTAATTCCCTACGTCTATTACTAAACGTTAGTCGAATCGACGAAGTAACTTTGACGGGAATTTGCCAGAAAACGAGTCTATGCTCAAAAGGACTACTACCGCTACACTAGCAGGTGTGTTACTAACCAGTGCAAGCACTGCAGAAGGATAGGGTACCCATCATCATCGCATACGAGCGTAAAAGGTTAAGGTTCAAACTGTGCTCGTCGATTCGACTACCATTAGCATTTAAGGGTTAAAAAATAACCAAACAAACGTTGAAATGTCACATAACATTATAATAATATAATCCAATTTACAATACTATTGTTAGTTATTCATCGAAGTTTGTTATTTTAACATACCAATGCTGAGAGAATACCGAACTTAGTGCTCCAGGTCTTCCTGGAAGATTTTTAATTCCAAGGGGTCAGGCTGTATCAGAAGTCTCTTTACATCTATTGATTGGTGCGATTTGGGTCAGCTCATTTACTCCTCTCACAAGTTCTCCGATTTACAAGACTGATTGTTAATTACTCATAAAATTTTGTTATTTTAACATACCAATGCCGAGAGAATACCGAACTTAGTGCTCCAGGTCTTCCTGGAAGGTTTTCGATTCCAGAGTCTTCCTGGAAGTTAATTTTATTCCTCCGAGGAGAATAACCACACCCATTTTTCCGCACAGTTGAGATCTTTATATGGATTTTCACTTCAATTTTAGGGTTTTTGCTAAATTTAGTAAATATTTAGATGTTTCTTACTTGGTTGTTCAGTGTAAAAATCATTAATGTAAAGGCGCAATTCCACTGAGGCAACACTGACCGACAAGAAGCATGCTACATGTTTCCTAGTGTTGCCTGTTTCTAAGTGTGCCACAAATTTTAGTAATGTCGCATGCGGCTTTTGTCTCCCCCTGCCGCATGTGCTTTGTCGCCTAACTTTGTAGCATGCGTTTTAAACGATTCCATCAAGGCAACTTCAGTTTAGTTCAGTTTGGTGGAGGAGAGAATTGTACGTTGGTGGTACAGAATATCGAAATGATTATTTCGACAAATTGGTTGCTGACGACGAAGCTCTATTTCGAAATTTTACTCGAATGACGAGAGAAGATTTTGAGTTCTTGCTTGAGAAAGTCTCACCTATTATAATGAAATCTGATACCAACTTTCGTGAGGTAATACCATCTCGTGCGAGGATGTTATAGGGATGTGGTAGCATGCGTAGGGTTCGGGTGATAACTATCCATCACTTATGTATTTGTTTCGGATATCTGAGCCAAGCATTTCTCGAATTATACAGAGCTCACAGTACAATCGTACTTAATTGATAACTGCTTAAACTTATCATTTTTTACTCTATTGTCTTTATAAATATTAATTTTGTTATTCCATAACTCGGGGGAATTATGATAGTCCTCAATGAACAATGTGGTTTTATCTATATTCCACTCCATGTCGCATGCTACAAGACGCTCTGATCCGCTGACCGTTGGGTAAGGGCGACATTGTTCGACACGTTAAAACTTGTCGAAAGGTGACGCATGCGACCCGGCAACAACAATCAACAAGTAGCATGCGGCAAAGATACATGTTTCTTGTCGCTTCGTGTTCCTTCGATTGAAAGACTGTGTGTAGCATGCGTCAATGCCGCATGCTACATGTTGCCCAAATGTTGCCTCAGTTAAATTGCACCTTAATCGAGTAGTGTCATGACGGCGACGCCTCACCTCGAAATGATTTATTATTGCTTAGCTAAGGCAACATATGTATTCCCATAGTAACAAATGTTTGTTTTGATTTGTTGTTCTTCAAAAAAGATATAATATCTAAATTAATTTACTTAATTTTACTTTTTTCAAAATATAAAATTAAGCCCGTTACCACGGTCTTCTTGCCTGGTAATATTTAATTAAAGTCAAATTTTAGTTTTAAGAGATATGGCAAACAAATTTAGAGTACACAACAAACGTATATATAACAAAAAAAAAATTCTCACAAGAAAAATACTCACGCTTGTAACAAGGCTTAAATAAAATAGAAACGGAAACACTATCGTTCTATTATAATTTGTACGTCGTTAATACACATATACGTATATAATAATATCATTTATATAATAGAGTAGTGTCCTGACGACGCACCTCGAAATGATTTGTAATTGCTAAGCTAAGTCAACCACATTTATTTCGATAAATATAAATATTTGTTGGTCATCAAATAGATAATAATAACGTATCTAAATTAATTTACTGATTTTACTTTTTTTTTCTAAATATAAAATTAACGGCTCGTATGTAATAAATGGAGTGTGATATTCACTGGTAAAAGAAATTTAAGTCAGTTATTTTTAAGTTGAATAATAAAAAAAACCTTCTTGATAAAATGTATGGGACCCTGAAACTTTTACTAACTCCCATTTGGGTTTATAAAAGGTCACAGGGGAAGGGGGTAGGGGGCAAGAAAGGGAAGGAGTATGGGGTGGGGGGTAAAAATGAATTTGATCAGTGAACTATCGATTATCGTTTTTAAATATTATATGATGCAACGTCCAATTTTTTTTTAGTAGTTTAATTGGTAGGAAGGAGGGGTTACGAGAGTGGGCGAACGAAATCGATAAAGCGAGGGGGGGGGGAGGCATGGATACCGCACCCAGGTCTGACACCTCCCACTCTGCTCGCTCAACATCTCTATAGGGACAAAATCGACAACTCATCTTCTTGCATAAGCGTCCTATTGTCAAATCTATGACAACCAGTGTCTGTCACTTAATCTAACCTGCATGTTTTTACCGAAATATGAAAGAAAAAAAATGTAAAATTGGCCTATTGAAAAAAATTAATATATGTCACCAACTCACTGATAAACACCAATTCGTAATTGGGGATGATTAATTCTGATAATTATCAGCGTCTCTCCCAATTAACTATAATACTTTATTCTTAATTAAATAACTAAAGAAGTTAATTTCGTTTTACCGATATTAAATTTTACCCAAATATGGAAAAGAAAATAGTGTAAAATTGACCAATTAAAGGCAAATTAGACTTAATGTACATCACCAACTCACTGATAAAGACCAATTCATAATTGGGAATGATCAATTTTGATAATTATCAGCGTCTCTCCCAATTAACTATTGTAATTTATTCTTATATAAATAAATAAAAAAAAGTACCGATATTAAATTTTATCCGAACAAGGAATAAAATAGTGTAAAATTGACTCATTAAATGCAAGAGAGACTTAATATACATCACCAATTCACAGATAAAGACCAATTGGGGTTGATCAATTCTGATAATTATCAACGTCTCCCACAATTCCTATTGAAATTGACCTATTCAAAACACAAAAAAAACTTAATATATATCACCAACTCATTGATAATGACCAATTCATAAATAGGAATGATCAATTCTGATAATTAACAGCGTCTCCCACAATTATCTACAATTTTACTTTTTTTCTTAATAAAATAAAGAAAAAAAAGTTTATTCCTTTTTTTATTGAGATTAAACTCGCTTGTTGTAAATTAAAAATTGTATAGATCAAAACAAACTATATTTTTTTAAAAGATAATAATCATAACGGAAGCGTGGTATTCTAAACGGGTTTTTAATAAAAAGTACAATTTAAATGGTTAAAATATGTTAATTTTAACTGTGTCATAAATATTGGGGGAAGCGGGAATACCGAAGACTATTAAGATATATCTTAGTAAAGCACTTTATGACTGTATAACCAGTGTCTGACCTTACTTTATTGTTCTATTAATCATTATAAAAGATTAAAGAACCGATTACAATATTATTAATCATGTATTCACTCGGACCAAGGAAATAAGTGATTTCGAACCGTCGGTTATTTTTTCAGTAATTCGTTGTCTTCTATTTGATCCTCTCCGCAGTTTTAACTGAGAATGTATTTCTTCACAGTCGACGAATCTTGATAATTAGTGTGGTGTTCTTTGGTTCAAACTTTGAGGATGTTAGTTTTATTTTTAGTTATAGTTATTACTGTTACTGTTAAAATATGTTTTTAGAAAAAAATAGGTTGTTCCTTTTTCTTTTTGGAACGAAGTTCCTTTTTGGCACATTACGGCACCAGGACCCCGGGAGTGAAAAAAATCAACCGTCACGAAATTTACCGATGACGATAACTTGAGTAAACGTTTAGTTGAAATTCGGTACACATGTTCATTTTAACAATTCCCAACATGAGTATGTTGGACAACATTATCCGCCCAAGCGGATTACTTACTTTAAATGTAAAATTGTAATTTTAGGACGGGCAAAAAAGTTTACTTCATCTATTCAATGGGACAAGCAACTCATTTAAATATATTTTTTTAGTAGAACCAACACGGACACCGCTATGAAGTGTTAAAGATCGCTAAGTTTATTAAAGCGTTCTTAAGACTTTAAAATAGAGAAAACAACGTTATTGTCGATATCTTACGTTCTAACGTAACGATTTTAATAACAATTCATGCGCATCGCCTAAAGTACAATTGAAACAAGCATGTAAAATTTCAACCTGATACAAGCAGAAGTTTTTGTGTATTAAAGTGATATATTTTATAATATTTTAAAGGGAGTAATAATATGCCGGCGGAGTCTGGGGGAACAGTCGTGTTCCGTCACTACAACCAGTAGCTTTAACTATATACTCATACTTACTTTTTTACATACTTTTTTTTTCTCATTATGCAATACATTATTTATTGCAAGACGCTCGTTTCAATAATATAATAAAAATGCTTTTCTATTAATTTTTCCTTAACTCCGCTAAGTTCAAATAGTTAGTTACTTTTAATTTTGTCTCTTTTCTAACTCCAACATGTAAAAGTTGTTAGTATCGTATAACTTAGCAGTGTGATTTTATCATTTATATTTAATGAAAAGCGTAAGGAACTTCGTTCCTACCGGGTTTCCCGCGACACCACACGTATTTTTTCCTGTAAGCTACTACTAAATCGTGAACAACTAAAATGAACAGAAGAGAAATTATAAACATTTTATTAAATAGATGATCGATTCTTCATATCACCTTCATTTGTATACCGTTAAAGCGTTTTCGATGCTGCATGCTGCATGATCCCTTAAAATAGGTTTTATTTTTAATGATAATTATCTATAGATAGATATTGTAGGTTTAAGTATGAAATAAAAAGCTTTGCATATTGTAAGGAAACGTTTCAACCCTTATTAAGGTCATCTTCAATCCTTTATTAACTAAAAAAATAAAGAAATTTTAAAATTATATGGATGGGGCTTTTTTTTGCTAAACATCCTTAGATCTAATTATGTAATATTTGAAATTGTAATTAATATGATGGTTTGGTTATTTATTTTTTTAGTTAATAAAGGACTGAAGATGACTTTTATAAGGGTTGCAACGATTCCTTACATCATGGAAAACTTTTTATTTCATACTTCAGCTAAGGTCCTGCAGAAAATTCTGCCACCGAGTTGAGATACCACCAGCTGTGTTCACTCGCCCAATTATACAAAGCGAACCCAGAGTGGTACCCCAGCCCAATGCAGTTAGGCCCACTTGTATCATGTTCTTCCTCTTCCTTTACCCCCCTCCTCCTTGATTACGTCATCCTATTTAAAAGAAACTTAGTAGTTCTTCAGTTGAGTGTGCTTTATACATAAAATAATTATAGTAATTGTGACTAAATCAGGACTAGAGCATTGCATTATATTTAGTATTTATTTCTTCTTTTACCCCCTACTTCTTTATTACGTCATGCAATTTAGAAGAAACTTGGTAGCTCTTCAGTGAAGTGTGCTTAGTAAATAAAATAATTATAGTAATTGTGACAAATCAGGGCTAGTTCATTGCATTATATTTAGTATTTATTTCTTTATTTTCCCCGTGCTTCTTTTTTACGCCATCCTATTTAATAGTGATTTAGTAGTTCTTCAGTTAAGTGTGCTTAATACATAAAATAATTATAGTTATTGTGACAAATCAGGACTAATTCATTGCATTATATTTAGTATTTGTTTCTTCATTTACCCCCTGCTTCTTGCTTACGTCATCCTATTTAAAAGAAACTTGGTAGTGCTATAGTGAAGTGTGCTTTATACATAAAATAAGTATAGTTATTGTGACAAATCAGAACTAGTGCATTGCATTATATTCATTAGGTTTGTTCCAACCACGCCTCAAACCAGTTTCAAACTGTACGACGCATGTGCATTAGCAAAAAAAGTTCAAATGTGGTCCGATGCGCATGCGTCGGACAGTTCCAAACCAGTTTGAAGTGTGGTTGGAACAAACCTATTATTTACTTCTTTATTTACCCCCCTGCTTCTTTAAAAATTAATGTTACGTCTTCTTAGCTTAAAATGTTCATTCTATTATAGATAGGGTTACCATACGTCCGGATTTCGTCCGGACAGTCCGGATTTTAAACATCTGTCCGGATTTGAGAAATGTCCGGATTTTACTAAAATGAACGGTACACGCAGCAAAAGCTGTAATGGGGTCTATTTGGAAACCTCAAAGAGGAATATTACCTCAGTTGTATAAGAGCTTCGAGCTTCTTAATAGTAAAGCAAATTCTATTATGACATACTTAGAATTCCACAATATCGAAAATGACAAGCTTTTTCTAAGGAAAATTAGTTCATCTGAAAAGTATGAACCAAGAATTAATGAAGAACCCATCCCTGGACCTAGCAGAGACGCAAAGGAGCAAAAGTTGATTATGATATTAATAGATAAATATTAATAAATAAATGTTATATTAATAAATATTATAACGTATTTAAATATGTGTAACTTATTTATTTCCCCAAATTCACAAAAAAATGATATAGGTATTTATATTTTCTTTTGCAATTCTCTCTCCAGACCCCCCCCCCCCCCGTATCCCTCTGTCCGGATCTGGCCTTCATAAATTATGGTAACCCTAATTATAGACCCTGGAACGTTCAGATATTTTAATTTATGAACTATAGTTGCCTTCTTTTATATAACTACATTATTTACATTTTTCAATAAATTCAAAATATTTTTCTCTTGCTTTTAATTTGTTATTTTAATAAAGTTGACTTACTAATACAGGGAGCCTACTACTCGTAATTTACCTAAAACATCTATATAATGGTTACATGTGCAAAACCTGCAACACTCGTGTGCATTACTGGTTTAGTAGGTTAGTCTAACTAGGTACAGAACTTGTGAAAACATATCTGGCGTACTTTTCTTTACCCAATATTAGTTTCGTAATTTGTCATAACAAATCGACGAAATGTTAATATAATATACATACATTTTATATATATATATATATATATATATATATATATATATATATATATATATATATATATATATATATATATATATATATAATTACTCACATATAAATTATATTTATGATTTATTTTTCTACATAACCTATAATTTGCCAATTATGTCAATAGCTAATGTCAATAGCTAACAGTTGAAAGGAAAAAAAAAACAATTTATATTCTTCCAAGGACAGAATGCTTAGAGTCCTTATAAATAATTGTAATGACTGACCAATTATACGACTTCTCGAATAATTTCTACTATTGTGTAGAACAGACCATAAACTCAACTGTGGAAAATTGTATTCTTCTGAGTTTAAATGTTTCAATTTTTTTTAAAATATATTTTTGGGTAATCACACACACAAAACATTTGTTTAACTTTGAATAAACAGTATAAGATAACTTATAATAACAAAATGTATACGATAATTTTGACAAACTATAGTCTTATTATTATTGTAGTAATTCCTGTCGAGTAGCCAACTTTATAAACACATTTTTATAGTTATAATAAACTTCTTTCTATCGTTATAATAATAATAATAATAACCATTTTATTGGAAACATTTGTATCTTTACATGTTTTTTCAATGAAAAATATCCTTACATTTACAAATAATTTCCAAATTAGCTTAAGGCTGTAGTAGTACAGCTTGAGTTCGGTATTTTTTTATTTTTTAAATAATTTATATAAACTTACTAATAGAATTAACAGATTAATAGTAACTTTAACAAATGAACTTTATTATTTTAAATGTTTTTATTTCAAATTATAAACTTATTACTTTGTGTTTTAAGTTAATAAACAGTATATAACATTAAATATATACACGTATGTATACAATTTAAATAAAACATACCAATTTTAAAACTAATAAATATATATTTCATTAAGTATTAATAATAATGGTTTGACACGGACTTAATGTACGGGCTTATTCATATT
Source organism: Gerris lacustris (assembly GCA_951217055.1). Taxonomy (NCBI): domain Eukaryota; kingdom Metazoa; phylum Arthropoda; class Insecta; order Hemiptera; family Gerridae; genus Gerris; species Gerris lacustris. The sequence continues at coordinate 38,589,271 of OX578285.1, read as the reverse complement.
GTACGTGTCAGAGAAATTTCCTAAAGGGTGGTTAGAGGTGGTTAGAGGAGGTTAAAGGTGGTTAGAGGTGGTTAAAGGTGGTTAGAGGTGGTTAAAGGTGGTTAGAGGTGGTTAGAGGTAGTTAGAGGTAGTTAGAGGTGGCTCTAAATCTCGGCCTGGCACGTACAATATGAAATTACCAATTTACGGATTTATAAAATACATTTTTTTTAATTATTCTCTTGTTAGCTATTCTTCTTTATTGATTGATTCCATGGCACTTCTTTAGATTGTTACTCCCCTTATAAAAAAAACTGGGGAGAAACAATCTAAAGAAGGTGTACGGAATGTTCTTCTTTAGACTGTTACTCCCCTTATAAATACTGAAGTTTGATATTACTTTGTCCCAAAGTACATTGGCCTAAACATCCCGTTTTCTTAATAGTTATTTAGTCAGTCATTTATATACTAAAAACACATAGGAGAGTAACAATCTAAAGAAGTACCGATTCTGTTATCTGTCATTCTGTTTTGTGGACCGCTACCCTCCTCCAAGTTGCACCTCCGCAGTATCTTCTCATCTCTATGTCCCAGGTTGTTTTTGGCCGACTTATTTTCTTTTTAGGTTTATAGGTGTCCGTTCTATTATTATTATTATTTTTTTTTTTTTGTCCATCTACCATCTTCCGAACGTGTTACGTGTCCGGTCCATCATCATTTACTCCCTATCACCTCTTTTCCTATATCTTCCAAGTTTGTTTGAAGCCGTATCCATGCAGTAGTTTTCCATTCCTTTCTTCCAATTTTCTACATGCTTCTTTACATTAATGTTACTACCACTCTTAGTTTATTTATATACCTTCTTGTTTAAGACCATGTCTCCATGTTTAATAGTGATTCATGAAAATGTAAGTTTAATAGTAATTCATGAAAATGTAAGTTTAACAGTAACTCATGAAAAATGAAAAGTTAAATTTGACAGTGATTCATGAAAATGTAAGTTTAATAGTAATTCATGAAAATGTAAGTTTAACAGTAACTCATGAAAAATGAAAAGTTAAATTTGACAGTGATTCATGAAAATGTAAGTTTAATAGTAATTCATGAAAATGTAAGTTTAACTAACTCATGAAAAATGAAAAGTTAAATTTGACAGTGATTCATGAAAATGTAAGTTTGGGTTTAAGAAAGTGAAACTGACAAAAACAATGTCAGTAGTTAAGCAATTGAAATTATCGAAAATGATTCCATTCAACTAATTCTAGTCCTAGGAAAAGACCAAAAGTAAATTCAAGTGTTTATATAATATATATTTAATTTACTTAAATTTATTTATAATCTCTAAAACAGCAGTATTGTGTCATTAAAGCATCAACCATTATTATTTACTGTTTTGGCAATGGAATCTATATTATTATCGGTTATTGTAATTGGTAATTGGCCTTGGGTTCTTCGAATATACACATATTACGCCTTAATGTGTTCAGATGTACTGTTTGTTTTTTACAAAAATGCTACGTATATGATTTTTTCTTTTTTACTAATAAGCAATGTTAGCATTTTATTTATATTTAATTTATCTTGGTTGAATGGTGGAATTTATCATGTTATAGTATAAATACATACAATGATTATGTATTCAAATATTACACAATTTATGAAATGTATTAGTAGTAGGTTCTAGCTCAAGTAGAGTAGGACGAACCACCTATTTGAACCTAGCAATTAGGGCTTATTCAGGCCCTTTTTACTATCCCTGTGGTAGAGAGTTCCAGCCACTTCGCACATCATACCTCTGTACAATGAGTGAGTATAGTGTGGTCGATAGTGAGCCTTGTAAATGAGAGTACTAAGGTGCGGGATCGAACCCACGACCTCGTACTCTGTACTTGATTCATCGATGCCCAAGCAGAAATGGCAATTGCCTAAAGCCACACTACCACGCTGTGGGCTCCCTATGAACAATCAAGCCTTTCTTTAAAATATCGATTTATATTTTGGTGATATGTTTTTAGAAATTCAAATATGAATTTTAGAGTTAAAATATTTAATTCATCAGAACATTGGCTGATGCAACATGACCATCATCTCATCATTGTTTACATAATATAAAGAACAGATACTTTTCTTTTATTATTCTTTGTTGTTGTCTTTATTTATTATTTCTTTTATTGTTCATTGTGTTTTATACTTTTTTATACTGCATTTATAAATGAGATTCAACTTGATAAGTGTAACTTTGAGTTCAGGCTTGGACTTCATAGTAGTTGTGCATACTCGTAACCACTAGGAAAGGACTAAGTAAGTAGGAATTCAGAAATTCCTCTAACTTACTTCAATGCGCTACGAATTCTCGAATTCTCGGTAGTGGAAGCTTGATTGATCCAAGCTATCTATGCCGAACTAATTTTCCTCATCAGGGAATCCTTCCAGTGATTGAATGGTCATCCCTGTGGTTAATTTCTTAATGGTCGATATACATTCACAGACCCTCGTTACCATTGAACACATTCTCATAAGCTTAATGTGCATTGGAAGTAAGATTTCCTTATATAGTTTAACAGTTTGTTGGCTCCTCGGTCATTCATTTCTCTAATCAGCACAAACACCCCTTCTCTATAAACTTTGAGCATCGTTAAAATTTCTTGAATGGTTGTCCTGATGAATGGTTTAGTCGTTGTAAAAATACACTTGTCCATCAATAGCTTGCTTAGGGAAAACAGGTTTAACTCGCTGCTGCAATCCTGCTGCTAATTTTGGTCACTTCCATTGCAAATATACTTAGTCCCAACTGACCCTTGGTACATATAGATGTTCAATAGATCAAATGCCCTTTAACGATAATCCTTATACGTGCTCTGTTGACTCTTATCATAACCTTCCTAAGCATATTCTAATCTTTTAGAAACTTGCTTCGGACTACATAGCTTTAGCTCTTTACTGGTATACTGCTGCTAATTTCAGTCACACCCTCCTCACACTTAGTGACTGTCAAGGTATTTAAGGTTGTCTTCTGCATTCTTTTGTCGTAACCACGCCTCCACAAAAAAGACGATTTCAAAAACTTAAGACCATCGTTCAGTCTTGTCGTCGTTAAGGGAGGGAATATGTCATCAAGTTTTCTTTGTCCCATACAAACTATCATTTACTAAAAATTGTCCTAGCTTCAAGAAACTTTATTATCCGTTAATCTATGTTTAAATTTATAAGGTTTATCGTGATTCTGCATAAATTTATATTCAGTTCTGATCAATGCTGTAAGCACTTTCCACTATTAATATATTAAATAAACTTTAGACTTTATAAGTACGGTATGGTAGGGTTTGCGGTATAATTAAGTTAGAATTTCATAACATATTTGGAGGTGTTGAATTTTGTATATAACCACTTAATACTGTCAAGATATCTATCATAGAGGCAGGGCCAATACTAATGAGCAATATAAATTAATGTTCAGAGAGAAGTGGTTAATTTCGTAGGTCAAATGACACCTAACCTCACTCTCCTAGTTACAGGATATGCTTGCATAAACAGCGAAATATGAATCTAGTCGCTTTTATAGCTCATTTATACACCACAAGAGTAATGTGTAAAATTATTTTAAATACATAGCTTGCCTCTCATCAATTTGATCCTTTTCGAGCAGTTAAGCCCGTGGCAACAGGCTTAATTTTATATTTATAAAAATTAAGTAAATTAATTTAGATAAGTTATTATAACTATTTGAAGACCAATAAATCAAACAAACTTTTTTTTTTTTTTTTTATTGGAATAAACGTGTTTGCTTAACAATAACAAATCATTGTGAGGTGAGTCGTCGCGTTCAGGTCACTACTCCATTATATAAATGATACTCGGATTATGTTCGAGGTATATATAATTTATCAATATCAAAATCCATTAAGCAGTTGTAAGTGCAAGTTTCAAGTGAAAAAATCTTGGGAAATGAGAGTTTTAAAAACTAAATGTTAAAAGAAAAATCGAGCCTATTCACATTATCTGACAAGTAGATACATATTGTTATAAATTGTTCGATGTAGATAAACTCGCTTATACATATGTCAGATCGGAAATATAATCAAATTAGAAAGAGAGGAATGCAAATGATAAAATGTACAGAATGATAAATCAACGTTAAAAATATTTATTAGATGAATTATTATTCGATACTTTACATATCAAGGTTGTACGAAATGACTGCAACCTGACTCAGATTGAAGATGAGTGTAGAACTGATTTAATTATGAATTTATTAATAATATTATCACTAATATTACGTAGTTATGCTATAACATTCACAATACATTTAGTTGTTGTCTTAGTTCCAGTGATATTCATAGAAGATAATTATAGTTTATTGGAAAACAATATGACGGATTATGAATCTGTTTTGATGAAAAAATAAATAAATAATAATAGCATAATTATATTTTGACAAAATAGTTAAATTATCATGAATAAGCCCAATAGATGTAATAAGGTATTTCTTTCGATTGTTACTCCCCTATTTGTTTTAAGAACATAAATGACAGACTAAATAACTATTAAGACAAAGGGATATTTAGTCCAATGTTACTTCGGGACAAAAGAAAATCACACTTCTGTTTTTATAAGGTGAGTGACAGTCTAAAGAAGAACATTCCGTACACTTTCTTTAGATTGTTACTCCCCTCTCTTTTTTCATAAGGGGAGTAACAATCTAAAGAAGTGCTATATTTTTAATGTTTCACAACATATATTTTCTTCTTCGCGGTATAATAAAGAACTCCTGTAGACAATGTTAATTTTTCCTTTTATGCCAGCTATTGTTTGTGTGCAATAAAGCTATCAGGAGAAAATGTTTGGGGAAAAACTTAGTTATTCTTAATCTACCTAAAATGAGGTTTATAATGAAATTTTTAACACTGCCATGTAAGCATGATATATATATATTTTCAACATCACTTTCGGCCATATTTGTTTTCAAAATGGCGACAAAAAGATTTTGTTTTCTAATAATAGTTGCAAATTATTTTTTTCCTACTTTCAAGACCTTTAAAACTATGTATAACATGTCATGCTGACTATATAACCATTTATTTGGTCGTCCGCCATAATGGCCGTCATCTTGAATATATTAGGTGAAGAATTTCCAAAATTTGTACAGTTGTTACAAATGCTTAGCCTGTGTGCCACTGTGTGCCAAATTTCGTTCCAATCGGTCTACTTTTACGCAAATTATCGCTAGAAATACGAACAAACACTCAAAATGTATAACAAATCTCCGAAATGAAGAACTAAATCAATTACGCTTGTTAAACAAGAAATAAATCTTAAATTATTTCTTGAAATAAAGGAAATACATGTTACGAAACGTTTTCACTGATCCTCGCTATCCGAAAATTGTATTTAAAATAATATTTCAATTTCGACTAATTTATCTACTAAATTGGTGTAAAAGAAGATGTTTAATACAGAAAAGTATTGACCACTTTAGTTGGTAACAATTATCTAAATCAGGGGTTCCCAACCTTTTTCCTTCATCGACCCCTTTAAAAAAAAAAATGATTTTCTTCATCGACCCCCTGCATTTTTCCATTAATATACCGCATAAAACGATAGCAGAATTTTAAATATTGCACTTAAAAATCCTGAATGATAACAATTGTGCTAAGAACTTGGACACAAAATTAGAATAATATTGGCTTCTATAAGATTTCAGATAACAGATAAAAACTTGATTTCAGATATATAGATACTGTAATAGGACAATAGTTCCATTTTTATTAATGTGGTAATTTTGTGATATATATAGATTTTTTTTTTTTTTTTTTTTTTTTTTTTTTTTTTTAACGCATTTGGCCTTAAATTACCTATTATTGTATAGTCACTATAGCTAACATAACATATCACTTTTAATTGTTTTAAGTGTTCAGTGTACTTTTTTTTAATAACAATTCAAAACAAATATATGTTCACCTGTACATGTGTAACAGCTTGCTGAAAGAAATTCTTCTGTAATTTCTCTTAATCTGGATTTATAATATCGAACGTAGGTATAACATCAAAATGCTGTTTCTACAAAAAGTGGATTCATCAAACTGCACAAAAAAATTACTAATTTTTAATTCACAAATTTAGGATTTTTTATTATCTTCTGACATTTCATCCATATGACGTTGTGTGGAGTAATTACAGTGCGGAATACTTTTTAAAACTGGTCCAGGGTTCATTTTCATAACATTTTTTATTACCTTTATTGTTGCTGGTGGGCGATATTAATTTTTCAACAGTGGCATGTGGATATCCGGCTTTTGCAATTAACAAAGAAATATTGTAAGAGGCTTCTAATCCACCAGCATTATTTACTGAAGTTGACGGCTTAAGAAATTATTTAATGTTCGTTGTAGAACGATACGAAAATTTTTCTTTTAGATTCTTGAAATAATCAATATTCAAACATTTTACATTTATCAAAGACCCCCCAATAGATTCCTGGAATACTATAGACCCCTTTTAAATTTCCATAGACCCCCAAGGGGTCCACATGGACCCCGTTGGGAACCCCTGATCTAAATCATGAGTTCACTGTTATAAGAACTAAATCATCAATAAACTGATGATTTAGCTCATTGATGATTACCAACTAAAGTGGTCGAAACTATGTATGATTTGTTTTGTTCAAACTTGCTTCATAACATAATTTTAAAGGCACATTTGACATTAAATTTCATTTTTTTAAGTTTTAAAATACAGAAAATTTAAATAGTGATACAAATAAATAAGGATTTCTCCAGGAGACTACCCAAGATAGTAGAGAACAAAGGTACACAAGGGAATGACAGTAAAAATATTTAAATAATTTTCTTAAATTAATAAATTAAAAACACAATTCAACAATACTCTTACCGTCTATTTTCCATTCATTTAAGACATTGACGGATACCTGTGTTAACGAACTCGCTAGTTAAAAATGAAATAAATTACTCACAAAATATTTCACACGAATTTATCTTAAATTAAAATTGTCTCCTCTAACTCAAGCAAAAAATTGTGTCGACCAACAGTCTGGTCTGAATAGAGAACTCTAACAGTAAACAGTAAATGCTTGCTAAACTCTGCGATAAATTAAAAATAAATTATGTACATATTTGTATGGAATCAAGGTGAAGGTCGGCGTGAGATGTAGTTGTCCCAATCGTTTGTATAATTCATAGGGAAAACTGAAATAATTATAAACTATACAAGTCTACTAACCTTCTTTGTCCCGGTGATTTACAGGTTTAGCGTTTTAACTCTTTTCCGTATTAAGTATAGGGTATCCCTTGAATATACTTAATTCCCTTGGTCATAATTTACTGCTTAATGCATAATCAATATTTCTAATTTACTATCAGTCCGATTAGTTGAGACTTTTTTTTATCTTGTAGTTCTGTTTTGTTTTTAGGTTTCTGTACGAACTACGAAAAGAAACCTTATATAATGGTTCTGTCTGTCTGTCTGTTGGCATGTTTCAATTCATAAACTACAATTGCTAGGAACATGAAATTCGGCACACAGGTGCATGTCGGCATTATGATAACTGTACTTTTTTGAGTTTTCACACTTAATATTTCTAAGATGGTGGCCAATATGGTGGGTGACTAAAAAAAAGTTTTTAGTCACCGTGACATGTTATACATTAATTTAAAGGTCTTAAAATGTATAAAAAGAATATGCAACTATTAAAATTTCACACTTAATATTTTCAAGAGGGCGGCCAATATGATGGGAGACTAAAAAAAAAGTCAAAAGTCGACATATCAAACGATGTCATTGTTATACAAGCTAAATCCTTTTTTAAAAAATGTATATACAGCGAAAATCCTTTAGTAACTGAACTTAGAGAGCATATAAACCAATTCAATTTTGGCCATTATAAAACTTTAGGGCACAGACAATAATGAACTCGTAGCTTAATTATGATGTATAGTTGACACTAGATTAAATCATTTAACTTAGCATTTAATATATTTTAAAATATTACCAATTGTTAAGTGATCGTAGTGACGGAATCGGATTCCGTCGAATGAACTGTGAAAATCTTCAACCCAAACGAAAAATATTAAGTGGGAGGTCTGTGACATTTATTGTAAACATATTGAAAAGTAAGTACATACAGGAAAAATGTGTTTTTTTTATTATTTATTCGAAAAGCATAGATGTCCTGAAGGTTAAAAATTTATATATATATTTAATTTTTACCTTGTCCATGAAAATTTGGTTAACTTATTACATTTTTAAAACCGGCGTTCCTTATGGAACATCTTATTACCATATTATTTATTTTTTACTACGTTTTTATTAGCATGCTTTCTTGTTTGTTTCTTTGTATGTCCAGTACAAATCTTGCAATCGAATTTTAAAATCCCGAGTAGCAAGACATTTGAAACTTTCAGAATAGCTCAGAAAACGATGACAATGCATTATTTTAATACTTTTAGTCATCTTTAAGCAGAATTTAATTCGTTTTCAGCAAAGTTTGCTGTACGGAAAGTTAGTTCGGAAAAAATCCGCAAGTTTTTTTTATTTGTTTTGACATGTCCCATATTTACAATCTTCATTTTGACAAGTTTCATATTGATTTTTTATTTAGTCAATAGAAAATTTCAAAACGTAGTATAGAAAAAGTTCTTTTTATCTTGTAATTATTCAATTTTTAAGTTTTTGGTAGTATTCATACTACGGAACGTTTAAATTTTAATTTAAATCAAATTATAATTACTATTTACAAGGGGAGACGGACAGAGAAAAATACCTCGGCGTTGAAGTCTATTTTTCTCTGTCTTTCTCCCCTTGTAAATAGTAATTATAATTTGATTTAAAATACATATTATTTATTTATTTATACGCTGTTTCTTTTAAGTCCTGATAAACCTTTCATCAGATTATTTCAGGACAAAAGAATCAACCACACACGATATGATTATCAATGAGGAACATGTCTTATCATGTTGAGGAATTAAGCTCTGCCTCTGGATAATATGGTATTATGTCGACTTGGTATTAAATGGCAAATACTGGCTAAAACGGCATTTCATCTGAACGGACTTAATAATTACGTCTACCGGGGTAATACTGAGTCTGTGAGAGAACTCTATGCGGTGACCCTTGCATACTGAGATATTATTGTTTACACATTATCTAAAATACCATTATATCCATAGCTTAGCTCTACCGCTATTCAGAGAGACCTTTATGTTAACTTAGCGGTCTTTGCTATGGCTTATTAGATTCAGATATGTATTATACTATTATTATTACCTTTTTTCCATATATTAGTTGATATTTACCTACTGTATTTGATCCATTAAGACTTATTTTTCATTAATTTCTGTGTTTATCAATTATTATTAATTTATGGTTTTAAAATAATAAACCTATTCTTTTAATATAGATGTTTTTAGCTCTGGTTCCAGAAGGAATTTCCGTCCCGCAAAAAACGACATGAAAAATGTGATGCTTTAAAATATCGTGCCAGGAAGTTAGGATTAGCAGGAGGTCGTTAGGTTTTTATTTATAGTACAATATTTTGACGGTAGTCGGGCTGAAGTTTCAATAAACCACATGCTAAATGTGACACACTTAAATATCGTGCCAGGAAGTTAGAATATCATAGGAGGTAGATTGGTTTTCACTTGTATTCTTTGTAGTACTATATTTCGCCGATAGAAGTATGAATTTTATATAAAATGATATCAGAGCTACTAGCGGTCCAAATGGTAATCAAAATGGATTATTGTTTAATAATTTCACACCTTATGATCTATTTACTATCAACTATTATCAACTAGACAAATGAATACTGATTTTCTCCACTTCATGGAATATGTGTGTGAATCCACACATCGATTCTATATTTCACTAACAGTAGCGATCCATGGCAACCGTCTTCAGAGGGAGAGTTGTAAAGGTCAGCTAAACTATCGGCTACACTGAATTTAATTTGGCCCAAGAACATATCCATGATTCAATGGGTTTTCATGAAATGGAAAAAATCAGTATACATTTGTCTAATTGATAATATTGTCAATGGATTATAAGGTGTGAAATTCTGAAACATTAATGATAATTATACCTCTTTTTCTCTCTCTCTCTCTCTCTCTCTCTCTCTCTCTCTCTCTCTCTCTCTCTCTCTTTTATCAGGGAACCTGGCATTGACTGAATTTACAAAAAGTAATAATAGCTTTTTATGTGTTTAGCAACAAATAAAAACGTATGCCATATACTCAGTAGCCAAACTTTCCTTTCGTACACACGAGTATAAAATAATGTAACAAGGTTGTTACAACATGTATAACACAACAATGGCATCGACATTTATATATATTAAAAATAATATGGGCCTAGAACGTTGAAATTTAGGTGGGAACATTTTGTGCTCCTTTGAAAAATAGTTATTTATGCACCTAGGGAGTAAAGTAAGCCATTATTCCCTGAGCGAAAAAGTTGGTTCTTGAGGCGAAGCCGAAGGAACCATGGTCCCTAAATCCCGAGGCGAAGCCGAGGGAATTAGACTCTTTAATTCCCGAGGCGCAGCCGAGGGAATAACTCTAATTATCGCGAGGGGAATAAGGGCACTTTACTCACGAGGTACATTGGTACATACAATATTTTATCTCCAGTAGGAAGAAAATACACATTTTCGTCCATTGCACAGTTTTTATTTATTATTTTAATAAATAACAATAATTATTAGCACTTTTAACAGCAGATATAAGAGATTTAATATTAAAAACAAATAAGAATTGGAATTAAACTCAAATAGAAGGTTAGTTAGATGCAGGTTACAAACAAAGATAAACATGGTCAAAAAACTCAGTGCCACCTGCCACCAACCTGGTTTCAACAACTTCATTACATTAGCCATTCATTTTCTACTATTTATAAAATAATTAAGTTGCAATCTTTACTTTTTTGCCCTACTTTACTTTTTCACCCTACTTTTACTTTTTCTCCCTAGTTTTTGAGTACAGGGATGAAAAGACCTGTTTTAGTCCCTCTAAACTAATTCAAAATCATAACTTTTTTTCCCTGCTGGAGATAAAATATTTTATTTAATCAGTAAAAGTAGTTTTTAAGATATGGTGGTTCGCACAAAATGTCGATGAGCTATGTTTGGGTGAATTAAAATCGGGATTATCTGTGAGCTATGTTCGGGTAAATTCAAAACGGGATTATCTGTGAGCTATGTTCGGGTAAATTCAAAACGGGATTATCTGTGAGCTATGTTCGGGTAAATTCAAAACGGGATTATCTGTGAGCTATGTTCGGGTAAATTAAAAACGGGATTATCTGTGAGCTATGTTCGGGTAAATTAAAAACGGGATTATCTGTGAGCTATGTTGGTCAAATCATTTAAATTTAGTTAAAAATCGGATGATTCCTTATAAAAATGAAGGTGTTAAGAAAAAATCAAATATGTTGTATGCATGTGGGAGAGGAATTAATTGGCGTATAAGGTTGAATTAATATGGAACAGAAATTGGACAATTAATTTCTACGTACGTCTTGCATTAAAATCGGACGAAATAGTTTTGTTGTTTTTAAAATGTGGTGGTCTGCAAAAATTTCGACACCAACAGACTTGAGAACAAAAAGGCTTTTTGATGTCTGAAATAGATTTTTGTTTTGGGAATTTAGGTACTTCTTTAGATTATTACGCCACTATGATTTTTTAGAATATAAACGACTTTGACTAAATAACTATTAAGAAAAGGGATGTTTAGTCCAATGTAGTTTCGAAAAAAAGAATATTAAACGTCTGTTTTTATAAGGGTGGTAACAGTCAATAAAGAAGCTCATTCCGTACACCTTCTTTAGATTGTTACTCCCCTCTGTTTTTTTTATGAGGGGAGTAACAATCTAAAGAAGGGCCGGAATGGTAAATGTGGATAGAAACAAATTACTGCTACCTTCGCTAAGCTAGGATGTAAAAAATAATCAAAATGTCCACAACTAAAGGTTTAACATCAATGTAGGGGTTTTATCGTATAAAATTGTCAAATCTGTAAAATTGTGATTGCTTTGTTAAAATTATATGGTGATGACCAATAAATTGAAGTGTTATTGTCACTGCTTTTAACAAAATTATATAGGAGCTAAAAGACATGTAGGTCGAATGTGTCCGAAGCTCTGTTCGTTGGAGATCTCACGTGGTGGGATGAGAAATACATTGCTATCAGGAACATACCTGTCAACATAACTATGCCCTGTCAATATAACTATGCTCCCCACACGAGACTATGTCTCACTAAGGTTTTCCTTATCTTGGCAATGCTTACCTTTCTATTCAATTCAAGGTGTTCCAAGCATGTCACTTCACCCCTCAAATTCTACGAGCTGTTCTCGTGAAGCGGAAACCTACGAAGTCACTCGGTAAAATTTCGAATCAATAGCCTTTGGTTTTTAGTCACATACTGCTTTATTTTTAGGTCTATAAAGTTGAAATATATATATATATATATATATATATATATATATATATATATATATATATATATATATATATATATATATATATATATATATATATTACTTAAACAATTTATACATATACCAATATTAAGGTATCTTTAATGACAATTAACTTTATCTATATATTTTCATGATCTATCTATGTGTGATTCTATCTATCTATCTATCTAGTTGTGATCCATACATTGAGGTTGGATGATTTTTTTTACCCACATCAGGATCTAACCTCAATGTATGTATTATCTATATATGTATATTCAATAAACACATATAATCAAAATAAAGTTCAAAAATAATTTTTATCAATTAAAATATTTAACCCCAATTAACATCCTTAATAAAAGAAAAGTAGTTCTTTATCATGATTACCAGTCTGCAATTATATTTTTGTTAAATGTGACATTTATGTGGACGAATTATACTGATTATAAATGAAATTAAAATAAAATTAATTGGTTAAATTTAAATGTAAAAAAATTACCAAATTTAATTTAAACTTTTCAGACATTTAAAAATTAGAGTGGATATAACAAAAAGGGGTTTTAACTGTAATATCGTATATTGCATTTAAATTTTCTTCTTTTGATATATTAATTTATAGTAAGGTTTTAATTTTGTTTTAAATTCAGAAAAATAAATGAAGAGGAATTTAAGGTACATTTTTTTTATTTGAAAGGTCTCTCAAAAGAAAACTAGAACATTCTAAAACTAAGAAGCTCAAATGTTTTTTTGAAAATTGTTGTATTTAACTTATATAAACCAATCTTTTTCCTCTTTTGTTTTTTACTGTAGAGTTGTAGAGTAAAAAATATTTTACTTTAGACATTTTAACCATTTCCTATTCCTTAATCCGTTTAGAGTAATTGTTCAGGTTCATAATATTAATGAGAAGTAAGAACTAATTTCTTCCTTTTAGAAAAATTTGTCACAAAATTAACACAACCAGTAAACTTAACAAAAACATATGTAACTAATAAACTGTTGCAGGTTTGCCAATCTTGCAGTATCCTTTCGGCGATGTTGGAGGCCAGCTGCTAACTCAGGAACACAAGCCTCCTCATGGCAATTCCTGCTTCATAGTTGTTGGGCGGTGCTAACTACAAATGGAGATGAGCCCCAGTAGGCGTTAACCCTAATAGAAAAATGCTCCTGAAATATCGTAGGTTAATGAAAATTTATACATTAGGTTTTACCAATTGTTTAAAATTGGGCCTGGGAAGTTCAAAAGGAAGAGAGGTTGTCAATCAGGTTGTAATTTCGGCAGTGGACACTTCTTGGACAGGTGACCACATAGATTTGGATTTCTTTTTGAGGCGTCATGCTGTTTTCCCAATCCCCTTCCAATGACACCGTTTTCACACTGTTGAGCAAAATGTTTTAAGAAGGTTACGGAGGTTTCTTTGAGACGTTATTTTTGTTCAAAAGCATTAGTGTGATCTTCTTGCCCAAAATGGAAAAGGCTTATCGTGATACATAATAGCGACTAATTAGAGACTGTATTGGAGGTCTGGGTGGCTCAAATAGGAGAGAAATTGGCTCTTCTATCAATAAAGTTATCAGCGTTGCGTGTGGACACACCTAGGATTGGTGATCATGATCATAGATCTCGGTTCAATTCAGTTTCCCCCGTTCGATGTTCACTCAACATCGTCTTATAAATGGGTAGCTGCTTATGGATTATAAGGATATGCCAATTCTAAGGTCAATACAGCTGATCGTGCGACTCACTAAACATCATGTCATTCATTATATGTATAGATGTATAAGCCCTTTGGCGGCTGCCGCGCCACGGAGTTCGTTAGTTTGATAAATGTTCAATATGAAACATTCAGTTAATTGCAGTAAAGCTTACTTAAACTGGAAATAATTATTAACTTTTGTGTACATCTTCTACAGATTTATTCGCATGACAAACCATATGAACAGTTGTGATATAAACCTTCATTTATATATAAATTGTATAAACATTAAAATTGTTATTAATAATAAGCTTTAACAACAACCTTAAATCGGATTTATGTGGAAACATTTCAACAATACGACAATGAATATCGGTATTGCTATTTCAAGAGTTTCATATTACTTGAAAAGCTTATTCATTAGTACTAAGCATGCTTAACGAAACCTTTATTCATCAAATATAATGATGCTGGAAATAGATTTTATCATTTCAACATTCTCAGCAGTTCTATTTGATATTATGTTCAAATAAATTCGGAATCGATAATAAGGCAGCAAAGACCCACTTTGCAAAGTACCTATCTATAGAGGTAAAATGTCTGCTTAAGTATCTCTCGTGCTTTATAACCTTAATGAGCTACCCTTAACAAAAAGGTAAAAATAAAATCGAGAGTCTAAAATTGTTGAAGAACCCTTAGAAAATATCTGTTCATATTAATTTTGTCGTAAAATGATTTTCACGGTAAATTACAAACACTAAATTTATTATTAAAATGAAGAGGTAAAAAAGGGACTTAATAAAGTTTGCAGACATGATAACAGCTAATTAAAGAGAAGAGAGACAAATTAATTATGTAAGACTTTAAAAAAAGGTGAATCTTGAAAGATAATTCAGAAAATCAGCTATGATAATATAAAAGTTATCACTTCTTTTCTCTCTCTCGTATAAATCCAATATACGCCTCAGGAAATGTATTTTAACTGAGTTGATGAAAAAGATATAAAATTTTTTTGTACATGGATTTATTTTTGGGTGGGGGGACAAAAGAAATTGTTGTCCTGCAAAAAAGAACGTAATAAATGAGACGCTCTATAAATTCAACCAACACTTCAAACACTAGGAAGTTAGGATATAACAGGAGGTTGCTCAGTTTTTCACTTTTTAAGTACATTTCACCAATAGAAGCGCAGAAGTATTTAAATACAGTACCGCAGGAAATTATAAGGTATCAGGAGGTAGCTCGATTAACACTTTTTAGTACTATATTTCACCAATAGGAGCGCACCACAACAACCGTCTTCAGAGGGAGAGTTGAAAAGGTTAGCTAATCTGTTGGCTACACTGAATTCAATGCCCAAAAACATATCCATGGTTTAATGTTTTTCCATGAAGTGGAGAAAATGTCAACACTTATTTACCTCTGATTTGATTTATACGAAAGTTTATATAAATGATAAGTTATAAATATTATATTTTCTTAAGATTATTCATACTGCATACCTAAATTTAGAGATAATACCTCCAAAAATATTATTATTAAAAAAACGACTCAAAAGCTTATTTTAAAAAAATTGTAAATGTACTGTTTATGTGAAACAAACAGAACAAAAAATAAGAGTAAGGAAAGTGTATTTACATTTTATCACTTCTCCGATTCTATTATTTACCTGTCAAAAGCAATACTCTACCACGAACAAAGGCAGAGAGATCTCCCTTCATCACATTATTATGTCGAACCTAAATCTACCTCTCCAGAATTCAAAACAGAATATCATATTCTTATTTAAAATTGGCTATTTCAATTGGTTATTGCGTTCAGTGTAAACCAATTCCAATATAAGATAAGGTGTGAAGTTATGAAAAATTAATTCATTTTGATTACTATTTGGTCCGCTAGGGGCTCTGATATCAATTTATATAAAATTAAACAAGTATATAGAGCTTTATCGGCGAAATATAGTACCAGAAATAATACAAGTGAAAATCAATTTACCTTCACGTCACATTTTGCATGCCATTTATTGAAACTTCAGCTCGCCTATCGTCAAAATATTGTACTATAAATGAAAACCTATCGACCTCCTGTTGAATTCTAACTTCCTGGCACGATATTTAAAAGCGTTACATTTTTCATGTCGTTTTTTGCTTGATGGAATTTTTTTCAGTCCCCGAGAGCAGAAACATATTAATGTTAGAAAGTTTAATTTATTTAAGTATACGAGGGAAGTACTTTTTAGGGAGTTCAGTCTGATTTTATACTTAAATCTTTATTGTACTAATACAGACACATCGTGATTAGTCAATTATTCAGTCAATGGTGGATAAATAGATTACTTTGTCCTAGGTCCAGTGGCTTCAGAGGCTCCGTGATGAGTCAGTTATTTAGTCAATGGTAGATAAATAGATTACTCTATGTTCATTTATTTTGCCTGGAATGTAACACAATCCTTTTTGCATCGTGATGAGTTAGTTCTCAGTCAATGGTAGATAAATAGATTACTCTATATTTATTTATTTTGCCTGGAATTAAACACAATCTTTTTTCATTTTTAGTCATTCGAGGTAATTACTACACCAC
Organism: Gerris lacustris; assembly: GCA_951217055.1. NCBI lineage: Eukaryota > Metazoa > Arthropoda > Insecta > Hemiptera > Gerridae > Gerris > Gerris lacustris. Next base: position 38,572,538 of record OX578285.1, on the reverse strand, counting down.
AGTGTAACATCCTCCAAGTGCAGTCAACCATAAGTAAAGCAATTTCTACTATTGTTCAAGAATTTATACGGATTATTCTATTATTCCAAATAATAGTATATATATGGATCATGATCCACAATTTCAGGAATCTTAACAAACTCTGGAGGTTATGTTTGTTGTAAAAGTCCGTGGTGTTTTAGAGAACAAAATTTAAAACTTTCTTTCAGGAGCTATATATATATATATATATATATATATATATATATATATATATATATATATATATATATATATATATATATATATATATATATATATATATATATATATATATTACTTAAACAACAGACTAATAATTTCTTAGGCTCCTGAAAGAAAGTTCTGAATCTTTATCTCTAAAACACTACGGACTTTTACTACAAACATAACCTCCAGAGTTTGTAAAGATTTCTGAAAATTGTGGATAGTGCTCAAGCGCCCAAAAAGAAAGTTCTGAATCATTATCTCTAAAACACGTTACTGTTGGTCGTAACACACATTACAGTTGCTACTACAGATTACTAACGCTACTTGATTACTCTGTGATACAGTAAGCAATAATTTGTCAAAATTACTAGTCCGCTGATAATTACATTCTGTCTTAAAAATTGTAAATTTAAAACATTTCCTTCTTCTGAGATATTTAAAGATATTAAAACATGAAGTAATTTCTTACAATGGAAACTAGAGGTTTCTCCCCCTTCCCGGTATAATTTTAATTTTAAAAGAAAAATTTATTAAAAAAAAATTGAAAAATAAATCTAGTAATAGCATTTAGCAAATTAGTTCTTTTTGTAATTGATATATAAAGAAGGTATAAAAGAGAAACATTCAATTTAGCATTTAAAAAGATTATTATTCTATTATGCTTCGTAATGTATTCATAATTATTTTTATATTTAATTAAAATGAAATAGAACATACCTTACAATTTTATAAATATTAAAAGGAAAATAAAATGACAAGATTCTTTACGTTTTTATCAAGGAGGAGGGGGGGGGAATATAATTCTCTTAAAAAAATTTCCAATTTTAAATAGAATTTTATGAAAGTAATAAGGTTTTGAATTTAAAAAGGTAAAAATTATGTTTTTCTAAAGAGGTGGATGGGTGGAAATTAAAGTTTTTTTCCGAAACGATTAAATATATTTAGAATTGGGTATATTTTAAAATAAATTTTAACGTTTTCATAAATTATAAAAAAGATTTGCTGTATTATTTTAAAAAACAAATTGCAAAAGTTTTGACTGTATTATTTAAAAAAAAAAAAAAGTGACATTAGTAAGCTGGAATTTATTTTTGTCTACAGTAAAGTTTCCTTTTTTTTTATTTGAAATTCCATAAATTAGAAATTTCAAGTAATAATATATATTTGTTATCCTTGTGGAAAGCAATTACTGTTTTGACACGTTCAAAATGTAACGGGAGATATTAATTTCTATTGAGCAACTAAAACAATTAGTTTTAAACATGCCATAAAAAATAAATAAATAAAAGCATTTCCAAAAGTTTTTTTAATCTATTAAAATGATAAATGTGAAAAATAACATATTTTTTCCTTGTTTGTTTGAGTGTTTTAACAAACGAAATAATTTTATTGATTTAAGTTGGGTTGCATTTTGAATATTTTAACAGGTAGAATGATATTATTCTGTCATCAAGTTATAGAAGGGAAACACCCTAATAAAATGGGGAATCACCCTTCCATACGACCCTTACAGTAGCGGCAATAAGGGCCCTGCAGACCTTGTGGGAGGGAGGGGGAATCTGGGGGCCCCTGGAATGGAAATAGAGGGGCCCCCACTAAAAGTTTGCAGGGGGGCCCGCAAAACCTTACCACCGCTACTGCCCTTACAATTCGCCTAGCAAATTAACTGGGGAGAACTTCCCTAATACAAACTGCTTCAATATCATAAAGTTAAGGGAGGCTCTCAATTGTAGCTTACCACCTGAAAATCCTAAATCAGACTCTGCTCTGTCACAAAACAACAATATATGTATCTGTAAAATACCGCCTAATTGATTTTCTGTTCGTCGCATAACAGTATGTATATTTCCTTGTCTACTTTATAGTATCATCGCTTAACAGTATACATAATAATATATTGTTTTGTCTACTTTATAGTAAGATAGATTCATGTATGTACATTTCTCTTATCAAATTTATAGCAAGGTTACCGCTTAACTTTGTCGTTAGCAGTTCTTCCTGCTTTTGCATTTTCTATCAGATGGTCAAACTTTCTTCTTCTGTTTCTCTTTCATCTTCCTTTGATTAGATATAGGATCTATTTAATTATTGAACTATTATTTATTGACACTGTTTAAGTGTCAATAAAAAACATAAAACATGAAAAAAATAAATGAAAATATTAAAAAGAGTCACAAGATAAAGTTAATAATTATTAAAATATACTAGCATGCGTATAAATAATAAGTATAATAATAAATAATTAAATATTAATTTTAAGATTAATAAAAATAAAATATTGCAGTCTATTTTTTACTTAATGCTTATATAGGCTTTCACGGGTTGGCTCGTAATAAATAACTTGGTTTTCTGATGAAATCCGCGTCAAAAAGGGTTGGAAGTCTAACGTTACGCTTCCACTACTGGTAGCATCTTCAAGGGTGTGGTGCATCGATGTTATAAACGATCCTCCCTGTTGAAATTCTTCTTTTTCGATCTCAATTGACTCCTTTACTTCCCTGTCTTGATATCTGTTGATGGATGCGAGTAAACGGATGTCTTCTAACTTGATCTGCTTTCACGTGTTCCTGTAAGTGGGTTGGGATCAGTCTTCCGGTTTGTCCAATGTAGGTTTTGCCGCAGCTGCAAGGGATTTAGTAGACACGGCAAGTTTTCAGGTTATGGTGACCGTTCGGCGATATCAAGAAGCGTTTGGTGGTCATGTGAGCGTTGAAAATTGGCCCGATGCCGTGTTATCTGAGAATCCTATTTATCTTATCCGTCGTCCCTTTGATGTATGGGTGATAAGCTTACCGTTGGTTTTCCGTCCTTTCTGCTTGGGTGGACGGACTGTTCTCAGTTTATCATTTTTCATAAAGCCATTGCTAGGTAGGGCTTACTTGAGGTACTGCTTATTTGTTTGCTTCTTTTCTTTCGTTGCAGATCATGTTACCCCTTAAGACTATAGAGTGGATGACAGTTTTCCTCTGTACCGGATGGTGATGTGACGCATTCCTTGTCTTTAATTTCCATGGTAAATTTAATTTTCCCATGATTCGTGTTTATTTACGAAGAAAGTCATTTACAGTCTGTTTTCCGTATTTCTACAGAAGAAAAACATTGTCGTACATATCTTCACCAACAAGACAGTTTCAGAGCAGCTAAAGCGAACCGGACTAAGAACTAGATAGAAGGCTACCCATGTTCACCTACTTCAGATGGAAGGTGCATCTTCAATCTGCTTCTCCGTTGAATAAGAAGTATGTATATTTGACACAATATTCTATAAGTTGAGCTTTGTCGTTATATACTTTCTTCTTATGAGGGCGATGGTGTTGTCTATTGGTAGGTTGGTGAAAAGAGACACGATGTAGCAGCTATCCATTAGATCTCCTTTCTCGACATGTAGCGATGACAATTTATCGACATAGTGAGTTGAGTTTTTGATTATACGCGAAATTCTAGCTGTGAGAGGCTGCACTCCTTTTGCAAGGTGGCGGGCGACTACATGGGTAGCAGGTCGAATAGCGGTAACGATGGGTAGGATTGGGACACAGTGCTTGTGGATATTCGGAAGTCCGTAGAGAAGGAGAAGCTTTAGGTCCGTGCAGAGAAGTTTCATCCTAGCTTCGTCTTCCAGCAATGAGCCTTGATAAATTTGTTGAACTCTGATTTCACTCGCAGCGTTGGGTTCCGGATCATTTTATAAATGCAGATCTCCAGTGAAGCTTTCATCTTCAATGTCTAGTTGTCTTTGTACATCACAACCGAAGCGTCGCCATTGTCTGCGGGCAGTACCATGATGTTGGGGTCCTCTCGTAATTTGCGTAGAGCCTTGATCTCCGGTGTTGTATCATCACAAAACTGGAGATGAAGGCAACCCGTGGAAGCCTACGCACTATGTTAAAAATAGGCTATGTTAAAACTTATGTATCAAAAAAAAAAAATTTTATATCGATACTTATTATTTAAAATAATATTCATACGCATGCGAGAATAGTTCATTTGATTTATTTATGATTAACTATTGATAAATTACGTGACTCTTTTTAATATTTTTCTTTTTTAGTTGTTAAATGGGGATTGTCAAAAAATCTAAGTTCAATCATAGGTTATAATCAAAGCTGAGTACATCTATGAGAAGACGAAGAAAAAACAGAAGAAGTTTGACCACATGATAGAAAAGCAGAAGCCGGAAGAACTGCCTACGAAAAATATAAGCGGTAACCATATAAAATTTGATAAGTGAAATATTTATACAGTTACTACTGTAAGTACTTTCTATAAAGTAGACAAAGCAAAATATGCATACTGTTGTGCGAATTCTTGCTATATTTAAGCGTTTTATTTTAATTACTAACATTAGGTTATAAATGACATAATGAGATGAATAAACACACCTGCATACATGACGGTGATCGATCATTTTGCTCATTTACCTGATGTGATTATCAGTGTGATACATGTCTCGCCTCTCAGGCATAAAATATTTCGGTGTTTAAATTTGCTACCAGATGAGTACGAATCCTATAACCATTTGGGTACGTAGAACCTTTATTTAGTTTTAAGAGAACGCTTGTCTTCGTTCATGTATAATGTATAGTGACTTTTTGGTTGAATATAATGACCATGTTTTACCGTATAGCACACGCAGTAATATATGCATAGAGAAACATTAAGCCTTTGGAGGTAATCTAACATTTTTGCTTACATGATATTTCTAGGTATTTGTAGGACTAACTATAATTAGTAGTCACTGATGGACCCGTAAAAATCAAGTAAGTTTTTTAGTTGTTGCTAATGACTAATGACTAATATTAATTGTACCATTTGGATTTGGCTAGGTAGAGAGCTGTTTAAATTTTTGAATTCAAAATTCACTCTCAGATGACATTTTTAACGAATCAATGGCTTAAATCTTGGTGTAATTGTACATTTAGTCCTCGTTTTATCTCTGTACATACATATCTTTTTTACTTCATACCATTTTCATCTATCACTCCATTTCTTTTAACATTTTACTACGTTTTTATTAGCTTGCATTCTTGTTTGTTTGTTTGTTTGTTTGTCCGGTACAAATCTGGCAATCGATTTCTAACTAACTTCCCGAATAGCTAGACATTTGAAACTTTAAGCATAGCTCAGAACACGATGATAATGCATTATTTTAATACTTTATCCATCTTTCAGCAGAATATAATTAGTTTTCAGCAAATTTTGCTGTGCGGAAAGTTAGTTCGGAAAAAATCCGCAAGTTATTTTATTTGTTTTGCCATATCCAATATTTACGCAATCTTCATTTTGACGAGTCTCAAATTTGTGATAGATAAACATTGAATAACAGCAAAACAGGAAATATCGATTATATTATTTCAAATACATAGATGGCACGCTTAGATTTGGTGTTGGGGAGATCCGTTGTACAAAGATTTATCCTTTTATAGGTTTAAGATCAGCTCTCTGGATAGTTGTCATTTATGTGAAGTAAATAAATTCGGAACTATTTTTTTTTTACTAACATTATATATCTTATAACAATAACAATTATATTATCAACATTACATACGATTCAACAGAAAATTTAAAAACGTAGTATATAAAAAGTTCTTTTTATCTTGAAATTATTATATATTTGAATTATTCAGTATAGACTGAATTGATTTATTGGATCCTCGTGGAGGTTTGAAATAATTTAATAAATTGAAGTTGAAAGCAAGTCCGTGATAAATTGGTCCTATAAATCAATGTTCAATTCAAGGTAGAATTAAACCTAATACATTTTTATGTATAGTGGATAATTTAGACCTTAGCTCTGAATATAAGTTTAATGAAAATTGAAATGTGGATTGCCAGGTCACTTAGAATTGACTGTATATTATTTAAGCTCTAAATTGGTATAATTCTTTAACGAGAATTATACCGAGCACGTGATTCGTGTTTTGGTTTTTTCTTTAAATAAAGTAAAATAGCTTATATTGTATATTTAATAGTAGTTATTATTTTTGTTGCTATCTAAAATAATTACACAAATAAACTAACAAATACAAATCTCACCTAATCACATATAAATGTCTACCTTCTGCAGATATTTAGAGGTAATCCACATATAAATATGTGGATTACACTCAGAAAGAGATTGTTGATACTGTTGTTTGTATCAAAGCTGGTAGATATTGTTACTTGTATTATACTATGATAGAGACATACCTGCTGTTGTTAATATCAAATCTGGTAGATATTGTTACTTGTATTATACTATGATAGAGACATACCTACTGTTGTTAATATCAAATCTGGTAGATATTGATACTTGTATTATACTATGATAGAGACATACCTGCTATTTTTAATATCAAATCTGGTAGATATTGTTACTTCTATTATACTATGATACAGACATACCTACTGTTGTTAATATCAAATCTGGTAGATATTGTTACATGTATTATACTATGATAGAGACATACCTACTGTTGTTAATATCAAATCTGGTAGATATTGTTACTTGTATTACACTATGATAGAGACATACCTGCTATTGTTAATATCAAATCTGGTAGATATTGTTACTTCTATTATACTATGATACAGACATACCTACTGTTGTTAATATCAAATCTGGTAGATATTGTTACTTGTATTATGCTATGATAGAGACATACCTGCTGTTGTGTGCATAAAATAAGGTAGATATTTGTTGTATAATATTAATTTTGGAACATTTATGAAGATTCCTGCTTCATTAAAATTTATTTAAAATCGTAAGGTTAAATGAAGTATTTAAAAATTTAGTTAGAATATGCTACATCTATGATGTTAGTAGATGTGAATAAAAACACGCTTAAATCTTAGATTATTTTCAAAACCGTACAAGGAGAAATTGCTGTCTGTTTTGTCATGAAAAAAAAAAAGTTTTATTTTTTACCTGTTGTTGCGTATAGATGAAACTTCCTTCTGCATATGGATAGCTCAGCAATCAGCTCCATGGATTTAAAGCTAAAAATAAAAAAAATAAAAATAGCATAAATAAAAAAATAATTGTACCTTTCTTATAAGTAAAAATTGCTAGTTAAATTAATAATAAATTTATAATATTTATTGAGGGGGGGGGGGGGCCAAGAAATAGACAATGTTTTTTGTGGTTGAATAGCTCATCCTTCGGGTACTAAATGAGCAACAGAAATATATATATTAGCAAAAGAATTGAGTCTTTGAAATAAAAATCAATTTGAAAATATAGTTAACTTGTGAATAATGAAAATTCCAAAAAGTTCTCAAAAACTTGTTGAGGAGTGTACTTGTGTATAAGTAGGTGCAATTTATGTTAGATATAGAAAAAAAGAGGTAACTGCTATTATGGATCAAATAAAGGTCAACATAAAATGGTAACACCCCCTTAAGATTTTAAACCGAAACGGCTAATTTCTAATGTCTCTAGTGTAGTCTTCAATGGATAACCTTGGTTAATGTGTTGGCTTTAGGCACTAATATTTCTTTTAACTAACAACATAAGAGGTAACTGATATTATGGATCAAATAAAGGTCAATATAAAACTGCTAACTCCCCCTTAAGATTTTAAACCGAAACGGCGAATTTCAAATGCCTCTAGTGTAGTCATCAATGAATATCCTAGGTTGTAATGTTGGCTTTAGCCACTAATTTTTTTTAAAAAACTAAGAACATATTTTGGAAAATACTCATAACGTATACTAGTCAATCAATATTGGATTCATAAAAGATTAAACTATTTGAACTTAATAGGAATTATATTCATTTGATAACCTATATATCTAATATAACCTCAAACTCATGAATACGTGTTCTGTCAGCGTATATGAACACTAAATACAATGAAGACAATACAACGATACTATTATGTGGGAATGTGTTCTCATTGGTCTTTCTCTGCTTTAGCTAAGTTGAGAACCATTACAATCAGTAGCATTCAAATAGGAGAATAGCAAGTCTTGCTTATTGTTCGCATTCTACTGCTTATACGAGTATTTAGCTAAATCTCTTACTCGTAAAACAATTGTATAAGAACCTTCCTTAGCAACAATACTAATTTGAGAAAAATGTTGCTTAAAGTAGAGAGTTGCAGTTGCTATCTCAAATCCCTCCTAATTAAGACATTTCCCTAGTTAAAGATATTTGTGTGCAACTGTAATTACATACAAAACGCCCTTTTACAACTTTTTCGCAAGTGAAGCTCATCTTTTGCATTTATTAGCAATGTATTTACCCGAAATGATACTGTTGGACACGTAATGATCGTAAAATTAACAAGAACATGGGTTACGCACTATCTAGGAGTATTTTATGGGAATATTTTTCCAATGAAAAAAAAATATAGGCTCTATAGGAAAATAGTCTATATTTAATCCAAGGTGTTGTGAAAAAAAAAGTGACCCCATAAAGATATATATATAGTAGGAGCTCCAATGGGATAAATTACCTTCCTCTTGGTTATAGGTTACCAAGAAATGTGTAGCAGGTTATCAACAATTAAAAGATCATTTTTTCCATTTGCGAATTAAAAAAAAAAAGTAAAAAAAAAAAATGAACCATAAACATTCAAGAGATATACAAATATGGATTAATACTAGTAGTTCTGTGAACATTCGACATTACTTCAGAAAATAAAAGAATATACGTCGATTTTAAAGACTTCAAGGAACATCCAGTCCAAATTTCAAGAAAATAATTTTAAAAAAAGTAAAAAACAAATAAAAATAATCGATATACATTATGGATTACTACTAGTAGTTCTGTGAACAGTCGACTTCCATTACTTCAGAAAATAAAAGAATATACGTCGATTTTAAAGACTTCAAGGAACATCCAGTCCAAATTTCAAGAAAATAATAACTAAATAAAATAAAAGTAATAAATAATAATTAACCACATACATTCAAGAAATATACATATGGATTAATAATAGTAGTTCAGTGAACAGTCAACATTACTTCAGAAAATAAAAGAATATACGTCGATTTAAAAGACTTCAAGGAACATCCAGTCCAAATTTCAAGAAAATAATTTTAAAAAAAGTAAAAAACAAATAAAAATAATCGATATACATTATGGATTACTACTAGTAGTTCTGTGAACAGTCGACTTCCATTAATTCAGAAAATAAAAGAATATACGTCGATTTTAAAGACTTCAAGGAACATCCAGTCCAAATTTCAAGAAAATAATAACTAAATAAAATAAAAATAATAAATAAAAATGAACCATATAAATTCAAGAAATATACATATGGATTAGTACTAGTAGTTCTATGAACAGTCGACATCACATAAAAAAAATGTGTGACTTTCACGCATTTGAAGTGAAACTTAATTTATAGAAACAGTTGATTTAATGTTCCCTCCTATGTATATTAATATAATATAATTATATAAATATGTCATATATATATAATTCAGAGTTTAAATCGTTCCTAGAAGAAGCACGGAACTCAATTTTACTCGTATATCAAATCAAATTGCTCTACTTATATTACTCGTGTATCAAATCAAATTGCTATACTTATATTACTCGTGTATCAAATCAAATTGCTCTACTTATATTACTCGTGTATCAAATCAAATTGCTCTACTTATTACTCGTATATCAAATCAAATTGCTCTACTTATATTACTCGTGTATCAAATCAAATTGCTCTACTTATATTACTCGTGTATCAAATCAAATTGCTCTACTTATATTACTCGTGTATCAAATCAAATTGCTCTACTTATATGCTAGTTCATTGAAATGAGGATTTGTAGGTTCCAAGATAAAGAAAACAAAAAATATTGTTATTACTCAGATTTAAATAATAATGAAAGAGCATAATAAACCTTGTTTAAGTAATGCATATTATATAAATCATTTATTTAATACTCAACATACATATTTACAAACAAGAGTATTGGCGCCACAGTCAGATAACTTCTCAAAGAAACATAATTTCAATTAATAAAATATTTTCATAAAATGTTAGTGAATAATAAAGAGAAAGCATGAAAACAACATTTATATATATATATATATATATATATATATATATATATATATATATATATATATATATATATATATATATATATATATAAACATACATAATATATAATAAGAAATATTTCCGATAGTCATTAGTCATATTTAATTAGTTAATTTGATTAGGATACAGCCTTGGTGTAAGAATCCGTATGTTGCTATTTGCCGCATTCTTTTATTAGAAGTACACAAATAAGATATAAATATCGAACAATCATGCAGCAATTGTAAATAAAAAGGATGTACGTAAGTGATTATGCAATTTGTTTAACACCCGGTTAAGAGATATATAAAGCAAACATTAAACAGAGTACTCAACAAATGGATCGTTGAATAACCATCGTATTCTTCTTTGTATATATTTTCCTTATTTTTCTTCTTTTTTTTTCTTTTATTTTTCTTGTGATATCCGTTATGAAATCAGTTTGTTTGAGCCAAGTTTCCGCGCGTGTATTTCTTTTAAAATGAAGTCATAATTGGAGCCATGCCAGAGCCCGAGAGATATTCTTAAAGATTTCGTTATGTTATTACATTGTTTTGTTTTTGTTTTCTTTTAAGATTTGGAAAGTCATAAGGTTCTAGCAAGGAATAATTGTATTAGCTTCTTTAAAGTTTCGTCTATGGTAAATCAGTATACACATACTATGAAGTATACATACTAAGTATAGATACTATGAAGTATACATACTAAGTATACATACTATGAAGTATACATACAATGAAGTATACATACTATGAAGTATACATACTATGAAGTATACATACTAAGTATACATACTATGAAGTATACATACTAAGTATACATACTATGAAGTATACATACTATGAAGTATACATACTATGTATACATACTATGAAGTATACATACTAAGTATACATACTATGAAGTATATATACTTTATAGTCAGAATGAGCAACATGTAGAATACTATATACATCATTAATATCAATGTCCAACGACATTATTATAATGTCCCGACGACGGCGATGATTCACCTCGAAATTATTTGTTATTGTTAAGCTACAGCTACAACATTTATTCCAATAAAAAAAAAAAAAATAAATAAAAAAATGTTTGTATTGATTTGTCGGTCTTTAAATAGACATAATAACTCATTTCGGGTACTTCTTTAGATTGTTACTCCACTATGTTGTTTTAGAATATAAGTGATTTTGATTAATTAACTATAAAGAAAGAGGGATGTTTAGTCCAATGTACTTTTGGACAAAGGAATATCACACTTCTAGTTTTATAAGGGGAGTAACAGTCTTAAGAAGAACATTCCGTACACCTTCTTTAAATTGTTACTCCCCTCTGTTATTTTATAAGGGTAGTAACAATCTAAAGAAGTTCCTTATTTCGAATAACGTTGTTAAGATTAAACACCTTCATTAATTTGTATAAATAGATTATTTATTTATGGATGTTAGGTGAAGAAATAAAAAATATATAATAATAACTGGTTAGTTTTCATTTTTATTGTGAGACGATTCCACCCTTTACAATTAATTTCTAAGGTCATCTTCAATCACATCAGCTGTATGTTCTAAAAATTAAACGTAATAACAATTGTATTAAAAATCACAATATTAATAACTTTTTTCCCTATAATGATATTTGACATTAACATTTTGAATATTGTGTATAAACGTTTGGACTTGTCAAAAGCTTCCAACCATAAATCATGGAGGGCATTTTTTTAAACATAAAACTTTTTATTATTTGCACACAATAAAATTAAGTAATCTTTATAATTTTTGGAACGAAGTTCCTTATGCCACGTTCTGGAGCCCGGGAGTGAATCCAAAAAAACGACTAGAATCACCGTCACAAAATCACCGTCACGCAAAAACCGTCACGAAATCTACCGATGACGATAACTTGAGTAAAAGATCACCGAGTTTGTTGAAATTTGGTACACATGTTCATTTTACCAATGCCCAGGCTGAGCTCGTTGGAAAACGTTATCCGCCCAAGCGTTCACGCGCAACGCTCGCGTAAACGTAAGCTTCAAAAAGACGGGAAAAATGTTATTATGGAAGCCTGTTACTTGACTTGTTTATTTTTGTTATATGTAAAAATGTCACTTGGTTTGTAAATATCGAAAATATAATCACGGTGTTGTTAAAAGTAAAATTGGTCTTTGCTGACGCTTATTTCAATATATTAGGTATATTAATATAATACTGCGTATTTAATCCAAGAAAAAATTCTAACTTTATCTATTTAATGAGACAAACAACTTTTTTAAATATTTCTTTTAGTAAAACGAACACCGACACTGTTATGAAGTGATAAAGATCGCTAAATTTATTAAAGTGGACCTAAACGTTTTAAATAAAGAAAACAACGTTTTTACCGATGGCTTCCGTTCTAACGTATAACGATTTTAATAAAACTTCTAACACATTGTCTAAAGTACAATTGAAACAGGCTGTAAAATTTCAACCGGTAATAGGCCGGGTAGGTAGAAAACAGTCCTATTTCAATCCAACATCCTTTAACAAACATACTCTTTAACTATAAACTCATCATGATCAACTTTTTTCTTATATTCAATATATATTTATTATATGACGCTTGCTTAAATGATACAAATAATGATTTTCTTTTAATTTTGCCTTAACTCTGCTAGGTACACAGTTCGTTACTTTAAATTTTGTCTCTTTTCTAACTCCGCCATGTATAAGTAGTTAGCAATGTATACGTACTTAGCAGTGTGATTTTATAATTTATATTTAATGCAAATTGTAAGAAACTTCGTTCCTACCGGGTGTCCCGCGACGTATTGTTTTGTTTTTTTTATTATGAAAATGGTTGGCTACCCTAAATATCGATGGACAAACATCCATAAACTTTAGTGTGATCACAAGTATACACTTTCCGTGTCTTGTATTTTACATATAAGTCCTTGTTATTTAGTCCATTCCATTAGTACCCTCTAAACTTAGATAGCTTATGAAAGAGTGATTCGAATATCCAATAAATATCAGCCCAACAAAAACACTTGTGTAAAAATAAATAAGCTAAATTTTGCGTAAAACGTTATAAGATCATTGGTTTTGCTAAATCTACCCCTGTCCAAGTAAGTTCTACGAGGTCTAATATATCCAGTACAAGTAAGGGATGTTATTTGTCTGTCCCCCCTCCCCCGTCACTATTCTCTGTCCCTCACAAATGCAAACTTTTCTTTCCCAAATCACTCTGCACGTTTAAATTTAAAAACATTTTCTTACTTGGCAAATACTCAGCACAAATAGGTTAAACAGTTTGCTGTTATTTAATTTATATTTATCCTATGGTTTATATTAAGTTTTTATTTATTTATTTTAAACTAAAATGTTATGCAGTGTCGTAAACACGTTTGTAACCTTGTACTGCGTAATTACCAAGTCAGTTATTTTTTTTATTTTTTTTTAATGTAAACGTGTAGAGTGATTTGGGAAAGAAAAGTTTGAGTTTGTCAGGGACAGGGAATTGAGAGGGGAGGGGGGGGGGGGCATATCAGGGACAGATAAACAATATCCCTTACTTGTACAGAGTAGACCAAGCAGAACATACTTAGACAGGGGGAGAATTGGCTAAATCAATTATCTCACAACGTTTTACGCGAGACTGGGCTTATTTTTTTGACACAAGTGATTTGTTGGGAATTCACTTTCTTTTGTCAGTAACAGTCGTTTCTTAGCCTCTTTTTTTTGAAAACATAATATGTACATATTATATAAGAAGAGCTAGAAAATATAAGGAAATAAATAGTAACAGGAAATAATTATCATTGTTTAGAAGAAGGGGTTTGAAACGAAAAGACAAAGTGGCAAAGTATATAACGCGTGGGGTGTTCTAATTGTACTAAACAATTATCTGGTGTACGAGTGCGGACGAGCCGGAAGTGTATGTTTACTATTTTCAATCTCAATACTCAATAAATCTCTTTTTCCAATGTAAATTTCTAAAACATACTTTAGTTTTGAAAATCTCTACTAGAAAGCGCTAGTAGTGAAAGTTAAATATTTTTTTTAATTTTTGAAATATTTTGAATTGGCGGTTTTTTTATTAGCCTTGAGAGGGACAAAGAACCAGATTTATGAATGTTTCCTTTATTTGTACATTAAACTCTACCAATAAATAAAATTTAAAGTTTCTAGGATTGCTAGAAGTGCCTTAGATTTATGATGAGGCTGATATATCTTATATGAACTAATATGGGTAGAGGTGTGGAAGTTTTATTTCTTGTTCAGTATGTAATGAACTCTAATTTAAAATTAATTTTATACATCTAAGTATGTTTAGTAAGGTAATAGAGGGGGGCCCGACTTGGCCGGGGCACTACCGTGCCCCGAGATAGTGTGTTGAAAAATACAGATTTGCTATTTAAACAATAAAGCCTTAAACACTAAGCCCGTGGAGAGCCTAGGCAAGCCCAAAATACGTAGTGCTCTTTTAAAACCATTATGGGCACCGCGCTATGGGTACCGTTATGGGCCCAGCACGCTTCCAATGTCTTCGTACAAAAAAAACGCTTCTAAGAAATCTCCGTAATCAACTTAAAACGTTTTACTCAATCGTGTGAAAGTGGTGTCATTGGAAGGGGATTGGGAACACAGCTTAACTCATGAAATAGGTTTAGTTTTACTTTAAATCAAATTATAATTATCAATAACAACGGGAGACATACAGAGAAAAATAGACCCCCGCACCGGGACTTGAACCACGGGTCCTCCTATTAATCTGTTACAGGTGCTCTTACCAACTGAGCTATACGGGAAAATGATTTTACTCTGTCGTTACCGATACAAATTCTCCGAATCCAAGCTTTTAATCGTTTCTACAAATCTAGCAAGCCAAATATTTATGGCAATAGAACTAGATCGAGAATTAATTCTTAACGACTAAGCGACTAATTAAAGATTAACTTAAAGACTAATTTAAGCGTGAATTCTCGATCTAGTTCTATTGCCGAGAATATTTGGCTTACTAGATTTGTAGAAAAGATTGAAAGCTTGGATTCGGGGAATTTGTATCGGTAACGACAGAGAAAAATCATTCTCCCGTATAGCTCAGTTGGTAAGAGCACCTGCAACGGATTAATAGGAGGACCCGTGGTTCAAGTCCCGGTGCGGGGGTCTATTTTTCTCTGTATGTCTCCCTTAGTTATTGATAATTATAACTGTACCTCAGAGGTAAACTGTCGTAACTACATTTTTTGTGATTTTCGGATTATTGCAATGAGTTATGGGTAAAAAATAAAATTTAATATGGAGTCAAATAGCCAGACATGTATTAAGAAAAATGTCAAAACATAAAATACAATTGATGTCTGGCTATTTGACTCCATATTAAATTTTATTTTTTACCCATAACTCATCGCAATAATCCGAAAATCACAATAAATGTAGTTACGACAGTTTACCTAATTTGATTGAAAGTAAAATTTAATCTTTCTGTAGTATGATTATTAAAAGGTTTAGTTTGTTCGGATAGTTTTGCAAGGGTTATGATATATCTGAAGTATACACAATTTGCATCATGAATTTACAAAAAATAAGTCCTTCTCCGATATCCATGTAAAACAGAGTGATTCAAATATCCTGAAAAAAAAAAAAAACCATTACAACTAATTAAACGTATAGAGAAAACTATGTATAAAACGTAAGAAAAGAAAACAACATCTAAATAAAGCTTAAATTAAAATTTGGCTTACTTCCTCCAATTAATAAGGTAATGCACTAAGTAATCATTTCGAAACTAGTACTACTGAAATAAATAAATATGGTTTGTTTCACAGTGCCCATTATTCAATTCACTTAAATGTTTTCACTTTGCTCGCCAAAGACAATCGGTTTTGTATCTCCGTCGAAGTTTTGTTTGGCTTCAGTTGGAAGAAAATTAATTGGATGTGCTTGCCAAGTCAAGTTTAAAACTGTTTACAACGGCTCATAGAAAACAGTAATTTGTTGGTTTCTTGTTCGTTTAATACACAATTAATTAGAGAAGAAAATACTTAAGCTAGTAACTCAGTCTGTAAGGTTTTGTACGTAACCTTTAAAATAATTCTCTTGTACTCTAATATAGACTGAATGGTAAATGAATTAAAAAAAAAACTTTATATATATATATGATGAAGTATTAAAAAAAATACTATTTAAAAATGTATTTATCTACGATTGATACAAAATATAAACATTGTATCTCTGTTTAGATGCGTAGAAAGTGATTCTTTACGTACTTGTATTCATTGCGCATGTGGGTCTCGTAATTCCTCTTTTTTTCCGCCCTAGTGCGGTAAAAAAAAGAAGAATTTTTCACCTTAACGTACAAATAGCGAGTTTGTTTACATTTAACAGAACTAATATGCTGCTTGTTTAATTAAAGTAACTGTTCATATCGAGTTTTTTAGTGAAAAACAATGAGTGATTTAAGTGATTATGACGAAAATGAGGAGAATAATACGCCTCCCGAAATAATTAATTCGGCACGAGATACAACTAATGAATTAATGTCATCTTTATCAAATGAGAAATATGAACTTACATTCAGGAAGTTTATTAAATTTTCTTCTGTATTTATTATTAAAATCCAACAATCGTAGATAAAGTACGGTACGCAACTCGTGCGAAAACTGCATTTATACTACCCTCGCTGTCGCTCGGGTGCAAACTCCACACTCGCATGCAAAATGCTTCTTTCCGCACTAGACGCGTAATGTACTATTATTATTCCTGATTAACAACAATAAACAAAGTGGCAGACTACATACATACTTTCATTGTTTTTACAATCTATTGAAATAAGTTTTAACAGTTTGACGTCATTAATGACAAAGTGGTTTTAGATTGTTATAGATTTTCAATGTCTTATTTTGCTTCTATTTTTTTTGTGTTATACATTTCCAAATCGTGTTTAAAACAAATATATACTTATTTAATTATTTCATTTTATTTTTATGGTTAGCTCTGTTGTATTATTATTTATAAAACACTTAAGTGCATTTGCACGCTTATATAAGGCCTTCAAAATTGCGAGACGTGACGTCTAATGTCTCTGAATTTTTTCACTTTTAGATCAACTTTTAGATTTTAGTGTTGTTTTAAGAATTATAAACTGACATAAAAATGGGGAAAAATATACTTTATTTTAAAACTTTTTACAATGGAAGCCCAGAGCAATAAAAAATTATTCTGAAATACATCATAAAAGCTATGACATTTATGAATATAAAGGTTTGTCTAGCTGTTTTTGCCACATTGGCACCAAACAAAGAAAATTAAAATAGTCAACTATTTTGTATAATAGTCCATAGCATTGTAGTCCATTTTGTATAGTAGTTAGCTTTTAACTCGAATTAAAATTTTAAAAAAAATCGCTCCGAGACGACTTAGACCAACTTTCTCAAATACGAGCCCAGTGTTTTCCATTTATTAGTTTTCATGTTTTCGTAGGTACATTCAATTATTATTGCATATTTTATCAAAAATTATCATAAAAATTATTTTTCCTAGACGGGGAATCAAAACGGCCTTTCTCCGTCCGCGTTTAAATTTTCTCTTAAATGTTTCCCGGGAAAACGGCTTATATTGTTAGATTCGTATTCAAACGTAGAATTTTTAATCAAAATCGTTGAAAGCGTTTTCGAAAAAAAAACTCGATTTCGCCTCGGGGAATGCTTTTTGTTAACAAATTTCGTCAAAATCGGCCCAGTAGTTTAAGCTCGACGCGTCTGCATAGACGACAAATAGACATTTTTTAAACCCCACTTTTTTAGACTCAGGGGACCTCAAAACGAGTAAATCCATCAAAACCGAATTTTCGCGCCATTGCAATACTTTTTCGTAAAAAACTAATGGGACTCTTATTGAAAGGAATTTGTTAAAAAATCAGTCCGTGAACAAAAAAATCGGTCCGTGAACAACTTCCTCATATTAATGAGTGTAATTAACTTCCATAATATATCATTTATTTATTTTTTTTTTTTTTAAATCAAAAGCGGAAAAAGTGTTCAAAAGGTGGAGTTAACTTTTTGTTTTTGATCTTAAACAAAAACAGATTTATTTCAAAATCTCGGAAACTGGACTTCTCCCGGGAAAACAGCTTATATCGTTAGATTCGTATTTAAATGGACTACATTTTAGAATTTTGTTAATCAAAATCGAAGGAACTAATAAATAATTTTTTTAGAGTAGCGCCCAAAATTTTGAGCTAAAATTCATTCGATTTTTTTCTGAACATGTGCGCAAAATTTCGTCAAAATCAGCCCAGTAGTTTAGGCTCCACGCTTCTGCACTGACAAATTTTCAGATGAAACTTTGTAGGTAAAGCAGTGTAATGGAAGGACATAAATTGTTTCTTCACATACCATGAGCAAATAACCAAATACATAGTAACATTTCCTATTCTACTATCAGTTCCTAAGACACCAATTAGTAAAAATCGTCAGGTCCAACATAGTAGCAAAACCAAAAGATACAAAGATAAAAGATACAAGGCTAAAAATAGCATTAATAAATGAATACATGTATTATGTCATCTATGAGTGTTGTATCTTTTTATTTGTTTAGTCTTTTATAAACCAATTAGAAGTTTGTTTCTATTAGGTTGCTACTATTTTTACTAGGTTGTTACTATTTTTAATAGGTTGTTACTATTTTCACTAGGTTGTTACTATTTTTACTAGGTTCTTACTATTTTTACTAGGTTCTTACTATTTTTACTAGGTTGTTACTATTTTTAATAGGCTGTTACTATTTTTTACTATTTTTACTAGGTTGTTACTATTTTTACTAGGTTGTTACTATTTTTAATAGGTTATTACTATTTTTACTAGGTTGTTACTATTTTTACTAGGTTGCTACTATTTTTACTTAGCATGTAATTTAATGTTTTTTCTTAGGCTGATGATCTTACGAAGGCTGAAAGATGCTTTGTTAAGTAAACAAGAAGAGACAATTCATGGTATTCCATTGAAATGTTTCAATTCACAGAAAAGGTATGTTTGGTATATTAGTACATGCAAAATCAATATTTAAACAAATTTGTCAATGTAACGACTTCAAGTGATAAATAAAATACATCTACTCAGATAAGAGGAAATTGATAAGAATTCAAGTGTTTCTTTTAGAAAGAAATGCAGTAATAAGTCCTCCACTTGAGTTTAAAATTAAAATCGGCATTCCAAGATGAGTGCTGTCGGCATATTTTAGTGGTATTTGTCAATATTAAGGATTTTACTTAATACCACGGTGAATTTACGAATAGAAGATAAATGATAAGTAATTAAATAATCTGTCCGAGACAACTCAGACAAACTTTCTCATATACGAGTTCATAATTACTTAGCCCAGTGTTTTTAATTTATTAGTATTCGATTTTTCGTAGGTACATTTCATTATTATTGAACAATCAAAATGTATCATAAAAATAAATTCTCAGCGAGAAATCGAACCCGGCCTCTCTTCGTCCACATTTTAAGCTGTTTTCTCAGGAACTAGATTTTTCCCAGGAAAACGGCTTATATTGTTAGATTCTTATTTAAATGAATTACATTTTTGAACTATTTCCGAGAAATAATTTAGTTTCCACGTGTGTGTTTTTGGGGGGTAGCGCCACCAAATCCGGAACTAAAATTCATTTCTCGATTTCGCCTCGGGTTATGATTTTACTGAACATATAGGACAAATTTCGTCAAAATCGGTCCAGTTGTTTAGGCTCTAGGCGTTTGCACAGACGACAGACACAAATTTTTTAAAACCAACTTTTTTGGACTCAGGGGACTTCAAAACGTGTAAAACCATCAAAATCTAAAAAATCAAATTTTCGCGCCATAACAATACTTTCTCTTTATACGAAATCAGCTATGACGGATGGGACCAGCATAGCTGAGAGGTTAGAGTACTTGCAACTCCACGTCTGAAACTTAGGTATTAACACCGACTAAATCTGGTGTGGTGAAATCTCACTCTGCGATGAGTTAAGTCGCCGGATCCCCCGTCCTGTAAAAACCTAATCATGTATTGATCATGACGTAATAAAATGAAATAGGGTTGGATTTTATTAGTATTAGTGATCAAATAAATATATTGTAATCTGCCTGCATTCAAATATCAGCTATTGTGGTTTTATGACGGTAAACTGATTTTGTTCTTTAAGTTTGTAATTCCATATAAAAGCAAAATTAATGGGTAGAACTTTTTATTTTAAACGTCAAATAAATTTTTGTAGTGCATTGTTTCCTCGCGTGCAATCATTAGACGAATGAATACACGATTGTGAAATAAATAATAAAGAGATAGACTTTAAAATACTTTAAAATATAGATGTAAATAAAAAATAAGTATGTAAAAAATTCTATGAAAATCTTGTTTACTAACTGGGAACTAAAAATCCGATTGTTTAAAACTGTTTATTATCTATTGGGATCACATTTTATTTGTATTAAAATTTAAATGTCCACGGAAGATTAAAATTAATATGGGACCAAATGTGGGCTACATTTGACAAACCACGTTTAAATCGAAATCGGTAAACAAGTAGTTTTTAAGATATAGTTCGCAAAACTTTTTACTGACAAACTAAATCTGTTCTCTATAATGTCTGAAACAGATTTATATCTAGAAAATTTTGAATTAGAAAACACAATTTTTGCGTTCTTTAGAGTTATCATAATTCTTCCGTTGCCTTCGGTAAGCTCATAAGCAAAATTCAGAGCTATCATATAAATCCACAACTAGATCATGTTTAATGAAAGCTAAATCTAATGAGAGTACAAAAATAATTCATAATTGAGGATATGAAAAAAAAAAGTAAGGTATTTAAGATATCATACGACTGTATGAGTATAAAAGATTTCTTTATCGTTTGTCAAGATGGTATCGGTAATTTACAGAGATGATGAGGGATATAAGAGGTATAAACTGAGTATAAAACTCTGCCGAAAGGGACACCAGTTTCCAAGATATAGGGGGGGGGGGGTACCATCTTACAAGATATATGGGAGTGGGGACACCAGCTTACAAAATATAGAATGGGGCCAAAGTATACTTGGAAAAGTCGATCGGTTGGCTTGGATTTAGAGATTAGATAGAAAGGGGAAGCAAGTATTCCCTTGAGGAAAACATCTCAACTTTTTTTTTATAACTTATAAGTCTCCAATCTGTCTCAATAAAGTCTGTACGTTTTTTCTTATAAGAATATATATTCGTTTATACTATATATTTTATCTACTAAAAACGATTTTATTCAGCAATTATTTTTTTTTAATAGATTTACCTCATTCCCGACTGCAGTATGATTACAGAAGGTTTTCAATAAAAAATCGGTTCGAGACAACTCAGATAAACTTTCTCATATACGATTTCATAAATTATTTAGCCCTGTGTTTTTCATTTATTAGTTTTCAAGTTTTCGCATTCCGAATATCGTAAACGAAGCCTTCTCAGATCTATTTTTATAGGGACTTTTTTCTTCAGCGTCAAATTTCCTATAAGAACTCTTATGATTTGGTTTCGTTCTGGGACACAATTAATTCATTCTTTACAAGAATTGGTTGAGATCCTTTCCTAATAATTTCAATCCTGGTAACATTCAATCCACCGTAATGCAAAAACTAGTCCGTTGATCTTTAACTTTAATTATACCATGCAAAAGCTTGTGAAAAGAAAAGAATTCGCCACATTTCTAACATCCTTCAATATTAAGAGTAGAAAGCACTGGAATTTCATGGTCAAATTTAAAAAAAATGAAAATTTTTAAATCTAACAGGACTTAAAAGATGCTTAGCAGCTGATAATTTGAAAGGAAAATTGTTCCTTATCTCAATTTCTCTATCTCATTTAGTTTTCAAGATGTGATGCATTTTTTGGAAATTTTCGTGAAACACTCTGAAAATAGAAATAAATTGATATCTCGAGAAGAACTATTGAGAAATGGACATATTCTTACTGACATTTTTTGTTGTATTTGACCCATAGAATCCACCAGTTTCGTTATGACATTTTTATCGCGGGTCACCTTGTATAGTCGTGAGGTTTGATAACCAACCCATAATTTTAATTCTTTGACTTTTATTTTATACCCGATGATTATGTTTAATAAAGAATAAAAGAAATCAATGAAAGATCATAACTTATACTTTGAATGTATTAGAATGATGCTTGATGCATCCGATAATACCCAAAGTCACTTGCTACTTCTGGAACCTTGGTTGAGGAAATAGAGGATAAAGATAAACGAACAGAAAAGGGTGCACCTTTGCCCTTTGTCATGGTACATGTTCCCCGTTCCCTAGTCATTTTTAATCAAGCTCCTATTCCTCTGTCAAACTCCATCCTATTACCTTAGCCTCTACCGTCGATTAGCATAGTCGATTAACATACTAAAAACAAAACGTACTGACATCACACGACTATTTAAGTTACTGCTCAGTCGTCTGGATCGCAGGTCTAACATGCTTAGCATATTATAATGTAGTGATGATGCCAGTTTGGATCTGCAATCTGGAAGCGCAGCACCAAACCTTCCAATGCCCCTCATCTCCAAATCCTACAGTCGAAAATCCTTAGAAAAATAACCGATGCTCCTTACTTTATTTCCAAACTTACTCTCCATAAAGACCTGAATGTCCATTTATTCCGAAATCTATCCGAATCCTGCGCTATAGAAAATTCTATGAATTCTTATCCAATCATCCTAATCCTCTTTTACAACTCCTATCCTCTCAGCATATTCCAGGTAACCTCCAAGACATCTGAAGAGGCAGTGGCCTAGAGAAATACTCCTATAAAATATATCTTATATGATTACAATCTTTATCATTTAAATATTTTGTATTATAACTATTATACTATATTATATACAATGCCAAGGAAGTGTTATCACTGGACTACTTCTTTACGTTACTCCCGCCACCTAAAATATAACATCGATATCACTTATTAGAATGAAAAAATGGTAGTTGATTTAAACAACCAACACATCTTTCATGAGTAATTTGTAAATTTATGAGTTATTTTGTGGGTATTTTTTGTTTAGCTTGCCGCTGAGATGTTATTTTTATTCATGTCAGTGTAATTACACTGACGATGACTGAATAAGTCAAAACCGGTCTATATGTTAATATGTATTTATGGTTTGATAATATATCCAAGTTATTGATCAAGTAAAAGTGTATTTTCTTTTCTTATCTACCTTCACTATGAGTAAATACCATAGAATCTCAATCAATACTACTAACTTCGTTATTTTTATTATTAGTTAGTCATTGCTACGCTTATGACTTTATATATACATACGCTTAGTTATTACCACTTTTATATCTTATTATTATTATTATTATACTTAGTTACTAGTTAACACCACTAGTATTATTTATTATTACTTTTGGTTATTACTACACTTATTGCATATAGTTACGCAGTTACACATAGTAATTACTACGCTTATTGATTACTATTACGCTTAGTTATTACCACTTTTATGATGATTGAGCTAGTAAAGCCCGGTTTCCATTACAACAAGGTGCAGGCACATGTTGCGGGACAAGTGCAATTGGAAACAGTTCCGCAACAGTTCAGTAACACAACACTGAAAATACCTCAAACACAAACGAGAGAGCACGTGTAGGTAGGGAACAAGGTTTAGTTATGGTTTGGGCAGCGAGTATAGACTGCACCGCGCGTGCGCCTTTTCCCGGGATATGTTGCAAAGTGTTTCCATTGCCAGTGGCACAAGTTGTGTCCCACAGTCGCTTGGCACATTTTTGTCCCAGGCACATGTCCCGCAACATGTTGCAGACTGTTTCCATTTCAACATAATCCTGGAACTTGTGCCGGCAACATGTTGCGGAACAAATTTGTTGTAATGGAAACGGGGCTTTAGTATATTAGTTAGTTATTCCATTCAGTTTAGTTAGTATAGTTAGCCATTCTTATTATCTAATAATAAGCTTATTCCTAAGATTATTAATTAGCAATAAGTTCTTTTAACCATTTTAGTATCATAATAAATCTAACAAAGCTACTACCTAAGTATAAATCAGCCAATCTGCTGAACTATTATTAAAACTAATTGTACATAGACTTGCAGGTTTGAACTTCTGGATTAATTAACTTGTTTCAATTACCAAAGCCGCTACTAGAAAAATGTCCACATCCTTGGTACACGTGCATAAAACACTTAATATAATGATCTACATATTAGTTTCATAAGAGACGTCGGCCATCTTAACTCTTTAGCCTGTTTGCACCAGACTCTCTAGAGAGCTATTACTGACAATTCTTCTTAACGCCTTAAACTCTTAAACGACAGTTACCCGGAGACCTGCTCACTTAACAACAGTAAATTGTAGTTTAATCGATCTACGATGCTCTTAAATAATTGACTAGCTGTCCTAGGGTTTCTTGTTCTTGTGTCGTGCAGTTTATGTCGAAGTGCCTTATTTCTTCACCGTTAACTTACTCAATAATGTATAAGCGAGTTATTTCAACCGGAAATATTGCAATTTAAGACCCAATGTTTCAAGAACTATCATTAAAAATATACTGAGTACAAAACTAACTAATTGGAAACGAACTTCTTACATTCAACAAAATATGTATCTTGTCTGTTTTTTAGTCAGTA
The DNA here is from genome assembly GCA_951217055.1 of Gerris lacustris. Lineage (NCBI taxonomy): Eukaryota > Metazoa > Arthropoda > Insecta > Hemiptera > Gerridae > Gerris > Gerris lacustris. The sequence continues at coordinate 38,547,669 of OX578285.1, read as the reverse complement.
ATGTTGAGTAAAAGTTAACCCATTTAGTTGAAATCTGGTATACATGTTCCTTTTACTATTGCCGTGGTAGAGAGAAAACAACGTTTATCTCCAGTAGGGAGAAAAAGTTATAAAATTAAAGAGATTAGTTTAAAGAGACTAAAGTAAGTCTTTTCTTCCCTGAACTCAAAAGTAGGGAAGAAAAGTAAAAGTAGGGAGAAAAGGAAGGATTGCCAACTTAATTATTTTATAAATAGTAGAGAATGAATGGCTAGTGTAATGAAGTTGTTGAAATCAGATTGGCGACACTGCTTTTTCGTCCTTGTTTATCATTGTTTATAACCTACATCTAAATAACCTTCTATTTGAGTTTAACTGCAATTCTTATTTGTTTCTAATATTGAATCACTTATATCTGCTATTGAAAGTGCTAATAATTATTGTTATTTATTGAAATAATTAGTAAAAACTGTGCAATGGATGAAAATGTGTATTTTCTCCCTACTGGAGATAAAATACTGTCAGGTTCAACAGTACACCCACCAAAAAAAAAAAAAATAAACTCATTCATAACCTTGCCTTGAAGAAGGAAATATATTTTCCGAAACGTCGGCAAACGAAAACATTGTGTTTTTTTACTTTTGACTGATCCTCGCTATCCATAAAATATCTATTATTTAATCTAAAGAAGTGCCATATTTTGTATATTATTTCATTTCCTTCCTTCTTTCTGTCTCTGTCGACAGCATAAGAGCTTTTGTATGATTATTTATAATAGTTTCATGAATTTTCATTATTATTATACTATGTAGAGTATTCATTAATATATGTAGAGAAAAAGAGACAGCTTCGGACAAAAGCCTTTGTTTTTTTATTGTTATTTAATTAAATAATAGCAATATTAACTTTATTTATATGCAAAAGACTTTATATTTATTCACTTTTCATTTCAGACGACTCTTGAGTTTAATTCTTATTATTTGATCCAGACTCATTAAAGAAGTAGTTTTTGCTGTAGGACTGACTCCAAAACACTCGACATGAAAGCTTTTAAATTACGTTCATTAGTTTGACTAAGTTCATGCCATCTACTGTCAGTTAGTGGAGAACTTGTCGCACCTCTCTAGCAATTAAATCAAGCTTATTGTTGGGCTCTACAATTATTGTACATACAATTGTAATTGACTATCATCCACTTTTCAATTAGTTTTACTTACAAATAAAACTTTAGGAGCAAAATTAATTAGCTAAATGACATAGTATTGTAACTTGTTCAGTTTTCAGCAAGTTCGTTACCATAATAGAATCCCTAGGAATGCTTTTTGATTGACCCACGCCAGCTGATAAATTTTATTCGAGCCAATTCAATAACACCTTATTCTAAGCCTTTGAAATTCAGCCCAGATTCTACTTCAAAATGTAGTTGATCTGCGCGTTTCTCTCTTTCAAATATCAATGTTAAGAAATGTATAGTTTGAAATGCAATTATCTTTAATTTTAAAAAGAAATGAATAATTTCCTTGAAACAGTGTGTTGGCGTACATTATGCATAATTCTATATTTATGATCTCTCAAGATATTTACCAAGGTGTTAATTATACTCATCTGATTCATAAAAGCAATATTTGGCTATGACGCCTACGTCTTTACTCCCGCTAAGCATGAGGTGAATTAAAGTTGGCAATCCTATCGGATATTTCTCGAACCTCAGTTAACACGATAGAAAGATATCCAATAAAAGGAATATAATATAATTAAGACGCAAATATCACTTTTACTGAACTACAATCAGAAATTTTCGGCTTAAGAAATTAAAGGCACTTAAAACTGTTAATTTAGAAAACATAAACGTAGGTAACTTGAAATAGAAGAAAATGCAGTGCTTAGCACTAGACAAATCTACCCCTTGACCTTTGTTGGAACTAAGTTCCTTATGGCACGTTACACCGTGTGGAGTCCGGGAGTGAATCCGAAAAAACCGACCGTCACGAAATCGACCGATGACGATATCTTAAGTAGAAGGTGACCGAATTAATTGAAATTTGGTATGCATGTTCATTTTACCGATGCCCCGGATGAGATTGTTGGACAACGTAATTCGCCCAAGAGAGTTTATGCGCAACCCTCACGTAAACGTAAACCTTCAATTGTAAAATTGGAATTTTTTCATCTATTCAATGAGACAAACAACTTTTTTAAATATTTTTTTTTTAGTAAAACTAACACCGACACCGCTATGAAGTAATAAAGATCGCTAAATTTATTAAAGCGGACCTAAATCTTTAAAATAGAGAAAACAACATTCTTACCGATATCATTCGTTCTAACGAAACGATTTTAATAAAACTTCATACACATCGTCTAAATTACGATTAAAATAGGCATGTAAAATTTCAACCTGATAAAAGCAGAAGTTTTTGTGTTTGGAAGTGATATATTTAAAATTAATAGGGCGGGTAGGTAGAGAACAGTCCTATTTCCTACCTACTACAACCATACTCTTTAACTATAAACTCATCATGATTAACTTTTTCTCAATAATCAATACACATTTATTGCAAAACGCTTGCTTTAATGATAAAAATAATGCTTTTCTTTTAATTTTGCCTTATCTCCACTAAGTACAAACAGTTAGTTACTTTTAATTTTGTCTCTTACTCCGCCATGTATAAGTAGTTAGAAACGTATAATACTTAGCAGTGTGATTTTATAATTTATATTTAATGAAACGCGTAAGGAACTTGGTTCCTACCGGGTGGGCCGCGACACTAAACGTATTTTTGTTATTATGTACACACGGGTAGTAGTATGATCCTGACCAAATAACGTGTTCGTTTTTGTCAGAACTAAGATTACGTCATTGTAATATACTTCTTTCGATTAAATCAAAACTGAAAATTGTATCATATCACTAAGACCGAACTCTGATTATTATTGTATTTAGGACTTCTATAATGGGTAAAACGTCATAAATCTCTTAGACACACTAATCTCCTCAATAAAATTTGATTGTATTCTACTTGCAAAAGCCTCAACAATTCTTCTAATCTTTGACTAGAGTGTGATAAGACGCACGTGACGGGGGCGCACTCTATCAGTACTAAGTAGTTATCAGGTAGGATATTACGAAACATTGATATTAAGCATGAAGCCCATGAAACTGGATTATCCTAGCTTAACCTTGTAAACACTTCTCGTTATACAACATTCAGACGCCTCTGAAATCAACATTGAGTTGTTATAATTCTAATCTTCGTTGTCTATAATAGGTCTAAACCGATAAAGGTTTAAACCCGTCGACATGAGTGTATTACACAACATTCATATAAGGCACTTAAATAAAATTTAAGTTTTGTTAAATCAAATTAAAGGTCATTACCAAAATGGAAAGTTTAAATCTATGATATTAGGGCATTGGTGTATTAAAAAAATATATTTCCATGCTACAATCAAACATAACATACGTGTTTATTAATGTAGTAGGTCAAAATCAACTAAAGTTAAAACCTGTAATATAACAAGGCGTATTGGTGTATTATAAAACACCAGCAGTTAAGTCCGTGACAACAGGTTTAATACTAGGCATCACGTGGCTCTATCATTGAAGCGAGCGTATAGTAATAAATATGTATTGGATATTGAAAAAATAGATAATCATGAATCATGATGCGTTGATAGATAATGGGTAGTGTAGTAGTACAGCGGCTAGTAGTAAGAAACCACCCCGCATTCTTACTATTCCTCTAACAACACATCTCCTTTTCAATTATTATAAAATGTATCTCTTTGCAACAAAAAAACTACTGCATGTGTCAAATTGAAAATTTGCATGCCTGTTTCAATTGTGCATTAGATGGTGTATATGAAGTTTTATTAAAATCGTTACGTTAGAACGTAAGATATCGGTAAAAAGGTTGTTTTCTCTATTATAAACGTTTAGGTCCGCTTTAATAGTTTTAGCGATCTTTATTAATTCATAGCGGTGTCGCTGTTGGTTTTACTAAAAAATGTTATTTGTAAAAAATGTTTGTCTCGTCGAATAGATGATGATAGAATCTTTTCCCGTCCTGAAATTCCAATTTAATTTTTGAACCTCTCGTTTACGCGAGCGTTGCGCGCGAACTCTTGGACGGATCACGCTGTCTAACGAACTTAGCCTGAGTATTAGTAAGAGGAACATGTATACCAAATTTCAACTAAATCGGTCAACTTTTACTCAAGTTATCGTCACACGCGTAAACGTTACTGACAGACAGACAGACAGACAGACTTGTCTGTCTGTCTGTCTGTCTGTCTGTCAGTAACGTAGCCAGACAGACTTGTCTGTCTGTCTGTCTGCATAGTTTGTTAAATGTAAGAAGCTCGCTTACGCTCGCTTCAATTATATTTAGAAAAAAGTAAAATTACAATGCATTGGTGTATTATTAAGCAATTAGTCCATGCTGCAATCAAAGCTCAAATATTTGTTTATTAATGTAGCAGGTCAAAAAGAAATAAAGTTTAAACCTGTAATATAACAAGGCATTAGTGTATTATAAAAAACCAGCCGTTATGCCTGTGGCAACTGGCTTAGTCTTATATTAAGAAAAAAAAGTAAAATTAAGTAAACTAGGCATCGCGTGGCTCTATCATTGAAGCGAGCGTATTGCAATGAAATACTGAATATTGAAATTTATTAATCATGATGAATGTCATAGTTGAAGATAACTGGAAGAGGGTAGTGTAGGGAAGAGTGGGGGTACTCGGTACGAAGCTTTACTTCCTAAACAAACCGATAAACTATATACGACTATAACAATCTTCACCACCCGCGGTAGCTTTTAAACAATTATTATAAATGTATCTCGTCACTACGCAAAGAATTTTGCTTGTATCAAGTTGAAATTTTGCATACCTGTTTCAATTGTGCATTAGATGGTGTATATGAAGTTTTATTAAAATCGTTTCGTTAGAACGTAAGATATCGGTAAAAAGGTTGTTTTCTCTATTATAAACGTTTAGGTCCGCTTTAATAGTTTTAGCGATCTTTATTAAGTCATAGCGGTGTCGCTGTTGGTTTTAGTAAAAAATGTTATTTGAAAAAAATGTTCGTCTCATCGAGTAGATGATGATAGAATCTTTTCCCGTCCTGAAATTCCAATTTAATTTTTGTACCTCTCGTTTACGCGAGCGTTGCGCGCGAACTCATGGACGGATCACGCTGTCCAACGAACTTAGCCTGAGTATTAGTAAGAGGAACATGTATACCAAATTTCAACTAAATCGGTTAACTTTTACTCAAGTTATCGTCACACGCGTAAACGTTACTGACAGACAGACAGACAGACAGACAGACAGACAGACAGACAGACAGACAGACAGACACGGAGCATATTTCGTTGAATGTAGGAAGCTCGCTACGCTCGCTTCAATTAATTTAGGTAAGTTATTATATCTAATTTTAAAGACCAACTTTTCAAAATAAACTGGAATAAATGTGGTTGCCTTAGCTTAGCAATAACAAATCATTTCGAGGTGAGTCGTCACCGTCGGGACACTACTCGATTATATAAATGATTAGTCCGCATGCTCCAAACAAGGTAGTCTGGCACCTTAATTTCTAGAAATCGAGCACTGATAAAGAGTATGTACCCCCCCCCCCCCCCCCTTATTGGAGGTGCCGAGCCACCCCCGTCAAAAATGAATTCCTACCCCACTGTTTGTTAATGAAGTAGGTCAAAATAAACTAAAGTTTAAACCTATAATATAACCAGGCATTGTAGTACTACGCTAAATATAAAATAAAAAAATCTATATACATAAAAGTCAACGTACGAGTATGTGTGTATGTTTTTTATACAAATCTAAAGTTTTAGTCCGAACTCGATAAAAATTTGCACACTTGACCTTCAAAGCAAGGGGAAAATCACCTAAAGTTTATAAATTTTCGGAATTTAAATTTTGGTACACAGGGGTACGGGGTATAAATGTCAGAGTAATGAAAACCCTTCATGATGCATACCGTTGAAAAGCTATTTAAGAGTTCAGTAATTGTTGTTATGTACATTTAGGGAGGAGAATGGAAAAATAAATCTAAAAGTCAACGTACATGTGTGTATTTTCTTTATACAAATCTACAGTTATAGTCCGATCTCGATGAAAATTTGCACACTTGACCTTCAAAGCAAGGGGAAAATCACTGTCTACATGAATTTTCAAAATTTAAATTTTGGTACACAGGGGTGCAGGGGGTACAGTAATGAATATGGGATCAAAGTAATGAATACCCTTCATGATGCATATCGTTGAAAAGCTCTTTAAGAGTACAGTAATTGTTCTTATGTACAGTTTTGTCATATTTTCATTTAGAAAGGGGGTAAATTTGGGATATTTGCAAATTATCTTATCAAAGAGGAGAGGGTATAGAAATAAGTGAGATAGAATCTAGATATTCTCACATAGTAAAATAATTTGAATGATTCTTGATGGTAGTTTATAAACTTATCAAATTAAAATAACACTCCGTAGCGAACGCACGGGTATCCAGATAGCAAAAAAATAAAAATAAATGTAAAATTAATCTATCAAGACAGTGTTGAATTATAGGTGTCCATTTATTTGAACACTAATGAACACTAACTCTTGGCTGTTAATGATTATACAAATAAACATATTATATATTTCTATTATCGTGTTAAAATATTTTTTTTTTAATATTATTGTATATTAAAAATAATAACATATTAATAAATATTAATAATAAATGGTGTAAAATAAAAGATTTAAAACTGTTTAAGAGTAACCTTGTAAATAAGTTATTTAAAACATCATGACGGGGAATTATATTAAATTCTAAGTAATATTATTTTACTCTGCAATTCTACATTTGACGAAGCATACAATTATGCATCGGAACAACACAATAGTAACTTTGATTGTTTAGCTAACCACAACGCCTTGTTGAGGCTCTTAATTCAACTGATATTAGCATAAAGAAATCATTAGTAAACTCAATCGCAGTTTCAATAGAGAAACAAACTGATAATGATTATGATAAAAATAGTGAAAACATACAATCGCAATAATAATAGAAGAATCATCAAATGTCAAACAGAAATAAATCGTTTTATAAAATTAACATATTCTAAAAATTCCACGAAAGAACAAATGAGTAATTAAAAGAATTAAAGAATTTAATAACAACACTAGTTATAATAACTAACACAATAATTCTTATGAAAACATAAAATCCCCTAAAATGTATTCTTTTTCTAATAAGTTTTTATCACAAAAACACATAAAAATATTGTTGTAATGTTTTAAAAACATAATCAAATTATTGTTTTATGAAAATAGCATCACTTACAAGTATTTTCATAACACAAATTACAAGAATAAATGTAAGAAAATAGCAATATTACAATTAAATATTGAGAATTCGTATCTTAACTCTACTACACACGCACAACTACTAGAATTTGTGTGAACACATAAAAATACAATAATTTTTGCAAAAATATATGATCAGATACAGGTAATTCTTTTTTAAACTAACTCATTTAAAGAGATTTTGAAGGATTTTTTTGTTTTGAGGTCCACTGAGCCCACTTTTTTAAAAAAGTGATTTTTAAAAAATATCTGTCTGTTCATTGTCTGTGCAAACGCCTGGATCCTAAACTACTGGGCCAATTTTGACGAAATTTGGCATCCATGTTCAGAAATATAATACCCCAAGGCAAAATTGAGAAATAATATTTTAGCTCCGAATATGGGGGCGATACCCCCCCCCCCCCTCCCAAAACAACATGAAAACATGAAAAACCATTATTTCTAAAAAAAAAAAAAATCTAAAATGAAGTTCATTTAAATACGGATCTAAATCAAATTATAATTATTATTTACTACGGGAAACAGACAGTGAAAAATACACTCCAGCGCCGGGATTTGAACCACGGGTCTCCTGTATTTCCAGTACAGATGCTCTTGCCAACTAAGCTACGCAGGAGAATGATTTTTCATTGCCGTAATCGATAACTAGTCCCGAATCCAAGCTTTCAATATTCATATACATTTAGACAGTCAATATTTATGACATTAGAACTAAACCGAGAATTAACGCTTAATAAATAATAATTCCCTTAGTAAATAATAATTATAATTTGATTTAAATTAAAAATTTAAACTTTCCGTAGTATGAAAACTACCAAAAACTTAAAAATTGAAATACGAATCTAACGATACAAGCCGTTTTTCCGGAAAAAAAATCTAGTTAAAATAGCTTTAAACTTTGGCGGAGAGAGGCCGGGTTCGATTCCCCGGCGAGGAGTTGTTATTTTTACGATACTTTTTTGATAAAATGTTTACTAATAATTAAATGAACCTACGAATACTAATAAATGGAAAACACAGGGCTAATTAATTATGAACTCGTATACCAGAAAGTTTATCTGAGTTGTCTCGGACCATTTTTTTTTTAATTTTTTTTTAATAAGCTTGTAATTACAAGAATACAGCAAATAATTATCGTAAAATAAATAATACTTACTACGTACGAATATAATATAATAACTAATAGTTATGACTAAGTTCAAGATTTGACAGAAAAACAACACCAATAGATTGAATTTAAGAATAACTTAAAATTTAATTAAGGAAAGTGAATCAGAACATTATTAATAATTTTACTTGGTATAATAATTTATGATTTTTTAAAAGTATATTGAAGAATTAGTGTAACTAACTTGAGTTAAATGAATTTACAAATAAACATAATTCATGATAGAACATTATTTACACGAAGTTACATAAGGACTTTAAAACGATGTTTATGTCCTTATATTTCACAATATAATAGAGTTAAATAAACAATAAACATATACTTTTTAATCTAAAGTTATAGTCCGCAGGGAAAACACATATAAACTAAAGCACTAACACTAATTTATCAGTATTGAAAGAAATTGAAAAGCATTTTACACCTTAAAAAGAAAAATAAAAAAAAAGTTTTTATTAAAATAAGAACTCTTGTGATAAATACAGTATTTACAAGAATTCACTTTAATTAACTTTAAAACACAAGAACAACTGGATATAACTTTTAATACTTATTTATTGAACTTCATCAGTTCTTCAACAGTTAGTTAAAGAACATATTACAGTGAGTTACAGAACATATTACAGTGAGTTACAGAACATATTACAGTGAGTTACAACACAAATTACAGTGAGTTACAAAACTAATGACAGTGAGTTACAACACAAATTACAGTGAGTTACAGAACATATTACAATGAAATGAAATTCAAGTAAATTATAAATGAAGGTCAACAAACTATTACACTGATTTACAGAAATAAAGAAGAAGAACTTCACACAAACTAAAAAACTTTACGTCATTCACAAACGACACATAACAAAAATTGCACAAAACAAAATCACAAATTGCACGAAATAAACAAAAACTCAAATAATTCGTGCGAAAAATATGAACCTAATGAAATGAATTCGTGCTATAAAGTTTTGTTAAAAAAAAGGGACAATAATTTGAACAAATTACGGGTAAATAAAGGAAATTTAGAGGATAGATTAATAATAATAATGGTCAATTCGTTTAAGATTATAGAGCTAAAACAAAATGGAACTTTAGATTGTTACTCCCCTATGATTTTTAGAATATAAATGACTTTAACTAAATAAAAATTAAGACAAAGGGATGTTTATGTTTAGTCCAGTGAACTTTGGGACAAAGGAATATCACACTTCTGTTTTTATAAGAGGAGTAACAATCTAAAGAAGCTCATTCCTTACACCTTCTTTAGATTGTTACTCCCCTCTGTTTTTTTTTATAAGGGGAGTAACAGTCTAAAGAAGTGCCATCAAAACAATCACTAAGTATTTAAGGACATCGAAGGGGTAGGTTAGCACTAATTCTGAATTCTCAATTTCGTTTAGGATTGATTATAACACAAATTATAAGAATTGTTGTAAAAATGTTTTTATTATAAATAAATAGTTATTAAATGGCATTCAGACTGTTTTCACTGATTACCAAATTCGTTAAAGATCGTAGCACTAAACAACAATTATTACAAGACCAGATCAATATTTACTTGGTTTTATATAAATTATTACTTGAATCAAAGGAATACAAACTTAAAAGGCATTTAAGGTAACTCACTATTTCATAGAGAATTACACTTAAATAAGAATTCACGTAAAACTTTTTATTATTATTTATTTTTTTTTTTTTATTATTATTATTAAAAGAAAATATAACAGTATTAAAATTAAATCACAAGGCAAAGAAAAAGCACTAAATAACTATAATTCATGTAAGTTCAAAATACTAATTACAAGAACTCACATAATAATTTAACACTAATTAAAAAAAAAAAACAATTTGAAAAAATAAAATAAATATTTTAAGAGTATAAATCAAATTAAAAGAATAACATTAGAGAATTACTCAGGTACTGTCCCACTGGAATATACTACAGACATGAGTAATAAAATAAATCAATTAGTATTATAGTTTTTAATTGTCTAGATTTGATTTCTTTATAATTATTTTTACGGAATTCTTTTGATAATTTCTTGCTTGAATTTGTTTACTGTTGTTTATTTTGTTTAATACAATATAATTATATTAGAAATACATAGGTAGTTTTGGAGGCAAAGAGGTTAAGAATTACATATAGTATAAACAAAAAACAATCATTAATACTCACTTGCATATAAACATAGTAGAAGTAATATAACACATAAATTTAGTTCTTTTATCTAAGTATAAAAAAATACTGTAACTAAAACTAGACATTTATGTTAGAACCTGCTAATTATATGCCGAACAATGTTACCCTCTTTGATAAAGATAGATATTGTTGTCTTAGGTTGTAATAAATAATAAAAAATACACTTTTATTATGTTTAAATAATTATAGTAACATTCGTTTACGTAAAAAGTATGACACTTCATTAGACTGTTACTCCCTTTATAAAAAGCAGAAGGGAGTAACAATCTAAAGAAGGTGTACGGAATATTCATATTTAGACTGTTACTCCCCTAAAAAAAACAGACGGGAGTAACAATCTAAAGAAGGTGTACAGAATATTCATATTTAGACTGTTACTCCCCTTATAAAAAAATAGACGGGAGTAACAATCTAAAGAAGTTGTACGGAATATTCATATTTAGACTGTTACTCCCCCTTATAAAAAACAGAAGGGAGTTACAATCTAAAGAAGTTGTACGGAATATTCATATTTAGACTGTTACTCCCCTTATAAAAACAGAAGGGAGTAACAATCTAAAGAAGGTGTACGGAATGTTCTTCTTTTGACTGTTAAAAAAAAACAGAACTGACAAAAAAAGTAAGAAACCTTTTATAAAAACAGATTGTTATATTCCTTTGTCCCAAAGTACATTAGACTATGTCTATACTACATCTCTTTGTCTTAATACTTAATTACACAAAGGAATGTAAAAAATAATTATATACTTTTATATTCTAAAAATAAAAAAGCATTGGGGAGTAACAATCTAAAGAAGTACCCTAAAGTATTTTATCTAATTTTTGTTATAAACATATATTTACTTAGAAATTGATTGAATAAATACATTTATGAACACTAGTCTTCAGTACGATTAAAATTGTTATTTATTTTAACTAAAATAGGAATATATGCATAATTAAAGAATAATATACTCCCATTTTATAGATCAGACCCTTAATATACATATATTAGAAATAAACAAATTATATATATAAAAAAAAAAATACGAACCGGTGAAAAATAATTCCGTGGCGTCTGATAGCGCTAAATAAAAGAAAAACATTGTTCTTTTTAACTTTCTGTGTTTTACGGTTAATAAATGGTCGTACCCTCACTTGGTCCATATTTATAAAATTAATTAAAATGTGTTTGCCTTTCTTTTAGTTATATATATTTTTTTATATTGTTGAGGTAATAAAGGTATGTAAATAAAGAAACTATGATTAAAAAAATGGCTGGTGATATGATACTATGTTCGTACAAAAATGTTTTTCTCATATATAATTCCCTAAAGCCTTTCAAAAGAAGAATTATTAAAACCAAATGCGGCCCTTTACAAAAAAAAAGAGAGGGGGGAAGTAAAGAGTGAACGAATTTCAAGTATAAATATTTATTTGCTGCTTTGTATGCTTTCGCATTTAAATAAAGGGCACTTCTTTATGTTGTTACTCCTTTATAAAAAAAAATCAGAGGGGAGTAACAATCTGAGGAAGGTGCACTGAATGTTCTTCTTTAAACTGTTACTCTCCTTATAAAAACAAAAGTGTGATATTCCTTTGTCCCAAAGTACATTAGACTAAACATCACTTTGTCTTAATAGTTAGTCAAAGTCATTTATATTCTAAAAAAATCCCTGGGGAGTAACAATCTAAAGAAGTACCAAAAAAGGACCTCTCCATTTTCTGTTTACAGAATGTGAATAACACTAATGGTTACATTGGCAACTAAGGAAGTTTTTTAAAAAAAGTAATCCAAGCTAAACAAAACAGAAAGTAATCTTTACACAAACAATGAGACCAAATATATATTTTGTACTCAAGGCTCTTTCATTTAACACCCAATATGACTCATTTCCATTAAAAAAATGGGGGATAATTATTTGGGGTTACCCTACACATTTCCTGTGTTTGGGTTATTACACATGAAAAACTGTTAAGTTTCAATTTAAGGTGTTGGGTAAATTCGGACATCATGTGCGTTACAGACAGAAAGACAGACAGACAAGCACAGGAATAAAGAACAATTCTATTTCAACAACAGTTTAAATTTAAGGTGTTGGGTACAAAGTTGTTACAAACAGACAGACAAGCACAGGAATCTATAAGAGTCCTCATGTTTTCCTTACAGGCAATATGTGTCCTCATTTTTTCTTGGGGACCTGTTTTTTCCCTATAGGCAATAACAAGGACCCTTATAGATTCCTGTGCATGTCTGTCTGTCTATAAAGCACATGATCTCCGAATGCACCCAACACCTTTCTACATGAACCACCACTCTTTCATTTAACACCCAACATGACTCATTTCCATTAAAAACAGAACTATGGTTTACCCCCCTTTTTTAGGGATAATTATTTGGGGCTACTCTATATATTTCCTGTGTTTGGGTTAACACACATGACAAAACTGCTAAGTTTCAATTTAAGGTGTTGGGTACATTCGGAGATCATGAGCGTTACAGACAGACAGACAAGCACAGGAATCTATAAGGGTCCTTGTTTTTTCCCTAGAGGCAATAAAGAGGACCCTTATAGATTCCTGTGCTTGTCTGTCTGTCTGTAACGCACATGATCTCCGAATGTACCCAACAACTTAAATTGAAACGTTTAAAAGGAGCATTTTTACTTAACACTGTAATTTCTATTATTTTAATACAAAATATACAAATATTTGTTGCCCCTTTCTTTTTTTCTTAGGAGGGAAAATATGTTAATCTAATCACCAGCTTGATATAATAAGTATACAATACTTTCTTTTAAATGTATCTCAATATAACTACAAAAACAAAAATAAATATCGAGTGAAGACGAACGTCATTTCTCGAATTGTTTATTTTAACGTTAAAGTCAGCAGAAATGTAGAAGAATGCAATAGATAATAGGTACTGATAGAAAAATAATACGAGAGTTTTTTCAATAATTATTGCAATACATGCAAAAATTATTGAAAAATATTCAATTGAGATAACCATTATATCTATTTTTAATGGATTAATTAATTGATAGATTTTAATTAGTTCGATAAATGTCGGCCTGTTTTGTTAAATCTATTAGATGCAGTAAAATTAATGTTTTTTTTTAAAATAATGTCACTATTATTTTAATTTATGGCATTGAGATTGACGCTTTTGGGTCGAAATCGACACCGGTAAATCTGAATTGACGTAGACGTGCGTATTGCCCGAAAATTGAAGTTGCCAGAGTTCTCCCTGCTCGGAAAATAAGGAAAAAGTATCGAAATATTGGGCTGTTTAATATAACGAACCCTAGAAAGGTGAAACATAGTTCACACTAATGTTCAACTGTATCACTTTGATATGTAGTGATCGATTTCTCGGTCTTTTAGAGTTTCGTAGAACATCCTTGAAACTCTTATGCCGAGGATGATGTGTCTGTCTGTCCGTCGTACTTTGGTTCATACTTTTCGAACTGTTCACGCTAGAGAATTGAAATTTGAAATACTAGCGTAACTTTTTGACCCACACATAGGAAAAATATAGAGAAATTAAACATTTAATATGCGCGTGATGAAATATATCTCGGAAACAAGATCTTTCCCAGGAAAACGACTCAAATAAATAAATTGACTAACGAGATAACATGTTTTAATGAAAATAGTTGGACAAGTTTTCAAGAAACATTTTTCAATGTTTTATTAGAAGGTTTTATGCCAAATTTCATCAAAATCGGTCCAGTAGTTAGGCTCCACTTACTAATGACAGAAAAATTACGGAACATTTAAAAAAACAAAAACAATTTCTTGGACTCATCAGGGGACCTCAAAACGTGTAAATCCATCAAAATTGAACTTAATGTCATCGTAATACTTTCTCCCTATTTATACTACATATATTATGAAAAGATAAACAATGGTCTCATTATAATTTTCGAGGCCTTAAGCCCGTGGAAACGGGCCTAATTTTATATTTAGAAAAAAAGTAAAATTAATTTAGGTATATGTTTAAATAAGTTATTATATCTTTCGAAGACCAACAAATCAAAACAAACATTTATTTATTTTTATATTTTTTTTTGGAATAAATGTGGTTACCTTAGCTTAGCTATAGCAAATCATTTCGAGGTGTGGACACTACTCAATTATACATATGATTCGTTTTGGATTATAAAAAAATAATAATAATAATTTTGAAGAAGTTAATTTTGACGGCACCTTCTTTACTTTAGCACCCCCCTTGGTTCTAAACAATAGTCTGCCCTCCAAAAGTCACAAAGGTTTGTGTGTTTGTCTCCCCAAGACATTGAGACTCCTGGGGTAGTTTTATATTTATATTCCTTTATCTTAATAGTTAATTAGACTAAGGGATATGGTCACAATTATATTATACAAAAGTGTGATATTCCTTTGTCCCAAGGTACATTGGAATAAATATCCCTTCGTCTTAATTGTAATTTAGACTAAGGAATATATGCTACTCTGTATAATGTTTTTATTAGTAAGTTTGTAATTCCTTTGTCTAAATAATTAACACAAAGAGATATAGGGGGGTGCTAAAGTACAAAAGTACTATTTTAACATTAAAATTAAAATAAATGATATAAATCCCACCATCATCGACATTTAAAATGTTTGTGGAAGAATTAAAAGTAGAATGTAACGTAACCAAAATGTTTTATATTGTTGTAGTTAATGAAAGTTTTTTAGGCATTTTTCGTGTTACATTTGATATAACTCAGCTTGATGTATCAAACTCTCATTTAAGTGACTATAAATTCGATGTATGCTAATATCAAATAAATGTATGCTAAATTTAGTCAATGTATGTCAATCGGTTATTTAAACTAGCCCGTTCAAACTCTCCCCTTTCAGAGTTGCATTTGTAAATAAAGCAACAAGGTATACACTTCATATTGATTTTAATTGATAAATATTTATTTGATAACAAAAAGAAATAACACAACAAAAAACATTAAAGATAAAAATAATGTAAAATTATTTATTACAAGTGTAAAATTAACACTTGATATTACAAGTGGAAAAAATTGCTGTTTGAGAAAAATTATTGAAATTTTAATTTTGTCAGATAATTTTATTTTTTTACAGATTAAATCCGATGGAATTTCCAGGCTTAAATATGTTTTGGAGGACCCTAAAAATGCCTACTAAAATCGCCTACTAAGTATCAAACAGCGAGGATTGTACAACTAAACATAGTGACGGGACACGGGGCCTAACAATGGGGCTTGTACTGTACAACAACCATATGTAGTAAGGGATGACACGGGGCCTAATAATGGGGCTTCTACTGTATTGTACAACCACCATATATAGTGAGGGATGACACGGCGGGGCCAAACAGCGAGGATTGTACAACTATACGTAGTGAGGACATAGGGCCTAACAGTGGGACTTGTACTGTACAACAACCATATGTAGTAAGGGATGACACGGGGCCTAATAATGGGGTTTGTACTGTATTGTACAACAACCATATATAGTGAGGGATGGATGGCATGGGGCTTGTATTGTATAATCATAAGCAGTGAATAGATTACGCGGGGCTTTACAGTGGGGCTTGTACTGTACAACAACCATATTGTAGTGAGGGATGACATGGGGCCGAACCAAGGGGCTTTTACTGTAATGTACAACAAGCATATGTAGAGAGAGATGACATCGAGTAGGTGTATGGTATTGACACAAGTACAAAAGGTCAACTATAAACTGTTAAATTGGCATCGCTGGCCGGATGAACTTCTTCTGTGTCGTTTTCATAATTTTAGGTACAACGACTGGACGATTTGGAGGCCTTTGGGTTTACTTTAACTAAACTAAATATTTAAGCAGTGTTCTTTGGAATATTTCCAAGAGTATAGAGTAAAATGAGGATCGTCAGCTTATGAGGGATTTAGAAAGAGGTATTGTTGGAACGCCGAAGAATGTGTGTGGAGAAATCAATCTCGGATCCAAGTTTCAAACTTACTATCGACTTAACTTCGAGATAATATATCGATGTTCCTATTGGCAGAGTCCCTTCTAGGATTTGCGGCCTCTACTACCTAGCAATATTATACTATACCCTCATTAGGCCTAGTCACTATTCAACATAACTCTCTTTCATTCCTTTTTATGGTGATATTCTCTCAAATGAAAATTATTATTAAACATTAGACATTATTAGATAATAATAAGTTATATTTTTTTAACCTATGTTTGCTTTCAAAGTAATATTTTAAAACGCATGCTTTCTTACTAATTTTAAGCATTTTAAGCAGTACTGTAATCTTTTTCTGTATCATGAGCTACTTAACGGGTCGGTAACTTAAGATTATTAAAAGCGGAAAGGATGAAGAAATGGGATTACTTACTTACGGGTAGTGATTGAACTTAACTTGGAGTCAGATAAATCCTTTATTTTTAAAGAACTGTAATCTTTTATGGAAAATTGTAAAAACTTATAAATATTTGCAGAAAAATAATCTCATAATACAAGCCGCTTCTCTTTCAACAAATTGTCCCGCTGAAAATGAAAAAAAACAACCTTTTTTAATCCGTCTTAAGTCAAGTCTTCTTCCTAATGTGTGAATTAAACCCAATTGAGTTAGCATGGGCACAAATAAAAAGGTATATTAGAGATAGATATACCACTGGCGATCTTAGCACCAAAAACCTGGAGGTGTTAACAAATGAAGCAGTCAAAAATGTTACTCATCAAAATTGGGCTGGATTCATCAAACACGTTCTTGATATAGAAAAAAGTTTTAGAAAAATATATGGAATTTTAACAGATACAGTAGATGCATTTATAATATCATTAGGAGGATGCGAAAAAAACAATTCAGCTAACGAAACAGATTCAGAAGTTTCTGATTCAGAGTACCACTAGAATAATAATATTTTGATTTTAATTTCTTATAAATAATTTAGTTTATCTTGAACATAGATAAAAACAATAACACAATTTTTAAACACGCCAAGGTTTGGTTATAAAAGAAAAATTATAAAAATAATAAATTTCTAACTTTGCATTTCTAGTCATTGCCTGTCTGGGTAAGAAAGTGAAGAAAAATACGTTGTTGTACTTTATTTAAGTATAAGTTGATTAAGTTTATAATCTATAATCAGAATAAGTTTTAAAATTAGTAAGAAAAATGTTTCTTAATACAAACGTTTTAAAATATTACTTTGATAGCAAACATAGGTTAAAATAATATGACTTATTATTTTCTAATAATGTATCAACAAATGTTAAAATTAATGTTGAAAAATAATTTTCATTTGGGAGAGTATCATCATAAAAAGGAATGAAATAGAGTTTGGTTGAATGGTGACTAGGCCCATTGAGTGTATAGTATAATATTGCTAGGTAGTAGAGGCCGGTACTAAACTCCTAGAAGGGACTCTGCCTAGAGGAACATCAATATATCTCGAAATTAAGTCGATAGTAAGTTTGAAACTTGGATCCAAAATCGTATTTTCCTTTTCCACACACATTCTCTCGATGTTCCAACAGTATCAATCAATACCAGTGTTGTTCAATATACAGGGCGAAATTTAATAAAGAGATTCATTAGTTAAGGCTGGTTTTCAATAGCCTATCTCATACGAAGATCATATTTTCATTTCTTTATTGTGCTTCATTCCATTGTCCGATATATTATATACGAATATTCGCTTTATTAATTTATTAATACAACGTTAATCAAAAAGTCATTGCATTTAATTGTCCATTTATTAAAACGTAATTAGACTTGTTTTTCGTTTGAATTTCATCGTATGTTATATACCAATTAGGGTATACTGTTTGTAAAGAATACTAACGAATGTCTGACAGACTTTTGTCTTCTGAATAAAATTCATTGTCTTTTATGTTGAATTGAGAATAGGATTGTAAACGAAATTCTCTTTTGTATTAATTCCAGAAATTTGGGTTTCAAATATCCATTGGGTTTGATTGCAAAACCTCGACAAAGAAGTACCGACAAAGGAACCCTCTGCTATATTACATTACTTAAACAAAGGATTACCTGAACAAAGGTAATCCCGGTTTAAATTTTACTCCCTCATTTTAGTCTTTAGTAGAGGGATTTTACACACCTCGTCCATATCATCATGATGATTCGAATCAGATATTGATGTTAGTCTTTGACAGATATTGGTTTGTCTGGTGACTGTCATTACATTAATCGATATAAGCTACGTCGATTCCACAATTAAATTGGTTATTTCCTCTACAATATTTAGATAGATCTAAAATCTCTTTACATTACATTTTAATTACCATGGAAAAGTATAAAACTAAAATGTTACAAAAAAATAATATATATATATATATATATATATATATATATATATATATATATATATATATATATATATATATATATATATATATATATATATACAGGGTGGCCACGATAAACTGGCTCACCCTATGTTATCTCTTTTATTTTTGAAGATAGAGAAAAAATGTAAATGGTAACTCACCTTGGATTTTCACGTAGTTTTATAATATGATTTCCAAAAATATTTTTATCTCATAGTTTCGGCGGTATCTTTCGGCCCCTGATGAGTCGGACGAAACGAAACGATGCAGGACATGGCGTAAAGCCGAGCCAACATATTAATGACGCAATGTCTGATGTTGGAACAGTTGATGTTGCAGTGTGCAAAAACACGGTATTAAATTGCTGATATATATATATATATATATTGAACAATATTTTTAATAAATTCACAACCTTTTATTAAAAAAGTTTTAATTAAAAACCCTTCAATAACAACTCTAAAACTCCAAGCATTTTATTGTTTAGATTTTAAATCAACTATATTGTTACACACGAGTTTTATCATATTGTTTTTTCATACATGAGTATAAATGTTGATTTATTGCATTTTTTTACAGCGTAAATATGATCTGCGAAGTATATTTCACGACTTTATTTATAATATAAATATTATTTCTTTTTCCTGTTTCATATAATTCTAAATCTATAATTTTCAATTATATAGATACAATAGAAGTGTTTTTTCCTTATGTTTAAAAGTTTAGTTGGAGCTTTGGGTATTTCCAACAATTTGAATATCCAAGATAATTTCAGTTCAGTTATACTTAGTTGTAGTAGTATTAGTGGTTAGAAGGGTAGGACGAACCAGTTGTTCGAACTTAGCAATTAGGCCACATTGGGCCTATCTTACTAACCCCATGATGGAGAGTTCCAGCCGCTTATCACATCATACCTGTACATTGTACCGCCGAGTGTGGTGTGGTCATTACATGAGCTATTTAAATTAGAGCATCAAGGCACGGGATCGAACCCACGACCTTGATTCGCCTCGATTCATTGATAGCTGGGCGAGTGACTAGAGCACCTTGGCCACGCTTATTATACTTACTTTTTTATTAATTATACTACTTAAATTATACTTACTTTTTCATTTCTTCGTTTATCTACAGAATCGGTTCAAAAGAGGGTTGTGTAATGCTCCATGGCCACCATTGCTTTCTTATATTGGCAGGATGCCCTAGGTTTTCCCCATGGAACATCTCCTGCCTGCATGTAGCTTGGAAGGTATCGGTTCTAAAGAGGGTTGTGAAATGTTCCATCGTCTCCATTGCTTTCTTATATTGGCTGGATACCCTAGGTTTTTCCTACATGTAGCTTGGAAGGTATCGGTTGATACCAAAAAACTTTAAACTTTCTACTCACTTAAACTTTAAAAAAAAATAGCCTAATATTTTATTAAAACTAAACATATATTTTTTTATAATGGAATAAAAAGTAAAATATTAGCTTTGACCGGTATTATCCCAACCCTTGGGTAATTGCAGTCAGTGATTATTTACTGACTACACAACAAGGAATATGGGGTATATATATATATATATATATATATATATATATATATATATATATATATATATATATATATATATATATATATATATATATATATATATATATATATTATTATTATTATTATTATTATTATTATTATTATTTTAGGTATATACTTATTTATTAATTATATAACCATGAATAACTGTAAAACTGATTTATATTTGAATTATTAAAATAAATAGGGTAATGAGGGTCCGTTGACATTAAAACTGTCATTACCCTGAGTGCATGGTTTTATTCAACAATAAATTTAAAAAAATACTCTGCTTAAAACCCTTAATAAACAACTATGTTATACAAAAGTAGGGCTTACCTTGATACTGTGTAATCATTCGTATGTCAGCAGAAGCAGTGAAACAGGTGATTATTGGTGATCTGTACCATGGGTTTTCTTACATCAAACAACGTAAAAACACTATTTGGCTTAACATCCAAACAACAACTGCCTAGATGGCGAGCTCTGGTATAGTAGATACAAAGAGTGACGCGCGGTGTCATCATCTATTAGATCCAACCTGCTTTACCAACTTTACGAGAAATCATAGTGATTACTCTTACTCCTTGACTACCATTACCCCATAATATCATGTTATCATCTATCAGATCCAACCTGCTTTACCAACTTTACGAGAAATCATAGTGATTACTCTTACTCCTTGACTACCATTACCCCATACTATCATGACATCATCTATTAGATCCAACCTGCGTTACCAACTTTACGAGAAATCATAGTAATTACTCTTACTCTTGTCAACCATTACCCCATACTACCATGACATCATCTATCAAATCCAACCTGCATTACCAACTTTACGAGAAATCATATAGTAATTACTCTTACTCTTGACTACCATTACCCCATACTATCCATCAGTGTTGCCTACGGACCCTCGCTGTGTGCTGACTAGCACATACTTGACCTTTTTATTATTTTAGCAATAGGAATGCAAGACACTATAGAAATTATTCAAATACACGATAAATTACCCCCGTCCCCTTACTTTTCAAATTGACATTACATAATTGTGGCTTGAATACAGTATTAAGTTTATAGTGTAAATTATTACCTGTCTTGTGCTTATATGAAAGTTTACGATCCACAAAATTTAATATGAGTTGGTCCATAAGACATAAATTGTAAATTCCTAAAGGTAAGTTAAATAAGTGAAATGAACAAGAAGAAATTTTATTTGAAAAGTTGATATTAGTATAGTGTTTTTATTTATGTATAAATGGTAGAGTTACAAATATTTTTTACACTAATAAAACATTAATAAGCTCTGTCTAGGCTGACAGCAATTTGAATAGATGATTTTATTTCTGCACATCTATAATGTAAAGAACGTCCGATAGCCTCTTGGAACTAAGCTAATTCCTGCTTAAAGCCAGAAGTATTGAAGTTAGATGTTATACATACTTTATGAATACACGGCTGACTTGCTTTTTATCTAAAACACGATAATATGAATATTCTAGGGAGGTGGGAATGAATTTGAGAAAAAAAATATCTTTTTGACTAGCTGAGTAGGATGAAAGGTTGTCAGAGTTTAATAATGCATCGTACAATTACGTTGAGTATGAATCATATTATTCAGCCCTTACTGTGTACTTCGACCTCTTTGAGTATAAGTATGTTTGTCTTTAAAATTTAGTATTTTGAGAGCAATAAGCCGAAGGAGAAATTTACCAATTCTCTTTAAATGTATTAGCACGCAAGCTGAATTCCATATCAAGTGAACCGAGTTTCATTATTAATTTATATAAAAGAGGTCCCACTTTGTTCCTTAATAAATAATTATTTACTCTGTTTCATTGAAATGAGTTTAGAATAAAAAATAACCTGAATTAAAAGACGGTCGAACAACAGGACAAGTACTGCCATGAGCGATGTTAGTATTATCAGTGGAATAACGAGATATAAGCCTTCCCTATCGCCTACTGTATGTAAAGCCACTAAATAGTGCTTGAGGCTTAATTTAGGTAAACTACAATGTTCATTTTCAAATGGAACAACGGGACACGTCGTCAATTTGTAAATAAAATAATTAAAAAATAATATTTTGGAAAATAAAATAGTTATTTGTGCAACTAGTGCGCAAAGTGGCACTTTGCTGAACTTGAGGGAGATACTTACGCACGAGCCGTTGGCAAGGGTGGAAACATTTCTCAAGTGCAGCAAAGACACTTTAAACTCGAGTTCCACATTAAATTTTTCCTACAGTTAGTTTTTAATCTGTAAATAAAATATAAAATATCTGAGTGTTCATCAACATGTAAAAGGTTTTACAATATCAATTGAACCAGCTGTTCTGTTTAAAAATAATAACAGCGCTTGGTCAGCGCTGTTATTATTTTTCATCATAACACTTACTCATCATATTTGATTCTTTTTTTTTTTTTAGATTGTCTATCTTTCCTTTTTTATATTTTAACATTTTTATATTTTTTTATATTTTTATATATAGTGTTTAAATCATGTAGTTAGTTAAAAATAATCATTAGTTTTCATTGTTATTATTATTATAATTTGGATTATTTAATCTTTATGTTCGTAAGTTGTAACACTGGAGTGCGGTAAAGTATTAAGTGCAGGAATCTGCTGTTTTACGTACTATTTTGAGTGCGATAACAACCACTTTATCGGTCAACTGTAGGAAAATACATTTATAAATATATATTTTTTTGCTTCCGAGCTTACCGAAGGTAACGGAAGCATTGTGTTCACTTTTGAGAACGAAAAAGTTTTATGTCTCCGATTTTAAACATTCCAAGACAGAAATCCGTTTCAGACATCTGTGTCCGCGAATCCTGAAACGTGCGACGATAACTTGAGTAAATGTCAACCGATTTTGATGAAATTTGGTAGACATGTTCATTTTACCAATGCCCAGGACGAGTTCGTTGGACAACGTTATCCGTCCAAGCGTTCACGTGCAACGCTCGCGTAAACGTGGAAATTTAGGTTGGAAAAAAAATCATACTTTATCTATTCAATGAGACAAACATTTTTTTAGTAAAACCAACAGTGACACCGTTATGAAGTGTTAAAGATCGCTAAAAACTATATTAATAGTTTTTACACAATAAACAATATAACAATAAAGTAATATAACGTTAATGTAACAATAAAGTTCATGGTAGGATGTGAGGAAGCTATGTGCCACACAAATTGGCAGTCTATTTTTAAATTTACGAAATTCAAAAAATTATTTAGCTCTTTATAACTGTCAGCGAATAGGCTAGAAATATAGGTTTTATTGCTAGATTGACTGATATTTCACAGAAATCTTTTATATCAAGCCATCCACATAACACTTGCTTCATTGGCAACATAGAAGCGAGCTTTCTAATGAATTATTTGTTGTTTCTTTTGTTGTTATATGATAGTGTATAACATTAAGGAAGAAACGGCAATAACCTGAGTAAAGGTAGTTTTCAAATTGACGAACATGCAGAGTATAGAGTATAGAGTGATCTCATCACAGGTTCGCGTGTTCTTGTATGATTATTCACTTAAAAATTAGAAGATAAGCAACATCAAGGCGTTGTTTTTATTTTTCAAAATAATATTTATTTTTGAAGATAAAACTTCGTTCTATACTTACGTCGGAACCGTATTGAATATTTATGAAGAAGAAAAACAAAAACCTTAAGAGTCAAATGGTGACTGATATGTACGAAAATGGATGATGTTAATAAATATTTTTTGAACAATGTTAAAAATAAGTGATGGTTGTTGTTCTTTTTTTTTAATAGAGAGGTAATTGGGAAGATTGCGTCAAGGCCAAGGTCATGCAGTGCACTGCTGATTCCATTGTGTAGACGCTGGTCGCTGGTTGTCTATTCCGTGACTCTACGCCATACTCCGCCTTCCGACACCTTTCATTATAATATTCACTTCGCTCTCATTCATCCACTTCCCTTCCATTAAAACAATTGATACACCAGAAAAAGAATAAACGACCTAACCTCGTGTTCGTATACCCTTCAATGTCCCAAGTCCACGACGTCGACTTATTCATTCGACGGGAAGTAAAGAGGAATGGAAAAAAAAAAAAAAAAAAATCCTCCATAGAAACGGACACAAAAAAATAAATAATACTTGCTACATAACTACGACTTTGACTCCGACTATTATCTTACAAACAGAAATGAAATGGAGATGATCCATGTACTGTAATTTTAAACAAATACATAGTTATTTCTTAGCTTCTGAACACGACACACCCTCTTCTACTATTCCCCTCGACAGAAAATTACAGAGACCATTTCAACTCACTAATAAAACTCTTTGAAAAAAACAATAAGTTTATAGTTAAACATCAGTGGTATTTAGCAAGTGGATTGATTAGTTTACAGTGGTAAATAAAACTCTTTGAATAAAACAATAAGTTCATAGTTAAACTTCAGTGGTAATTAGCAAGTGGGTAAACTTGTTTAGTGTGGTAAATAAAACAATAAGTTTATAGTTAAACTTCAGTGATATTTAGCAAGTGGATTCACTTATTTACAGTGGTAAATAAAACCCTTAAATAAAACAATAAGTTTATAGTTAAACTTCAGTGGTATTTAGCAAGTAAACATACTTGTTTGCAATGATGAATATAACTCAGAATAAAATAATTAAATATTAGTTAAATCAGTGGTATTTAGCAAGTGGATAGACTTGTTTACAGTGGTGAATAAAACTCTTTGAATAAAACAATTATGTTCATAGTTAAATTTCAGTGGTGTTTAGCAAGTAGATAAACTTGTTTACAGTGGTGAATAAAACTCTTTGAATAAAACAATATGTTCATAGTTAAATTTCAGTGGTGTTTAGTAAGTAGATAAACTTGTTTACAGTGGTGAATAAAACTCTTTGAATAAAACAATAAGTTCATAGTTAAACTTCAGTGGTATTTAGCAAGTGGGTAAACTTGTTTAGTGTGGTAAATAAAACTCTTTGAATAAAACAATAAGTTTATAGTTAAACTTCAGTGATGTTTAGTAAGTGGGTAGACTTGTTTACAGTGGTAAATAAAACTCTTTGAATAAAATAACAAGTTTATAGTTAAACGACAGTCGTATTTAGCAAGTGAACACACCTAAACCTAATACTCTTTGAATAAAGCAATAAGTTAACTATAAAACTATAGCTTGTTGTTAACTATTAATTATTGAACAAACTATAGTTTGAATAGAAGGGGTATTTTCATTATCATATTTAAGACATCTCAAACAACAACACTAACACAGCTATATCAGAACACGCACACAATAATAAACACACGTTAGACACAGACAATTATAATATCTTACACACTGAAAAACACCACCAAAAACTACTTACACTTGAAATGTTTTACATAAAATCTAACACGAACAACATAAACTTGAAATAAGACACCAATAAATCTTATGCAAATATTATATCCAATATTAATAAAAATAAATAGTTCACTTTATGTTTATAACATAAAGGATTGGTTCCATTCTCGTTGTTTTTTACCCGTTATTGTTTTCCCTTTGATCCTTTAGATTTTAATCCCACCGGCACTTGGTCTTTTCTCTAGTTCGTTAACCTCCCGGGAGTAAAACCCCAGTAAATCCCCTCCTCTTTCCTTACCTATTTAGCTTAGCTGTTTTTCCACACCTTACTCATTCACCTCAATAGACATTATGTGTAATCACAAATTTTTAAAATTATACCGTTTTTTCATTTCCAAAGTATTTTTTATGTTTCTTGATAAATATGTTAAATTATTTTATATTTTATAAAAGCTATAATTACGTGCTCTACAATTATGCTGTCAATTTTTGAGTTTATTAAATTTTTACACCTTATTTGGTATGTTTTTTCAGTACTAACGTTATTACATTTATATTGTCTATATATATATATATATATATATATATATATATATATATATATATATATATATATATTATATATTTTTATATTTTTTAATTGTTATTAGTTTCTATTTCTTATTTGTAAGATCACTGATGAAGCTCAGGCTCCCTGAGCGAAAGCTCTGACAATAAACACGTAAACTACACCTAGATACCGGACTTTTAGTCCAACTAATCTCCTTCTCTCTTAAACTATAGTTTGTTTTTAACTATTGTTGTTTACTATAAACTATAGTTTATAGTTAAACGACAGTGGAATATAGAAAGTGAACACACTTTGTTGCAGTGGTGAATAAAACTATTAAAACAATATTTTTATAGTTAAACGACATTGGCATTTAGCAAGTGAATAGAACACACTTGTTTAAAGTGGTAAATAAAACAAAAAGATTTTAGTTAAACTACAGTGGTATTTAGTAAGTGACCACTCTTGTTTACAGTGGTGAATAAAACAATAAGATTATTGTAAAAATATAAACTGTAGTATTTAGCTAGTGAACACACTTGTTTGCAGTTGTGAATAGAACTCTTAGAATAAAATAATTAACTTCTAGTTAAACGACAGTAGTATTTATCAAGTGAACACACTTGTTTGCAGTTGTGAATAACAACTCAAAGAATAATTATAATAAGTTTTCATTGAATCGACAGTAGTATTTAGCAAGTGATCACACTTGTTTGCTCTTAAAATGAAATAAGTAATAAAACTCTTAAAATGAAATAAGTTTATTGCTAAACGACAGTATTATTTAGCAAGTAAATAAATTATTTTTGCAGCAGTGAACAAAACTAATAATTAACCCTCAGTAGCAAGTATGTGACTTACACAAATGTTTTTAAAAACACTAATATTTAAGGGTCAGAAAATAAAAAAAGAAGGGTAATTCATACGCCATTTAATAAATTAAAGACAGAAAAAAAAGTTTATGTTTAATTAAATCTCTAAAAATAATTAATTTGTACGAAAAATGTGTAACTTATAAAATTATATAAACGTGTACATGATATATTATTGACCGATTGTCTTGTTAAAATCAATTACGTTGATATATTTTTAATAATTTTATATAGTTTTAAATCAATCTGGACAGATTATCTTATAAGATACCGAGTGGAAAGAAATACTATGTGAAACTAGATATTATTTCTATATTGAATATCCCAATAGAACTTCTTTTTATTACGATAGTTAAAGATTATAAGTTTGTTCAAGGATTTTTGTACACTTTGTATACAACTCTACGTAAGGATAAAATATGAATAATTATGAAAGCAAACATGAAACAAGTTGAGTGACCAGTGTAGGCTAATAAACTTGACCTCTTGCATGAAGATAATCTATTAGAAGATATAAATGTCCTCTAAACAAGTCCTCAAGCCTTTTAAATCTTGTTTCAAAGTTGTTAACGCTAGCTCTGGCTATTTAAAGATTTTATTCCAAGAGAGTAATTTGATATTTTTAGTTATTCCAGTTCGGAATAAAGGAATTTATATTTAACTTAACTCAATTTGTATATGATTTTAACACTAACGAATTTTTATAAGTCTTAAAAAGTTGTTCATATTTTTTTAATAAAAATTTAGTTTATATTAATGTTAATTATTTATACATCAAACTTTCAATACTTTAAATTATCTTGCTTTATTTTAGTTTCTTTTACGGAGTAAGGCTTATTTTGTGTTTATAGAAATAAAAGAAACCAAATTTATTAAAAAAACATTTCATCTTTTATCAAAAATACTGCTTAGGAGAAGTAATTCTTCGTTTAGGTGGAAATTATAATAAAAGAGCGGAGTTCTTTCGTTCATGAAAAAAAAGTGCTTGACGAACATTGTGTATTCTTTGTCTAAAAGAGAATTAAAGAAGCACAAATATTGTTAAGGAAAAAGAAAATTCTTCGTCTAAAAGAGTATTAAAGAACTGAAATATTGTTAAGGAAGAAGAAAATGATTCGTCTAAAAGAGTATTAAAGAACTCAAATATAGTTAAGGAAGAAGTAAATTCTTCGTCTTAAAGATAAATAAAGAACTGAAATATAGTTAAGGAAGAAGTAAATGCTTCGTCTTAAAGATTATTAAAGAACTGAAATATTGTTAAGGAAGAAGTAAATTCTTCGTCTAGAAGAGGATTAAAGAACTCAAATATAGTTAAGGAAGAAGTAAATGCTTCGTCTTAAAGATAATTAAAGAACTGAAATATTGTTAAGGAAGAATTAAATTCTTCGTCTAGAAGAGGATTAAAGAACTCAAATATAGTTAAGGAAGAAGTAAATGATCGTCTAGAAGAGGATTAAAGAACTCAAATATAGATAAGAAAGTAGTAAATTCTTCGTCTAGAAGAGGATTAAAGAACTGAAATATTGTTAAGGAAGAAGAAAATTCTTCGTCTAAAAGATTATTAAAGAACTCAAATATTGTTAAGGAAGAAGTAAATGCTTCGTCATAAAGATAATTAAAGAACTGAAATATTGTTAAGGAAGAAGAAAATTCTTCGTCTAAAAGATTATTAAAGAACTCAAATATTGTTAAGGAAGAAGTAAATGCTTCGTCATAAAGATAATTAAAGAACTGAAATATTGTTAAGGAAAAAGTAAATTCTTCGTAAACAATTTTTTTTTTCAGTTTTACTTACCACATGTTTATCTGCTTTTTTTAGTCTATACTATTCTATACTGTAAAATTTTCATTTAATTTTTAATAAAGCCAAGTTCCATATCTCTTTAATAATTAAAGAGAATAATTATTTATTATTAAATTATACTATAATAATTAATTATACTATAATTATTTATTATGTTATAGTACATATTAAGTTTACACAGTAGCAGGTTTGTCATTGGTGGGCTAAACAACTAATAATTGATTCTACTTCTTGTATTGGTTTAGAACGCGAGAGCTATCGCTGTAGACGGAGGGGAGAGTTATCAGGAAACAGGTGGAAAGAATTAGTAAATTAAGAAAATTATTAGTTCAGGACGTCAGAGAATTGTGGGATTTCTGATAAGTTCTATTTTATCTATTATGCTTATCTATCAGGTCAGTTTTTGAAAAATTAAATCTTAATTACCTGATGGCCTCAACGGGTATCATCGTTGTAAATAAATGGCTTTGATAATCATTTATATAATTGAGTAGTGTCACGACGGTGATGACTCACCTCGAAATGATTTGTTATTGCTAAGCTAAGGCAACCACATTTTATTCCAATAAAAATAAATATTTGTTTTGATTTGTTGCTCTTTAAATAGATATAATATCTTAGCTAAATAGAGATATCTAATTATTAATATAAAATTAAGAGTGTTGCCATTGGCTTAACGGCTCGTCAAATATAATTAGTAGAGAAGCGTTTGCATTTATTATACTATTGATATCAATTCGACGATGGCCATTCTTCAATGTACATTTCTTTTATAAATACAACTAACCTAAACTAAAACTGGTATTTTCACAAATCGACCGTCTACGACAGCCATTGATTTCGAAGGTCGTCAGAAAAATACAATTTTACATAGGATAACAATATCCGCAAGTCCGCAAGTAAGTATAATCATTGAGAAATTTAGAGAAGAGAGTTAATACTCAAGGAATTACTTATTTGTTTTGATTGTAAACTCATAGGTACTTTTTAATCTTTTTACTTTATTGATTGAACAAATTAATAGTTTTAAATCCTGTGGCATTGAACATTTTCTTTGATTTCTTAGATCATTTTTAACATTAAATACTAACTATTAAATTCTTCTATCTTAATTACCTTTAAAGTATAAAGTGCATGATTAAAGTAAAATTAGTTGTAAAATTAAATATGGTCGATTGAACGTCCACGAAACGACACACCTTATCCGAGATTTATTAGCTGTAATTATTTTATAATTACATCCGAGTATAATTAATTACTTGTAAGACAACTGATGAAACAATACAATCATAAAAAAAAGGCAAACAACGTTATAAAAAAAGGAGTTTAACAGTCGAAAGGTTTTTTTTTACGACCGAGATAGTAAAAAAGAGCTGTTAAGCACAGCTGTATTACGACTGGCAACTCACACGCTGTTCGTACGTCACGTATCACGGCCTTTATCTATCTATTTTCCTTTTAATCAATAGTTTATTTTAAAGATGTGCACTATATATCGACAGGGTTTTTTATTATATATCTATTATAAGACAGCGGCAAAAGCATCAGGCCAAAAAAAGAAGTTATCAAGTAGTGAGCTAGGTTATTCTGAAGATTAGATCGAAGGAAAGAAGGTACAGAGATTTATTGCATTTGTGAAGAGGAACTTAAGTATTATTTGGGCCCGTTTCCTATTGGGAGACGTCTCCGTCATTTGACGTCGAAGAAAGAAGCTTTCACACTGGCAGACGTACGTCTCCGTCTCCGGACACGACGTCCTTTGCGCTTGTGCGGATAACGATTTCCAACGAACTCAGCCTGGGTATTGGTAAAATTTCAAACTAACTCGGTGATCTTTTACTCAAGTTATTGTCATCGGTAGATTTCGTGACGGATTTTGCGTGACGGTTATTTTGTGACGGTGATTTTGGTCGTTTTTTCGGATTCACTGCCTGACTCCAAAACGTGCCATTAGGAACTTCGTTCCAAAAACCGAGAATACCGATAAGTAAAGGATTCAAATGGTTGCATGAAGGGGTCACGTCTTATACCCTCATTCGGCAGCATCGCTCCCGTTCCTCTGGTGGAGGCGAGGCCATTTCTCTCTTTGTACAGACGAAACGTTTCCAGCTTCATGTATGAAAGCTCACCTTGTAAGCTATACATTTCGGTCTTTGGCGACACAATTTAAAATGACTGTAGATTACGGTGATCGCCTCTAAATCCCTTGGGTAAAATTAGAAATAAACAAATGCACCATATATTCTTCTTTTGATTTTAGACTGAAGGGATTAATAACGTATGAGTTAGAACTGTCGGTGTGATCGTAGAGATGTTATGCACCCATCTGGATTTCATTATTCAGTTATAATTGGTAATTATTTATGAATGATGTGTATATATAGAGAAGGATGATGTAATAGTTGGGAAAGATGTTTGTGTCATCGATTGCAATCTATTACGAAGATATTCATGCATATTTATTCAATAAATCTATATCAATATTAAATCTTTTAAACATTCACTCTAAAAACTCATATTAGTTTTAAAAAAAATATTCGAAATATTTGTCTTGTAAATGACTGAAGTTATTTTTTATGCGACTGAAATAGTACAATCTTGAAAAAGAGCTCAAACGATCGCATTGTCAATAAATAGCGAACGTACGTGTAGCTGGGGCTTCCCTAGAAATGCTGAACGAAATGAGAAATATAGTTGCCTTTATATACTGAGATAGACTTTCCACACGATACAAGTGGTAGATTTCCTGGTGTTCGATTGGATCTAAGAAGCTAAGAACAACTTTAGTATGGTTATTAATACTAAAGAGATATTGTTGTCCAAAAAATACTATAGTTTTTTTAGTTAGTCATTCTCAGTATATTGATGATGTCATTCTTAGTATATTGATTTTAGTCATTCTCAGTATATTGATGATGACCAACTAAAGTCATGAAAACCGGTATTGTATTTGACAATAATATTGTGCACAATGATATTGTGGTTATTTGGCGATAAACTGGTCAAATGTTCTCTCCGGATTTTATTGGTGTAACAAAATAGACCTGTCTATGTCAATATCAATTGTTAGCGGGGTCAGTCCAAGAATACTTAAAAATTTCGATCCGGTTCATAAATTTTCAGCGACTCAGATTGTTCAATCTGCGTCGTTGATTTGAAGAAAATCAAACTAAAGGTTTGAAAAGAACTTTAATTTATGTTAACAACAAATATTTAATATAACATTGATTGTCTCAGTATAAGTCGAATTACGTCATCACACACTCCTTACCGAAGAGCTCATATCAAGCAAAACGTCACAGAGCGATCATTACGTCAAAATCCAAAGATATTGACAAATTTCAATAAAGAGATCATCTCAAAGAGTGTGTTTTTGCAGCTTCTTTGCTTTTTGGGAAAGCGCATATACCTTTTGATGTTTGGTAATCAATCTTCTTTTGGCGTGTCAAAGACATTTAAACGCACGAACTGCATTCTGGCAAAAGGAGATCGGTTAAAACTTCGGATTGGTTTCTTCAAAAGGTTTGGTCTTTGACAAATACCCAGAAAGCTGCAAAAACTTACTCTTTAAGACAATCTCTGCATCGAAATTTTTCAATATCTTCAGATTTTGACATAATGGTCACTCTGTGATATGTTGCTTTGTAGGATTTCTTTAGCTAGAAGTGTGTGATGACGTAATTCAACCACTATCCTAATGCAATCAATGTATTAACATATATTAAAGTTCATTTCAAACTTACAGTTTGATTTTCTTCGATAAAAATGAAATAAACTCTGCAAAATACGCTTTAATCGACAAAATATTACTTACATGATATATTCGGATATCAAAAACGTTAACAGATAAATTAAATGGGACGAAACTAAACATAGGGTTGCTTTCTTAAAATAAACGCAACATATTAGCAATGTTGGTTTTAAATAGACTGATTTTAACAAGCAACTCTCGGCTAATTTGGAATAATTGGATGTTCATAATTTGGATAAATTGTGTAGTAGATTAGTATGAGGTTAAAGTTGACTGGCCAGTTCGTTGTTAGATTGATAATGGCATTGAGAAATTCGTCTGTCTGCAGCTTTTACCTTGATTTTCATTTGTAGTTACGGTTCATAAATGCAATTTTCAAAAGTTGAGAGGAGAGTTTAGATGCAGATTTTAAATTTTTCGTTTCTGTTATTTAATATCCTCTGATTAACGTACATTGACGCATAATTAATTGAATTTGTATTAAGACACGTCGAGTCTACATCCACACAAATCTAGTAATCTCTCTAAGTGCCCATCACATCTCTAAGTGATTTTGATATATTAGCATTTTTATCGGGTTAATTATTACATTAGTGACAAACCATTTTTCATTTCCAGTATAACTAATACCAAATCAACATCTTTTGCGTTCTTCGTAATAGTTCCAAGCTGTAGAATGGTCTAAAAAATTTAATAAACAAATAAATCTTCTCTATACTTAGACGAGTGCCGTCTAAGTATATTCAATCACTTAGAGATGCATGATAGGCATTTAGAGAGATCACTAGATTTATGTAGATGTAAAGTTGTAAACTCGACGTATCCTAAATACAAATTCAATTAATGTTGTCAATGTACGTCAATCACAGGATATTAAATAACCGACAAGAAACATTTAAACTCTGCATCCATAACTCTCCCCTCACCTTTTTTTTATAATTGCATTTATGAACTATAATTATAAAATAAAGCTGTCGACTCACGAATACTTACTTGCTATGGTCTTTATATTTTCTTATCATTAAGTAATTTTTGTTGGGGGTGTTAGCGTATACTTGCAGTACCCCTAAAACACAGATTTGGCCAAACACCGACATATCTGGTGTTTCTCATACAAGTGAGATGTGTTCACATTGATGATCACACCAAGTATATGTGTAAAATGGCCAATCCTCGTCGACTATACCTTCGAAATATTTTTCCTGGTTTTTTTGTATACCAATTTTCAAATCTCTAGCAACAGTAAGTCGTGAGATATACTCCAAGATGCAACGAAAAAAGCATAAGGGTTTCTAAGATGACCTCGTAACCCTAAAAACAGAAGTTTCAATAATGCTCTGCAAGAAAAAAAAAATTTGTTTGGTGTTTTTATGGCCTATGTTATAAAATATTTCTGGATATATGTGCATTATTACCATTATAATATTGCATAAGTTATGTATTGTGAATCTATACAACGAAAATCTCTATATAACGAATTTGTATTACGTCCCACGAATTCTCTATATAAATCTGTTTCTAGAAAACGAAAATAATTACCCTAAAACAAAGAAAATTCATGGAAAAAAGTACAAGATCCAACCGACAAACTTTCTTTGAATTAATTCTAGCGATGTTTTTGCATTCCTACATTTCTTCGACCCATTGTTAGGCGTATCTTGCATTCTTGTGAGATCAATCTGAGTTCAGTGTCTACAATCTTGAAATACAGGGATTCAAATGTTCAAACTATAAGTAACAAGTGGAGATTTAAAAAAAAAAAAAAAAAAAAAAAAAAAAAAGATCTAGAGGTTGTAAGTATGAAGACGTAGATGAAGCAGTTCTGCTATGAGGGAAAATTGTTCGGGATAAAAAATCTTCCTCTTCCAAGAGCACTCTATTTTCTCTTTTCAAAAAAATCTCCATAACGAAATTTCTATATAGCGAATTTGTTTTCTCGAACCATCCATTTCGTTGTATGACGGTCCGACTATATTTGCTCTAAATTTCATATAATGCATATGACGAAATGAATCAATTTTATGGTTTTATAAAATAAAGTTAGGTAAACGAAGTGGGCAGAACTGAAGAAGATGATACGGTCGAGAATCGCTTGGTGGCACAGCTTTGCTTAATTTATACACTTGTTGGATTACATCCCTTTGTCAAACAGTATATTTGTCTGATTTAAACATTTGAGGAATAATGAATGTATGATTTGTTCATAGGAGTTGATATCCCTTTGTCAAAAAATACGTTAAAGTGAGGCCTCGCCATCTCTTTTCTATAAGCTGCCTTATATTCTTCAGTTTTACCACAAAGTGTAGCTAGGGATTAGGATTGCGTCGAAGTCTTAAGAAAGGTAGGTTGTACTGGCATCGTGACAGGTAAAAGAAAGGTAGGTTGTACTGGTATAGTGACAGGTTAAAGAAAGGTAGGTTTGGATCTATTTGAGAGTAGGCTGGCACTGTGTTATGCAGACCTTGACCGTAACCTTGTAATGTTCAAAGGATGGCTAATGCAGAATCTAACTAACTTGTATCCGACTAACCTTGGTTTGCTTGGTCAACGGTCTAACAACCTTTAGAATCTACGGCTCCCAGACTATTTTACAAATCATTCCGTGACGTCCATTCCCCTAACTAAACTTTAATATTATGCCGTGCAAATACAAAATACGACCGACTAGAAAAGAAGTAGGAGTATTTTTTTTCCTCCTTCACTATTGAAACGTCTTTATTCCGACCATTATATTTTAAAGCATAGAAAAAATATATAGAATGGTTATTAAGGAAATCCGAAGTAAGTCCGTAAAAAATTGACCATTAAAACAAACAAAAAGTTTAAAAACCCTATTATTAGATCACAAATAATAAAAATGAATACTTTGACGTAAAATTTAGTTATTGGAATGTCACTAACATTAAACATTGAAAATCGGCCTAAAGGTGTTCATCTAATTTCAATTTATTTATGATTACTGTGGACATACATTATGATTACTTATGCTTCATGGCTTTTCATGTTCATCCATAAAGCAACGGATTGATTTCTTTACCTCGGGAGAAGAAGTTAACTTAACAACCTGGTTTTTAGGGTGTTAAGTGATTAACTGCCTGGCCGAGCCACAGAGAATTATGGCATTACTCCCTGTAAATTCAGTGCAGCCAACTTAATTCTAGTAAAAGAACTGCGTTTAATCGGATTTTACGAAGACTTAAGTGGCAACATATTACAAACATGACTCGCAATCAGCTGTTTTTTAATATTTTTTTGTTTTGTTTTAAAATGCTCCGTGTTTTGAGAAAATGTTCTATTAATTGTGTTGATTTTAGTTAAATTTATTAGTTCTTTTTTAAATTTGCTCGTTTCTATTTAAATATAAAGTTACGTAAAATAGATAAATAAGGAATACCTTGTGGTAAAAATTTGTATTTTTTTTTCTTCCTTCTGATGGTAAAATCTTTTACGCACCACGAAAGCAAAAAGGCATAATTCCCAGAGCAATACGTCATTCCCTCAGCTTCACCTCAGGATTAAATTCATGGGCTACGCCTCGGGAACCAACATTTAAGTCTCTCGGCATCGCCTCGAGACCTAAAATTCATGATTCCTTCGGCTCTCGCCATCATTCAGGAATCAACTTCATTGCTCAGGGAATTATGCCTATCTATAACCCCTTGGTGCGTAAATAACTATTGTTTCATCAACTATAATAAGCTGCTCAAATACAACACTTATTCAAATCAACATTTAAGCAATTACATTTCTCTTAGAGTTATCAATAAAGGATTGTAGTGTTGTTATTTTAGTTCGTCTATAATTTGATTCATTGCATTTATTGAGTTTTATCCGGAATAAATAAGATCCACAAATTCATTAAAGGTAATATAAATAAATAAAGATATTACAGTTCTGATGACGGATGGTGGGAGATATTATAGTTCTGATGACGGCGTTTTTAAAATGTTTGAAAGAGATCTTAACTAAGTAATATCTTTTATTTAAAGTTAGTTATAAAGTTATTTGTTTTTTTACTAATATCTACTGGAACTTAGCAATAGCAAAAGTAATATCATTTATTGAAAGTTCATTTTAATATTATTCCTTAAATTATTTAATACATTTATTTTAAGTTCTATTCTGAAGTCATTGTGCAAACTATAGGTTGACTTTTATTTAAACTAATGACGTAATTTATTCAGCAAATACATCACTAAATACTTAAAAAATGTCATTCACTCTTAATTCATTAACCAGTTTAAACATCTAAATGAAGTAGGTACTAGTTTAATAATTTAATTCTTATACAATTAATATGACACTACAATAAAACTCATTAATAATTATATTTGAAATCACATAAATGCTACACTAGTAGACGTATATTATGACGTCAAATTATCTAATTAATTCAAAATGTACAATTTTCAAAGTGAAATATGAGTCGAGACGTTGCAATGCACGATATGTATCTGTCGCTTGTTCTATGTCAATGTCATTATGATTATATCAATTGGCCCTCCTCTCTGTATAATATCAAATATCATTTAACATTACGATAGAATTAAACGTAGGAAAATAAAAATAAATTATTATTAATAAATAGTTAAGTTGCATAAAGTAATATTGTTGTAAAATAAATAAGATTTTCATGGTCGAACGAAGTTAGAACAATATAAAGTCGTAATTGCCTAATTAACCAAGTGAAATACGTTATAATTTAGTTTATTTTAAAAGAAAACGATATTATCTATTGTAACAATTTAATATAAAGGCACATGGCTGACTCAATTACTAACATTAATTTTTACCTACTTCCAAATGAGGCTTTAAACTTGAAATTTGGCAAGCATAGCTTTTAGCCTGTAACTGACGGAAAGATTCCAAAAAGTAACAAATTTCTGCTCCCGAAAAAATTCAACTCTAAAGTCACTGCAGACTTTTTGGAACGAAGTTCCTTATGGCACGTTCTGGAGCCCGGGAGTGAATCCGAAAAAAACCACCAAAATAACCGTCACGCAACCAAGCGTCAAGAAATCTACCGATGACGATAACTTGATAAAAAGATGACAGAGTTAGTTGAAATTTGGTACATTATGTTCATTTTACCAATACCTAGGTTGAGTTTGTTAGAAAACGTTATTCGCCCAAGCTTTCAAGCGCAAAGCTCGCGTAAACGTAAGCTTCAAATTTAAAATTGGAATTTTAGGACGGGAAAAAATTCTAACAATCTATTTAATGAGACAATCAATTTATTTTAAATAATTTTTTTTTAGTTAAATAAACACCGACATTGCTGTGAAGTGATAAAGATCGCTAAATTTATTAAAGCGGACCTAAACGTTTAAAATAAAGAAAACAACGTTTTTACCGATATCTTCCGTTCTAACGTATAACGATTTTAATAAAACTTCTTACACATTGTCTAAAGTACAATTGAAACAGGCATGTAAAATTTCAACCGGATACAAGCAGAAGCTTTAGAGTAGGGAAGAGGTATATTTTATAATATTTTCAATTATTAGGCCGGGTAGGTAGAAAACAGTCCTATTTCTATTCAACATCCTTTAACAAACATACGCTTTAGCTACAATAAACTCATCATGATCAACTTTTTTCTTATATTCAATATATATGTATTGTAAGTTGCTTGCTTTAATAATACAAATAATGCTTTTCTTTTAATTTTTCCTTAACTCTGCTAGGTACAAACAGTTACTTACTTTTAATTTTGCCTCTTTTCTAACTCCACCATGTATAAGTAGTTAGCAATGTATACGTACTTAGCAGTGTAATTTTATAATTTATATTTAATGAAAAATGGAAGGAACTTCGTTCCTACCGTGTGTCCCGCGACACCACACGTATTTTTATAATAATATTTGAGTCAAAGTCGATTTAATTCGACACTGAATTTTAGTTTGATTTTAAAAGCCAGAAAAAAAAACTGTTTAATCAATAACTCTTATGTAACGTTCTGCTATCTAAATTTTATTACATTCCAATCAATTAAGTCCATTCTTATTTCAATTTACCATGAACTTTTGATGTCACTATAACATATTATGTCAATTTTATAAAACGAATTTAAAAGTTTTTTTTATATTATTTATTATTAGCTATAAAAGAAGAATAAAGACTTAAGTAATAAAACACTGAAAAATAGAAAGATAAGGTTAAGACTTTTGTTCTTCAGTAAGAACAAAGGATAAAAGATGAAATAAAAATAGTTAATCAGAGATTTCAATTTGATGATTACAGACGATGTAAATAAATCAGAGTAAGAAGAAGTTAACTATAGTAATTTAAATACGTTTACTGTCGAGAACGAACTATAGTTATTCGCGTTTTAGAGTTTCTTCCACTAGGAAACCAATACGATTAAAACAATAGCATAATTAAGTAAATCCAAAATGTTTTACTAAAATAGAAAATACATATTGTATTAATGCTGCAATTGCCTAATTAGGTATTATGGCGTTTATTGTCGATAACTAACTATAGTTATTCAAATTTTAAAGTTTCCTTCACTAAAAAACTATTGCGAGTAAACCAATAGCACAATTAGGTAAATGCTAAAGGTTTTACTAAAATAGAAAATCCAGATGGTATTAATGCTGCAATTGCCTAATTAGTTATTATAGGTGTAAAACGTTATAATGCTATAGAATACTAGTACAATTTTATTAGTTAAAGCTATAATTAAAATATGCTCATGTCAAATATTATGAGGAATAGCATATTTTTCTAATAGTTAAAAAAAGGTGTAGGAATGTGCAATATTTTCATAATGTCAAAATTGCACTTGCTTTATGTGAAAGATATACTGAAATAAAAATAATGCACCATTGATACACGCTATGAAAGTTATACTGAAGAAGATATTACGACGCAAGAAAACGCTTATTTACGACGCAAGAAAACGTAAGACGGTATAAAGTTAAGTTATTTTACCAGTAATGTTACGTCAATACAGCATATTTCTGATATGTAAAAAGTTATTCTGAAGAAGATAACTTATTTACGACGTAAGTTCGTGAAAACGTTAGACGGTATAAAGTTAAGTTATTTTACCAGTAATGTGACGCCAATACAGCTTATTTCTGATATTTAAAAAGTTATACTGAAGAAGATAACTTATTTACGACGCAAGTTCGTGAAAACATTAGACGGTTTAAAGTCAAGTTAAGTTGTTTAACTAGTAATATGACGTCAATGCAGCATATTTCTGATATTTTAAAAGTTATTCTGAAGAAGATAACTTATTTACGACGCAAGTTCGTGAAAACGTTAGACGGTATAAAGTCAAGTTAAGTTATTT
This sequence comes from Gerris lacustris, assembly GCA_951217055.1. Classification (NCBI taxonomy): domain Eukaryota; kingdom Metazoa; phylum Arthropoda; class Insecta; order Hemiptera; family Gerridae; genus Gerris; species Gerris lacustris. The sequence continues at coordinate 38,507,486 of OX578285.1, read as the reverse complement.
AAGTAGTAATATGACGTCAATACAGCTTATTTCTGATATTTAAAAAGTTATACTGAAGAAGATAACTTATTTACGACGCAAGTTTGTGAAAACATTAGACGACGTTAAGTTAAGTTTTTTAACTAGTAATATGACGTCAATACAGCTTATTTCTGATATTTAAAAAGTTATACCGAAGAAGATAACTTATTTACGACGCAAGTTTGTGAAAACGTTAGACGGCGTTGAGTTAGGTTATTTAACTAGTAATATGACGTCAGTACAGCTTATTTCAGATATTTAAAAAGATATACAGTAATAAACCACTAATATAATATAGCAATAAATAGCCAAATTAGCATTGTTTAGAACTTTTGCTTAAGTTGACAAGTAATATGTAGTGCTACTTCTTTAGATTGTTACTCCCCTATATTTTTTTTTAGAAATAAATGGACATAACTATTTATGCATTCCTTAGTCTAAATAACTATTAAGACAAAGGATATTGGGAATCATTTTCAATGTACTTTGGAACAAAGCACACTTTTGTTTTTATATGGGGAGTAACAGTCTAAAGAAGAACATTCCTTACACCTTTAGATTGTTACTCATTTATATTTTTCTTTATAAGGGGAGTAACAGTCTAAAAAAGAACATTCCTTACACCTTTAGATTGTTACTCACTTATATTTTTCTTTATAAGGGGAGTAACAATCTAAAGAAGTGCCAATGAAGTTGCAATATATAGCATTAGACGAATGTTATGACGTCAGATTTATACGTTATAGTGTTAGTAAAATGTTATACTATAATAAAAATGTCTAATACATAACGCTGTACTAACATATCCATATATGTTTGACATTAAACTTCAAAAAGCAAGTAGTATGACGTCACAGTAGCTTTATTTATTATGTGAAAAATATTATTCTAAAATAGAAAATCCATTTACTTGCATGTACGCTATAGTAGGTTAGATAGATACGTTTATGATATTATACTTTCAGAAAAACACTTGTATGATGTCATAATAGCTTATTATTGTAAAAGATTTTACTGTGTAGAAGAAAATTCGACTATGTAGTAAGACTGTCCTAAATTAGTGTTAATATGACGTCATTATGTAATATTTCGTCATTGTGGTTAAATTAAATTTGAGTTTAATACAATTTTAACCAAAGAATAAATGTAAAAAGGTATAGTTCTCCTAAAAATTATAGTATAGGAAATTATTTTATAGTTACAAGCGAAAGAATTAAATTTTAATATAATTATAAATTGAATATAATTATAAATCTTAGTCTTTCTTATTCGGTTTCTAAATTAAATGGTCTGTAAAGCCTAGAATTAGAATAATTTTAAAATTACGAATGCTTAATCTTTATTTTTCATATTAAATACATTATAGACTAGTGCATTTTAATTAAAACGTGCATATTCTTTTCAATTAGAAGTATGCTTGACACAAGACCTAGATATATTTTATACTAAAACTAAAACAGTATTAGAACTCTTGTCTATATTCATTCGAAGAAATGTATCTTATACTAGAACTAGAAAAATAAAACTGTTGCATATTCCTTGAATCAACGTATCTTAAACAAAAACTAAAATATTAGAATTCTTGTATATTTATTCCAGAAAAATATATCTTATACTAGAACTAGGAGAATAAAACTGTTAATAATCACTTTCTACGCATCTAAACAAAGACATAATGTTTATATTTCGTATCAATCGTAGAAACATATTTTATACTAAAACTAAAACAATATTAAAACTCTTTTCTATTTATTAGAAGAAATGTAGCTTATACTAGAACTAGAATAATAGAACTGTTGCATATTCCTTGAATTAAACATATTTTATACTAAAACTAAAACAATATTAGAACTCTTGTCTATTCATTAGAAGAAATGTATCTTATACTAGAACTAGAATAATAGAACTGTTGCATATTCCCTGAATTATACCTATCTTATACTAAAACTAAAATAATATTAGAACTCTTGTCTATTCATTCGAAGAAATGTATCTTATACTAGAACTAGAATAATAGAACTGTTGCGGTTATTTCTTGAATTAAACATATCTTAGACTAAAACTAAAATAATATTCAAAATCTTTGTTTATTCATACGAAATTAATGTATGTTATATCAGTTCTAGATTAATAGAACTGTTGCATTTTCCTTAAATTAAACGTATCTTTTAAAAAAACAAAAATACTATTAGAACTCATGTCAATTCGAGAAAAAGAACAAATTACATACAATATCTATAATAATAGGACTGTCGAATATTGTTGCAATTAATAGTACATTACGCGTCGAGTGCGGAAAGTAGCATTTTGCATGCGAGTGTGGAGTTTGCACCCGAGCGAGAGCGAGGGTGGTAAAACCACACGAGCAATGCAAAATGCCGTTTTCGCACGAGTTGCGTACCGTACTTTATCTACGATTGTTAGATTTAAATAATAAATACAGAAACAAATAAACTTGCTGTATGTAAGTTCGTATCTCTCTCTTGATAAAGATGGCATTAATTCATTAGTTGTATTTTTTGCCGAATTAATTATTTCTGGAGGATTATTATTCTCCACATTTTCGTCAAAGTCACTTGATTCACTCATTGTTTTTCACTAAAATCTCGATATAAACAGTTACTTTAATAAAAGAACACCAAATTAGTTTTGTTAAATGTAAACAAACTCACAATCGTGCTTAAAGCTGAAGAATTCCTCTTCTTTACCGCACTAGTGTAGTAAAGAAGAGGAATTATTCAGAACTATGAGACGCGCATGAGCAATGAATATAAGTACGTAAATAATCACTTTCTACGCATCTAAACAAAGACATAATGTTTATATTTCGTATCAATCGTAGATACATATTTTATACTAAAACTAAAACAATATTAAAACTCTTTTCTATTTATTAGAAGAAATGTAGCTTATACTAGAACTAGAATAATAGAACTGTTGCATATTCCTTGAATTAAACATATTTTATACTAAAACTAAAACAATATTAGAACTCTTGTCTATTCATTAGAAGAAACGTATCTTATACTAGAACTAGAATAATAGAACTGTTGCATATTCCCTGAATTATTCCTATCTTATACTAAAACTAAAATAATATTAGAACTCTTGTCCATTCATTAGAAGAAATGTATCTTATACCAGAACTAGAATAATTGAACTGTTGGGCTTACTTCATGAATTAAACGTATCTTAGACTAATACTAAAATAATATTAAAAATCATTGTCTATTCATACGAAATTAATGTATGTTATATCAGTTCTTGATTAATAGAACTGTTGCACATTCCTTAAATTAAACGTATCTTATACTAAAAAATAATATTTGAACTCTTGTGAATTGAACCGAAATGAATTTATCTTATACATGATCAAGAATAATAGAACTAATGGATATTCTTTGAATTACACTATCATTATGCTAAAAGTAAAATTATATTAAAATCGTTGCATATTATACCTATTCTTCCACTCAAACGTTATATACACTGATGTGACTGTATTTGTTTATTACTTGCAGCCTATTCTTATTTATTTATGCAGTAAAAAATAATCATTTCCCATAAGTTTATTTATTAAGTTATTTATTCTCTATTCAATTGAGCCATTAATTCCGTTTTTTTTCGTAATGGCTCTAACTTACTTTCATAATTATAAAGTTCTTGTATAATTTATGATATTTACTACAATAATACATTATACGCTATCACTTTACTTTCAAGATTACTTTAAGTAATTTGAAGTGAATTTAAGTATAAAACGTTATATGTTACTATAGTAATTTGAAGTGAATTTAAGTATAAAACGTTATATGTTAACTATATATACTTTCTTTAAAAAAAATAAAAATAAATAAATAAAATATTGTTTGGGTTTATGAAATAGATGATTCTATGTGAGAGATTTAGTAGTCTGTTCTACGATTATTTATTTCATTACAGACGAATTTTATATGAATCTCAAATTAAAAAAAAAAAAAAGTAATAATTTTATCAAGCAAAAAAAAATAAATTAAACAAAATTAAAGTAAAAAGTTTTACTTTAGTTAAGGCTAAAATACCATAATGATAAAAAAAAAAGAAAAAAAAAATTATTAAAACTATAACTTCCAAAGTAAAAGTGCAGCGTGTAATATAGCATTAAAAAAAGCCAATAAAATATACTTTCAATATCGCCTAGAAATAATCATTATAATATGTTACTTAAATCAAAAGTTTTTAGTGGATGAATGACATTAGTAAAAGCAAAAATTTAACTCAATCTTATACAAGAAAAAATACCACATAAACTTCCCTAAGAAAATATTTCATGCCATCAAAGAACAAAGTGGGTTAAGATTATTAAAATAATAGTGTTCATTAAATATTTGCTTTATTATTTTTTTTTTTTAGAATAAAACTACATCTATGTAAACTATGAAAATCGTATTTTTTTCACCTAAGAAACCAAATAACTGTTTGTTAAAAAATAAATGAAAGTATCGCACTTATTTATGCATTTTGTTTGATGTAAAAAATGTTAATATACTTATGTCATTGCTTCGGAGATTCCATTTAATATATAGATATTATATAAAAATAAATAAAAGATATTTGATTATTTTTTTAAAAACTATCGGAGAAATAAGGCTTGAGAAGTTGCCACACACTGCATTTACTCGATAAATAAAAACACCACTTATCATTTTAATGATGAGCTAGAAAGGAAGAGCTATTTACTTATAATGGCGCAATAAGATATTGCATCACATTAATACCAGCCACTCCTTGACTTTATTGGACGCATTTTGTGTCGATCATTTTAATGTAAAAGCGCTTATTTTTGTCAAATTACTCAAACTATCAAATAAATATAATTTAAATTAACAACAAAAAAAATAAGACAGCGTAAACAATATAACAGCGTAAACAATATTTTTAATTTGATTATATATATTAAAACGATCTAATTTGATAGCCAACAAATGCAAAATGAAACTTTTGAATATTTACTGCTCAGTATCTGTCCAATAAAGCAAAGTAAGATTTACTCTATTATTTACTGCTTGATATCTGTCCAATAAAGCAAAGTAAGATTTACTCTATTATTTACTGCTTGATATCTGTCCAATAAAGCAAAGTAAGATTTACTCTATTATTTACTGCTTGATATCTGTCCAATAAAGCAAAGTAAGATTAACTCTATTTGTTAGTTGAATTCTTACTAGTTTTTTATACGTCCAACAAAGTATAGAAGGTACTTAAGTGTCACTCTTTTCATATTTGTTCGACTCTTATCTCTTCGTAATAAGGTACTTCATTATTTTAGTTTAACTATTACTGGTTTTATATACATCCAAGAAGTTAGAAAGATACCATAAGATAATTCTTCGCGCATATTGGGCTCTAAAATTGTTGTATACGATTGTGAAGAGTAACTAATGTATTAAAATTACTTTTATCCAACTAATTATGGTAGAAGTTGACAAATGTGTCCAACAAAGTGAAGAAGTTGACAAAAATGTTCAACAAAGTAAAGTAGTTGACAAATGTGTCTAACAAAGTAAAGAAGTTGACAAATTTGGCCAACGAGGTAAGTTCTAGTTTCATTTTTATAAGAGATTGGAAGAAGCTATCGAAGGATAACTTCTTTTATCGATGGAGTTCTGGTTTAATATATGTCCAACAATTGAAGAAGTTACATAAATAGAAACTCTTTCTTTCGATAGAATTCTGGTTTCACTCAACGTTTAAAGAAACTCTTAAAATAACTTCTTTTATCATTGGAGTTCTGGTAATTTAAATAAGTTACCAAATTGTAACTTCTTTTAGTCGTTTGAAACCAACTTTTTAAAGTACTTATTACATTTTTTTAGATTTGTAATAAATTTCGCAATAAAGTTTTAAATAAATAAAAGTTTAAAGAATAATTAAGTTTTAAAGAAATAATTTATAAAATAGTCAATCGTTTAATAATGATTACCTTTGTGTAATAATTTAAATATATCGGTTTCATTTACAATTAATTACTTGCAATTAGTGGTATGCACTACTCCCTATAACACAGATGTATTATTCCATGCGTGCATCATTTTCATTCTACGTCAAATTTAAGACGACATACAGACAGACATTTATACAGTTTTGTTAGAAATCCTGCCGTATCTCTATTGAATAATTTAAAATTATCTTGATTTCATTTACTTACAATTAGTGGTATGCACTAGTCCCTACAGATGTATTATTCCATGCATGCATTATTTTCATTCTACGTCTAATTTAAGATATTCATTTTTATACAGTTTTGTTCGAAATCCTGCCATATCTCTATTGAATAATTTAACTCATTAAAATTGTCTTAATTCCATTTACTTACAATTAGTGGTATGCACTGGTCCCTATACAGATGTATTACTCTATGCATGCATTATTTAAATTCTATATTTAATTTAATATACAGGATGGTCCAAAAGTCTCCCCCCCCCCCCGTCTTAACTTATGAACGGTTTGAGGTAAATTAATGAAACTTGGGGGATCTCTACCATGCAAAGGGAAGTTTGTTTTCATGCAATCACCCACTAGGGGCAACCACCCACTTTGCCCCCAGGCCACCCAACTTCAAAATTTCAAATTGGAGTGTAATTAAAGTAATTAATTGGAGAGTAAAATTTTACTCAAATTATTTTTTTTATTTCCAATATTTTGCCCCCTATAGGGGGGTAAATATAGCAAAATAACCGTTCCGATAATACGTTGTGAAATCTAAACGGTTAGAGATAAATTAATGAAACTAAAGGGATCTGTACCATGTAAAGGGTAGTTTATTTTCATGCAATCGCGAAGTAGGGACAACCACCCATTTTGCCCCCAGGCCACCTAACTTTAAAATTTCAAATTGGAGTGTATATTTTTGATTGCAGATTCTACGATAGATTTAGATTCAAACTTTTTTTTCTATCTCCAATATATTGCCCCCTATAGGGGGGCAATATATTGGTAAAAGGTATAAAAATAAACCCCCTATAGGGGGGCAAAGGTATAAAAATGGTAAAAAAAAAAAAAAGGATTTAACCACCTGGGGGTAAAATGGTGATTGCCCATTTTGATAAATACTCACTTCCCTTTACATGGTACAGATCCCCTAAGTTTCATTACTTTATTACAAACCGTTTAGATTTTATAACGATCTAAGTGTTATTATTTTTACTATTTCGGAAGGGTTATTTTGCTATTTTTGCCCCCCAGTAGGGGGCAAAATATTGGAGATAGAATTAAAGTTTCAAGTAAAAGTTTATTATTTTTCACCGTAGAATCCAAATATGCTATCAAAAATATACACTCCAATTTGAAATTTAGAAGTTGGGTGGCCTTGGGGCAAAGTGGGTGGTTGTCCCTAGTGGGCGATTGCATGAAAACAAACTTCCCTTTGCATTGTAGAGATCCCCAAGTTTCATTACTTTATCTCAAACCATTCAAAAGTTAAGAGGGGGGGGGGGGATTTTTGGACCACCCTGTATTTATTTATATAAATTTGTTATAAATCCTGCTAAATCAATATCTCTATTGAACAATTTAACTCATTAGAAACATTGTCTTGATTTCAATTACTTACAATTAATGGTATGCACTAGTCTCTACAGATTTATTATTCCATGCATGCATTGTTTTCAGCCTATAGCTTATGTATTGACAGTATATATCAGTTCAAAGAAGAGCATGTGTGTGTATATGAATAAATATTTATTAATTTATTCATCTGTTGATCCCTTATTATTCTACTTCTCAATCTTCTAAGTCTTCAGGGATGAATTAAAAACTATACTACTAGTTTTTTATCTCTTTTAATAGTGGTAAGCTTTCACCCATATCTGGGCATCTTCAGGCCATTATCAATGTAATATGGAACATCTGAAGACTCAATTATGTACCATATTACATTGATAAAGGCTTGAAGATGCCCAGGTATGGGTGAAAGCTTGCCACTATAAGAAACTAGTAATGTAGTTTTTTAATTCATCCCTGAAGACTTAAAAGATTGAGAAATTAATATTTATATAATTTGTCAGAAATCCTATAATTTTGAGCTCAACGTAACAATTTCAGATTGTATTAATTTATTTGGAATGTTCCTTAAAATTGGAACAAATTTTACGGTTTTTTATTATATCTTTAGAACGAATCATTTCAACCATTTGTTTTATTAAATACGATTATATTTACTGGTATAGGACGAATATATCCATTGAAGAAGAGTTCTTCGGTGTAGGATGAAACAATTAAAAAAGCGATGAAACAACCTTGATTTTTTTTTTATTTTAAGGGTAATTCAATCTACAAAAAAAAGGAGTGGTTTGTCCCATATCTAGAAACTCTTCTTTATTTTTGGAGCGGTTTGTCCTAAAACTAAAAACTCTTCTTTATTTTTGGAGTATGTCCTATAACTAGAAACTCTTCTTTATTTTTTGAGCGGTTTGTCCTATAACTAAAAACCTTTCTTTATTTTTGGAGTGGTTTGTCCTATAAATAGAAACTCTTCTTTATTTTTGGAGTGGTTCGTTCTATACCTAGAAATTCTTCTGAACTGTACGAATTTTATCCAAGTATATAGGATAAACAAATAAATATTAAATAAGTATAGAATGAACTGACTTTCCGTATTTTAAGAAGGGTTTCTAGGTAAAGGACGTAAAACTCCAATATACAATCTCCAAATATGTCCCTCCAATCTCCTATATGTCCATATAGGACAAATTTAAAAAAAAATTACCCAGTAGTTTAGGCTACACTCGTTTGCAAAGACTACATATTATAGACTACACACTACAGACTAGAGTTAGAGATTTTTTAAAAAAGATTTCGGACTCAGGGGACCTCGGGGAAAAATTTAAGTATATGTATATATATATATATATATATATATATATATATATATATATATATATATATATATATATATATATATATATATATATATATATATATATATAATCAAATGAGGATATCCCTACCGTCGATACTTGCTTGATCTGGAGATCACTGGACCGGTTTCGGCTAAACGCCATCATCAGCAGAGTCGAAGTCTCTCGTAGTTTGAGTTGAAACTTCATTCTCTCATGTAGACTCGATGAGTGTGTTAAGTGCTACGAGAGACTTCGACTCTGCTGATGATGGCGTTTAGCCGAAACCAGTCCAGTAATCTCCAGATCAAGCCAGTATCGAAGGTAGGGATGTCCTCATTTGATAACATACGAACTTGCGGTAACAACTCACAATTCGATATATATATATATATATATATATATATATATATATATATATATATATATATATATATATATATATATATATATATATATATATAGTCTCTCCCTGGCATTGAAAAAAGGATTAAAGTGAATGTGTTGATATTTTCAGTTGGGGACATTTAATGGGATTAAATAATTTGTATAATTAGACACATGTGAACGGGATAGTTACATAAGCCTAAAAAAGCTCGAAGGTGTAGCGCGAAATATAGCTTTTGAAAATGAGAGAGTGGTTGTTATTTAATTAATTAAAGAAAACCAAATAACCCTTAAAAGGCCAAATTTTAAAGAGGGAAATATACAAAACTACAAAAGAAAAGGTTTCAAGTTCAAAAAGAAAATAAGTTAAATAAATTTGTTTTTGTAGGTATAGAACAATCCACTCAATTACTTTTAAATGAACAGTTTCTAAATGAAATAATAAGTCAAAGATTCCAATATTTATTGTTACAGTTGAGTTAAAAGAACATTTAACGGTAAAGAAAAGAAGCCAGCAATAATAATGATTTTCGGCATATAGAAAAAAAAAAAATACAAAACAGCAAAATATTAAATGACTTTAAAACTCGTATGAAAATCGCTATAATAAGTCTAAAATATAAAACTTACATGGAATGATAAACTGTTAAACGATTTAAAGCAAGTGACTGAAAAAAGGAACTTCTATAATTGCATGTTTCGTATAGAACCTAGATAGAAAACCAGTCAAAGAAGAATCCTGCATGACGGGTATCACTTAAGCATCTTATTTGCCTTAGTAAGAATATACATATTAAAATGCCTTTTAACTCTAACAGTCCATAAAAAAAAAAAACATAAACAGAACCATTATTTTCTTTTCTACAGTCAACTTAGGACATTGAATAACATATATGTGAATATTATTTAAATTAAATAAAAAACATCCTTCCTTTTTTATTATTTAAGCATGTGTATTTTTTAAAATCAATTAAAACCCGTACTTTAATACTACCAAGTAGTTTACTATACTAAGCAACAAAAAAAATATATATTCCGTGTTTATAATTACTCTATGGCAATTGCTTTATTGTACTGTGTTAATTTCCACGATTATAATGCCTCTATAACGACTGTTTGTGTTCATTTAACGATTATAATGACTATGGAGATTGCTTTATTGTACTGTTTTAATTTCCACGTTTATAATGACTATGGCAATTGCTTTATTGTACTGTGTTAATTTCCACGATTATAATGCCTCTATAACGATTGTTTGTGTTCATTTAACGATTATAATGACTATGGAGATTGCTTTATTGTACTGTTTTAATTTCCACGTTTATAATGACTATGGCAATTGCTTTATTGTACTGTGTTAATTTCCACGATTATAATGCCTCTATAACGATTGTTTGTGTTCATTTAACGATTATAATGACTATGGAGATTGCTTTATTGTACTGTTTTAATTTCCACGTTTATAATGACTATGGCAATTGCTTTATTGTAATGTGTTAATATCCACAATTATAATGCCTCTATAACGATTGTTTGTGTTCATTTAACGATTATAATGACTCTATGGAGATTGCTTTATTGTACTGTTTTAATTTCCACGTTTATAATGACTATGGCAATTACTTTATTGTATTGGGTTAGTTTCCACGTTTATAATGACTCTATGACACTTACTTTATTGTATTAAGTTAATTTCCACAATTATAATGACTATGGCAATTGATTTTTTTGTGTTAATTTCCACGTTCATAATGTCTCAATGGAGATTGCTTTATTGTAATGTTTTAATTTCCACGTTTATAATGACTATGGCAATTGATTTTTTTGTGTTAATTTCCACATTTATGATGTCTCTATGGAGATTGCTTTATTGTATTGTTTTAATTTCCACGTTTATAATGACTATGGCAATTGATTTTTTTGTGTTAATTTCCACGTTTATAATGTCTCTATGGAGATTGCTTTATTGTATTAAGTTAATTTCCACTATTATAATATCTCTATGGAGATTGCTTTATTGTATTGTTTTAATTTCCACGTTTATAATGACTATGACAATTGGTTTTTTTATATTGTGTTCATTTCACGTTTATAATTACTGTATGGCGATTGTATTATTGTATTATGACAACATTATCTTGTAGTAAAGTAAAGTATAATATATAACGAAAACTTACACTTCTATAAACTTACCAAGAACGTACACTGAAAGTTGCTTTTTATTTGATTCCCTATTAGAAAACACTTGCAATTTTTTTTACTCTCAAAATATAATAAGAAAGTGTTATGGGCGGTAATTCAATTTTGAGATTTTGATGGATTTACACGTTTTAAAGGTCCCTTAGTCCAAAAAAGTGTTTTTAAAAAATGTCTGTCTGTGCAGACTCCTAGAGCCTAAACTACAGGGCTGATTTTGACGAAAATTTGCATTCATGTTCAGAAAAATCATTCCCCAAGAATCGAGAAATGAATTTCAGCGCCAAATTTGGTGGATTTTTATTAAAAAATTCTATAATGTAGTCCATTTAAATACAAATGTAACGACATAAGCCGTTTTCCCGGGATAAAATCTAGTTCCTGAAAAATTGCTTTAAAGGCGGACGGAGAGAAACCGGGTTCGATTACCTGCCGAGGAGAAGTTATGTTTATGATACATTTCTTTCTATCATGCTTTTTTTATAAAAAAAAAAAATAAAAAATAACCTATTCCAGTGGCTCAACATATATTATATATCAGCAATGTAATACCGTGTTTTTTCACACTGTAATGGGGTACACAATTTGTGTAGTGAGAGACACCAAGAGATGTACCACGCATGCGTGACACATAAGAATTGTTCCAACATCAGACATTACGTTATATATATATATATTACAGTTAACATTATAATTTATTTTAAAAAAACTTATTATTAATTTATTCCGGTAGCAATCATGTACAACATTTAAATAAAAAAAAAAGTTGTTTTTTATGTATTAAAATCAACTGGAATATTAATTCGATCGTTAAACTACTTATTTTTATTTAGTTATCAAGTCATAAAATCGAAAATAGTTGTTATAACTTTCTCTTATATAATAACTATTAAAAGACAACTATAAAAATGAATGAATTAGAAAAAAAAATCAATAAAGAGCAGGAAATATAAAAAAAAAAACAAAAAAAAAAAAACAATCAAATTTGAAATTGTATGAGCGATTGAATTGATAATTTCAATGAGACTAAATCAATTGCTCGAATGTAAAAAAGTAATAAAAAATATATATTATACGACTCTAACAGCCACTAAATTCTAGATTATAATATATAGTAATAAAACTATTAATGTTCACATGCATTTATTAAGAATTTTACTTAGTAAGTTGATTTTACTGACATTTTTTTTTATAATAGATAAGATTTCAAAATAATTAATAGTTTTTCCCCTTTTTGCAACTGGTCATCAATTGTGAATGATATTTATAATTGAAAAGTATTTTTTTTTTTTAATTTTGATTTTTTTCAACTGGTCATGTCAACAGTAAATTTTATTAATAAATCAACATGTTTTAGTTTTATTTTTATTTTTTGGCTTGTTCATTGTTAAGAAACCACAACTAGACATTCCATTCTTAATTGATAAGATTTTAAAGATAATTAATCGTTTTTTTTTTACATTTTTTTTTTTGCAACTGGTCATCATTTGTGAATAATGAATGACATTTATAAATGAAAAGTGATTTTTTTTTTTTTTTTTTTATCAACTGGTCATAAACAGTAAATTTTATTTATAAATCAATGTTTATTTATTTTTTTGTTTTGGCTTGTTCATTGTTAAGAAACCACAACTAGACATTCTTTTCTTAATAAGATTTTAATGACAATTAATAGATTGTTTTTTTTGTTTTTTTTTTGCAACTGGTCATCATTTGTGAATAATATTTATAAATGAAAAGTGATTTATTTTTATTTTTTCAACTAGTCATGAATAGTAAATTGTATTTATAAATCAACTTTTTTTTCTTTTTTTTTTTAACTTGTTCATAGTTAACAAACCACAACTAGCGCTAGTTAAGTGAGATTGGTTTTGACCAATGTGGTAGGTCAATAATACTATTGATGACCATATGGAACACACGACATAACTAGAGGTCAAACATAATTTTGTAACTTAACAATAGTGTGCATTTAACTAATTATGTTTCGTCTTTGAAATTAATCTTATGTTTTGCTAATTTGCAGAAAATTCATTTTAGATTAGATTATTATCACTTTATAAACAATCTGCAGCGATTAAAGGAATATAGAGTTTTTGCTAGAATTGCACAAAATAAGTACAACTTAAAGATTACCTACATAAAAACAATAATACGACCGTATAAAAAGAAAATCGGACCTATACAAATCAGACAAACTTTCTCATATACGAGTTCATAATTACTTAGCCCAGTGTTTTCCATTTATTAGTTTTCGTATGTACATTTAATTATTATTGAACATTTCAAGAAAATGTATCATAAAAATAACTTCTCCTGAGCGGGGAATCGAACCCGGGCTCTCTCCGTTCGTGAATTGAACTATTTTCTCAGGAACTAGATTTTTCCAGGGAAAACGGCTTATACTTATACCTTTGCATTTAAAGGGACTAAATTTTAGAATGTTTTAATCAAAATCGTCGGAACCATTTTCGAGAAATTATTTTATTCACGTTTCTTCGAGAGTTTTTGGGGAGTAGCGCCCCCAAATTTGGAGCTAAAATTCATTTCTCGATTTCTCCTCGGGGTATGATTTTTCACAACATGTATGCCAAATTTCGTCAAAATCGGCCCAGTAGTTTAGGCTCAAGGCGTCTGCACAGATAGACGACAGACAGTCATTTTTTTAAAACCACTTTTTTGGAGTCAGGGGACTTTAAAACGTATAAATCCATCAAAATCTGAAAATCGAATAATCGCGCCATCACAATACTTTTTCTTTATATGAGAAAGTAAAAAAATGCTTACAAAATTTACAAAAGTTAAGGAAATATTTTGTTAAGATCAGTTGTTTTGCAACAACAGATTTTTGTGCAACGATTTATAGGGATGGATTTAGCATTGCAAACTTTTCTTTATCAATTCTAATGTTGATTTTCGGTGTTGAAAATTGTCATACATATACCTACGTAATTCCTTATCTGAATTTATTTGCATGCATGTTCGTTATCGTTTCGTTTGCTTTGTTTTCTTGATGTAGTATAATTTATATATATATATATATATATATATATATATATATATATATATATATATATATATATATATATATTGTCTCTCGCAAATTGTGTAGTGTAGCCTATTGCAGTGTGCAAAAACACGGTATTACTCTGCTGATATATATATATATATATATATATATATATATATATATATATATATATATATATATATATATATATATATATATATATATATATATATAATAAATAATTTCTTTCCTTTCATCTGGCGAATATTAAGTGGTTAATGTTTGCAAATGTTGATTTCTAATTGGCTCGTTTATGAAAACTTAAAAATGGGATTACTTCTATAAATTAATTTCTTATTCAACGAATGTTTTCAAACTATATGCTTTTATTCAAATGAATAAAAGCTTTTATTGCTTGCCGTTGTGGTAAATCCGTCAAAACAATCCGCAATTTTTGAGTTTTCTCTCATCAAACGTTACAGGGGAATACATTTTAAAACGTTTGCTTTCTCGTTTATCGAAAAAACGATTACTTAGTACCATAATGATAAGTTTTAAAGTACTTTATACAAGAAATTATTTCAAATACTTTTTTGTCTATAATCATAGCTTACTTTTATCTTACTGCACTTTAAAATCCTTTTAAAGTACTTTATACAGTACTTTACTATCGTTTTAAAGTATTTAATATAAAAAATTATTTGAAATACTTTTTTTTGTCTATAATCATAAGATTTGTTCCAACAACACTTCAAACTAGTTTGAAACTATCCGACGCGTGCGCATCGGATCACAATTGAATGTTTTTTGCTAATGCGCATGCGTCGGACAGTTGCAAACTAGTTTGAAGTGTTGTTGGAACAAACCTTATAGCTTACTTTTATAAATAAATAAATAAATAATTTTATTAAGACATATTTACAATGAACATTTTCGTTTTGATTTTATCAGAGCCAGTATCAAACATAGTTTGTTTTTTCCTCGGCTGCAAGATTTAAATAGAAGATACAATAATACTTTAGATAACAATAACAACAGTAACAAAAAGGGGGAAAAAAATTAACAAAAACCCTCTAACTTAATGGTAACTATGGTGAAGGTTAATAGAACATATAAATAAACTGAAGTATAACAATAACAAATGGTTTGATAACAATGATTAGATACATCTGAGATTAAAAATAAATAATATTGTAATTAACACATATTATATGCTATCTAGAAGTGTATGTTTGATTCTTTTATGTTTGTATTTTTTGTACCTATTTCTTAGATCACTGATATTGTAGTTGCCTATATTTTTGATTAGTTGGTTAGCCTGGTTGTCTTGACACTGCCTGAAAAATTTTTGGGTTAGCTGAAAAATAAATTGTTGAATGTCAGGAAGATTTAGCTTGGCGTGCATTTCTTTGATTCTTGTGAATATTGGGAAATTACCAATTATTCGACAGCATTTATTTTGTAGTACTTGTAGGGACCTATAGTTTGATTTAGACACGGAGCTCCAGACTGGACAGGCGTACGTAAGGGCGGGTCTTATTAATTGTTTGTAGATTATTAATTTATTGTTTTGGTTTAGTTGTGACCGTTTGCTAAATAAGGGGTAGAGACTAAATAATGTGTGTTGAATTTTATTGAGGTTTGTTTTAATGTGTCTGGAAAAATTTAGTTTTTTATCGAGAGTCAAACCTAGGTATTTGATTTGATCTTTCCATTCTATAACGGCTCCTTCAAAGTTAAGGGGTTCAGGTAGGTGGGGGCGACGTCTGGTAAATATTATCGCTTCTGTTTTAGTATGGTTCACTTTAATTCTCCATTTTTTAAAGTAACTTGTAATTTTATTAAAAGCTTTATTTAGTCTATTGACAATCGTATCTAGACGCCACGAGCTACAGTATATTGCAGTGTCATCAGCGAAAATCGAAATATCAACATTTTCAGTATTTGGGATACCCGACATGATTATATTGTAGAGGTTCGGTGCCAATATTGAACCCTGGGGCAAGCCGGAGGACATACTATAATCTTTCGAGCAAGTATTATTGTTATGTATAAAAAATTTGCTGTTTACAAGATAACTTCTCAGTACTATAACTAAATACCTTGGTAATTGCAGTTCTGTTATTAGTTTATATAGAAGGCCCTCATGCCACACACAATCAAAAGCTTTCTCTACGTCCAACGACAACATGCCTGTAAATTTATTTAAGTTGTAGTTGTCAATAATCTGATCGGTTAAGCGCGCGAGTTGGGCAACTGCAGAATGCCCCGGTCTAAACCCGAATTGATAATCTTTCAGGAAGTTTCTTTTAGTAACGTGTTCAAGAAGTCTAACATTTATTATTTTTTCTGTGATTTTACTTAGATAGGAGAGCAAACTAATAGGTCTGTAACTGCTGACCAAATTAACAGATTTGTTAGGTTTGTGTATAACAATGAGTTTTGCCCTTTTCCAGGCCGAGGGAAAATATCCTAGAATTAATATATTGTTAATTATAACAGTTAGGTAGATAATGGCTCTAAGGGGCAGGTTTTTAAGCATTAACGGATTGATTTCATCGGGTCCAGGGGATTTTTTATTTTGTATGTTTTTTATGTTTTGTTTAATTTCATTTGGACTTGTCAGTTTAATTTCTGTTTCCTCGCGAACATGGTTAGTTTGAAGATAAGAACAAAGTGTTTTGTTTACCTTGGTATTATGGTATTTTGAACACAAGTCGTCATTTTGTTTATGAATCGATTCAAAATATTGCCCGAGAAGGTTACACTTGTCTACTTGTTTGTAAGCGGTGGGGGAGTCCGGTGTGGTTTGTAATCCAGGTAGGCTACTACTTGCTCTTTTCAAAGTTTTTGCTTACTTTTATCTTACTGTTATAAGCATAGTACTTATCTTACTGCTCAATATATATATATATATATATATATATATATATATATATATATATATATATATATATATATATATATATATATATATATATAAATATATATATATATATATATATATATATATATATATATATATATATATATATATATATATATATAACGTTAACTATTGTAAGGCCAGACTCCGTTCTTAGAGTCTTGTACGACTTATGGCAATAAAAAATATTCAAATTCAAATATATTTTTATCAACAGATAAACGATTAAGTATTTTATACATTATTAAAAATTGTATAGTTTATTTTATTTGTTTATTTTTTACTTTTAATTTTTTAATTTTTTTTTTTTTTTTTTACTTTATAATTTATAATTTTTATTTATTTATAATTAATAATATTTTAAAATGTATGCAAAAAAATCAACAAGAGTTAAAAAGTTATATGCTTCATACACGATGCTACAAAAAAAAGTTTTTTTTTTTAATGTAAAAACGTGGTTCAGGAAAAATCTTACATTAAAGCTTCAGTCCTTAGGTCTAACCCGTTATTTGAAAACCATTGTGCCTTTAATCTGTTACGGCGCAGTTCAAAGGCTCCACGACACGCCCTTAGCCATATTCGTCTCGAACGACTTCTGTTTGAAATAGGTATTAAAACAGAATAATATGTTTACATAAATCGGAACTAAGTTAGGGTCATAAGACATTTCCAGGGTGACTAATGCGGTCGTAAAATTTTGTCACGCACTATAACATTACATTGACTTTACTTTAACTAGCTACTTTTATTTCTGCTTTTTAAAAAAAAAAATAAAATAAAATAAAGACCGTAAAAATCCATTTGGCATAATATATACATCACTTAAATACCGAATTACGCATGCCTGGTACACAATTTAAAAGTTAATATAATGTTTTCAAATGTTTTTTTGTGATTTGATTGATGAATGTTATATTTAAATCATCTTTAACGTACCGTAATATATTAATTTAATCATCTATGTACTGATGTTTTATTTCATCTATGTTAATTTAATAAATTATCAACTCATGATTTATTTCATGTAAATTCGTTAAATCGATAAATTACGAACTGCTTTATTGTGAAAAGTAGTTACTTTTAAAAGAATAGGAATAATGGTTGGAGAATTTCAGGAGTATGTACGCAGCGGTTGTCAGAGTAATATGGGAATGGGAAAAATTATTGATGTAGCCCGGGAGTACGACGTAGTTAGCAATAGCTGGATGTTCCTACCGGGCCATCTCTTTTACTACCCTTATTCCAAAATAATCCTAAACTATATGGAAATATTTCCTGCTTGAAATTCCACCACATCCTTTTTTTTATCGATATAACTGCATATTGTTCAATAAACTTTCTTTGACATTCAAAGTTTTTTTTGGATGTTTAACTTGAAACGTCATTAAAATATTTCTAACATATCTGGGAATCGAAACATGAATTTTTTTTTTTTAATTATTAACAAATGGGTTTATACAACCGGACTAAAGTTTTAATTGAAATTGGTCATTTTAATTAAAACTTATTCGGGTTTACATCTTGTTTTTGTCTGTTCAAGACTGTTTAAAACTGATTCCTGATTTGATAGAAAAGCAAAGTTACGGCTACGTTAATTTATTTTCCAAATAAGAAAGGCGAAGTTATTCTTAAACTCGAAAATTCTTATCTGATTTCATATTCATGGAAAGTTCAATAATTATAAATATATTCATGATGTAATATATTATTATTAAAAATACATTATTGATTAACAATTTAGCTTTATTATTAATATTGCAATTTTTTTATCTGATAATATAAAATTCTTCTTCGGACCGTTTTTCAATTCGGTATGTTTGCGAATAGACTGAACTTTTACTTTTTCACCGGTGTCCGAGACTGATAGGAGATGGGAATTATGTCCTCATCAGCTGGACCTCGGAAAAAACAAAGTTTACTTACATATTTAAAGACATTGAAAAACTAAATCCGGTTCAAAAAACACTCACAAAAGTGGTTAAATCGAAGTAAATACGTTATAAAAATTACCAAAATACATCTATGGGTTTGTTCCAACCACACTTCAAACTAGTTCCAAACTGTTCGACGCATGTGCATTAGCGAAAAACGATCAAGTGTGGTCCGATCCGCATGCGTCGGACCAGTTTCAAACCAGTTGGAAGTGTGGTTGGAACAAACCTTATATATTTCGAATGGTCTTAGTAATCATTTCACATGGTTATTAAAACATATGATTGTATGGATAGGGCGATATATCTGATGCTACTTTGTTTAATAACTTTTAAATTTCCCATATTTTCAAAAAAACTTAATTCAATTTTCGTTGGAAAGTCCAAACGATTACGAATTTAATTTATATGAAAAAATGGATGGAATCATTAATTCATCTGTGCACTTTCGGGTAGCATTCAGTTTAAGATGTTAGTTGATTTATTAATCTTATACGAGATTGTAAAAGTGGGTGTTAACCTTTCGGATTCATTTTCAAAATCAATTACGCCAAGGTTAGAAAATTGTGTATCTTTACTTTTGCTTTCTGAAATATTATCGTATATTCGATTGAAATTGAGAAAAAAAATGTTACCTGATATTAGCCGTATTAAATAAGACTGATATCCAAAGAAATATTTTACTTGAGGATTATATAAAACGTTTTAATTTTATTATTTTCATAAAATAATAATTATTAATAGTTAAATCACTATTATGAAATTTAATGGTATAGTAGTTTGTTGTTATGTCGCTGTTATTTTCTCCTGGACTATCTCAATCAGAAAAAGCTTAAGGCGTCGGCCATTGCATAACATGGAACAATTGGAAACCGTTTACGAACGAATTTGAAATTACCGATTGTAAATAATAATAAAATGAAATACCGACAGTAAATAATTAGAAAAGTTAAATTCGTGTAAAATTTATCGATAACTTATTATAAAAATATATTTAAAATATTATCTCGAACATATCCAGAAACCGTAAAATTCATACTGTTCCACTTAACTGATCCAGTGTAAAAGAAATCCATTGTACTAAAGCAATATGTTTTTCTTTTAAATACAAATGGAAACTTCTTAGCCTTGTCAACTCCCTTGTAAAGGGACGGTCTTCCAATTAGCGAAAAATTAAAAGAAACGAAAAAGTTGCAACTCGACATTAATTATACGCGAGGAATAAAGAGTGCTCAGTATGTCGACTGCGGCGCTTCTCACTTGGAAGAACTGCGACAGTCGCCATCAGCCCACGAATAATTAGATACAGCAGAGGCCCGTGGCAGGGAAACAAGTGCAGCCGTAACCGCTTAGAATCGGTAGACCGCTCTGGACGGAGAAACAGGACGGGGACCCTCGCAGCGTTCTCCGGGAACCGACCTGAGATAAACACAATCGAGAAGTTTCGACTGTAACTCGTGATACTTCGTTTTTCCTGGTTTCACCAAGTAGTTTCGACTAATTTATATCGAGTAATTATTATATTTAACAATCGATAATGATTAAGAATGTTAAATTACTAATTGGTAACTTATGTATACTTACGTAGAGAGAAACAGCCTTCGGCTCGAAGCAGCTGATTTCTAGGTTAGGTGCCGTCCTCCTCTGCTCAGCGAGGGGGGCCCTGGAGAGCGCCCCTCGCCGAAGCGGATCACGGTCTCCCGTCCGCGGCAGGACCGAGAAGGCCGTCTTCGGCTTCGGTAAAACGCCGCCTCCGCTGCTCGGGAGACCCGACGGCGACACGAAGGGGAAAACAGAATCGGGTAAGGGAAAGGACCGGGCCGAGGAGGAAAGGGAAAATCACGTGGGACGGATCGATAGGCCGGGTTGCAGGTGCGGATTCCGCTGCTCCTTTCAAGGTCAGTGGCAAAATATCGGACCGACTCATCGCAACACGATTATTATGTAAATACAGGGAGGAGGGGGCTGTGTCGGCCCTGCACGGGCCTCCCGCCCGCGTCACTCGCACACTCCCACTCGACTCGCTCCCGTCCGACTCGGTCACCGTTCCTATTCCTCTGTACCACAAAACCCAACCTGACTCCGAGGAAATCCTGACCTCTGTCCTCGCTATTTTCCCCCACACTAACCCGAGTAATAGCAACAAAAAAAAAAATCCGATAAGACGAAGAAGAAAGAAACACATGTTTCCCACCACATTATCGTCTCGCCTGTAGAGAGAGGAAAGTTAAATGCAAATTAATTTCACCGGTGCAATGACAGGACGATTTCTTGTAAATAAGTCAGGGCGGCCTGCTACTAAAACCATCTATTTACTTTACTACGACTGAAATCCTGATGCAACAGGCCGATACATTGAAACGTGAAAAACCACTAATAAATAATAGTGGTGGATATAAAGACGGCCTCGTGAGCTAGCGGAAAAGTCGGCGAGGAACTGTTACGTATTGTCATCGGTTATCTGAAATATGGGCCACTTTCCTCTAACCACACGCTCACGGCCGTAGCGATGACGTATCGCCTCTTTTTACCCCATGTACACCTCGGCTTACTTCCCCGTCAAACTTGACCCCGACCGTTTCTCAAACAGACCCCGTACGCAACCGCGATAAATTTACATCGATTTGCTCAACGTTGTTTAATTTTATTATTAATTTTTGACATATGCTATTTTTTTATTTAATTGTATTTTTTTGTGACGACAAATCACATTTTTAAAGAAAACCGAGGTGTTAATGAAATTGCCCAATTTCATTATTAGACCGGTGAAGGTCGACAACTTGTCAGCAAAACGATTAAACAGTATGAATTTAATCGTGACCGCTAGCAAAGACCGTCATTTTTAATACCCGATTCTGATAGAAACGGGGTTTTCGAAACGTTTTGACAAGAATTACGAAGGTACCTGGAAATAGGGTCGGTAGGGCGGATTGCAGATAGTGGTGCAAGGAGAGGGGGGCCGGCGGGGGCGGGAGAGGTGGACCGAGGGCGGCGGAGAGTCGGCGAGATACTGGGGCCTGACTACGGACAGCGGGGGGCCCGTAGCAGGCTGGCAGGGGGCCCGCGCACTCGGCCTTGGCCCCCCCCACCGACCCTCCTTGACATTGACACCCGCCTTCCATCGATCCACACAAACTCACACTAACCACCCTTACCTTACCTACCTGCTGTTTATCCAGCCGCATCTCGGCCTCTATCCCACATCGTGTCCACCACTGACCATGTTACATATCGTAAACGGGCCCACTTTCTCAACCGTGTAACCTGCACACTGCACATATAGTCTCGACCTGTCTTCCGTACCCGGCGTCGGTCTTAGACCTCAACACGTCTCCTATCGATCAGCTGACTTTTTTTCCAAACAAAAATAAAGCGGGGTACTGACACTGTTGCAGACTGATTTATCGTCGTTAAGGGGTGACTCTAAAGATATGTAGGGAAAATGCTGTTATTTAAAACTCACACGGTCAACTTGTAGTCAGACCGATACATGCCATTATTGTAACAATTTCTAACAGTCCAATTTCACTGGTAATTAACTAATTATCAAGTTCATGCTTGCAAAGTATCAATGATAAAAGATTTTTTTAGAGCTTTCAGTCAGAAAATCTGAGCATGGGAGAACCTGAGGGGTAATATTATTATAAGTATGATCTTTTCCAGCCACCTTAATCATCTCCACAATGAGAATTCATCAGTGTGAAACAGGTCTCACCTCTCTGGGAATCGAACTCATCACCAGTGTTTACACTCAGGTTTCAGAGGCGAGAGCGCTAACCCCTCCTCTACGCCCATCAGTGGTACTGACTGTACTAAAACTTTTCTTTTTCACTGATTATGCTTAGGTTCCCTGAGCAAGTGCTTTTCAATTCAATTCAATTTCAATTTATTTATTATTGATAAAACTACAAGAGATCATACATACATTGTTATAATACACTTTACATTTAACAATTTCAAAAATTTACTTAAGTTTTTAAATTAAGGAATTCAAAATTATTAGAATCCAATTTATTTCCAATCTACTTCACAATATTCTTCTGATTTGAACACTTTCTTGAGTTGAACTTAATTGAAATTGAAAGACAGAAATGATTTTTTTCAAATAAGGTTGTAATCATTCGAAATTATGTAAGAAAAATCATTGATTTAATACGTTGCTGGATTAATTTAAATATTCTAGCTTTAGTAAAATTATGACTATACCTTATATAATGGAACGGCGTTGACACTTATCTCACTTATTTTACACTGATGATGCAGTCACCCATCCTATCATCTTTTATTATATAACTTTCATCCAATTTATCAAATTTATGCAAATTACATATCTGGAAATCACTTTTTACGCTATTTCGGCTTTTACCCATCCTACTCAGTTACCATGATTTTTATGGAAACACTTATTAAAAGGTTAATAAATACGCCTGAAGACACTAAAGAAAGAATAAAGAAAAGTTTGTTTTGGGGGTTTTTCGAAAAAAAGTAATCTGCATATAAAAAATTTAAGTTATGTCTGTACAATGCTCAGAATTGCAAAATGTTTGGATACATATTCATTTCATGTATTCCGAAAACTAAATGCAGCTGTACAGGGTGGTCCAAAAATCCCCCCCCCCCCCCTCTTAAATTTTGAACCGTTTGAGATAAATTAATGAAACTTGGGGATCTGTACCATGTAAAGGGAAGTTTGTTTTCATGCAATCGCGCACTATAGGCAATCACCCACTTTGCCCCAAGGCCACCCAACTTCAAAATATCAAATTGGAATGTATATTTTTGTTTATGTTTTTTGAGTTTATATTTTTAGAGTGTATATGGGTGGTTGTCCCTAGTACACGAGTGCATGAAAACAAACTTCCCTTTACATGATACAGATCTCTCAAGTTCCATTAATTTATTTCAAACCGTTTAGATTTTGAAACGATATACGTGTTATTGTTTCACTATGTTTGGAAGGGTTATTCTGCTATCTTTTCCCCCCTATAGGGGGCAAAATATTGGAGATAGAAAATAAGTTCCAAGTCAAATTATATTATTTTTCACCGTAGAATGCGAATATGCTAAAAAAAAAAAAAAAAAAATATTTACTCCAATTTGAAATTTTGAAGTTAGGTGGCCTGGGGGCTAAGCGGGTGGTTGCCCATAGTGCGTGATTGCATGAAAACAATCTTACCATTATATGGTACGATACCCCAAGTATCATTAATTTATCTCAAACCGTTTAAAAGTTAAAAGGGGGGAGGGAGACTTTTGGACCCTGTATATGTCTGTCTCCGCCGGAAAAAGAAGTTAATACAGATAAGTATCTTATGGAAGGACCTGAAGTATCCTTAACTTGTTGAAATCATCCCTTCCCCAGAAAGTACAGGCAATTCGAAAAAAGGAGGGCGTTGCAAAAGGGCACAGTTATAGGGCGTATTCATCATCCAAATAAAAAATCCGAAGTTGTTCCCACCCTACCTCAATATTTTCCACTTGATTCAGAAAGTAAATTTATTCATGATTAAAGTGTCAATAAATCTTCAGGGGGAGATAACTGTTGAAGTTAATATACCTTAATTCTGTCGACACTTAATAACATTTTACTAAGTGATATTATTTTTAATTACGTGTCAAGATATTGTACAAAGTTAGTTGTATCAATTAAATTGTTTTAAACCTTACTCATAGCAAATAAAAAGCCAAAAGTCAGTCATATCCAGTATTTTCTGCAACCGAGATGTCACTGGCGCCTTATGGCAGCCAAAAAGTTGGTATTTACTATGTCTTATTACTACCATCACCTTTTTGGAGTTATAGCCTTAAATTATTCTTTTAACTTTATCTTTAAAACATTTTATTAATCAGAAACTATTATAGCTGGAGCACTGTGTTATCCAAATTTTTAAAGGTAAGCTTTTTTTCTATAAGAAAAAATATAAAACGTTTACAGAAAAGGCGCATTTAGTAAGCTTTAAGATAATGTTTTTCTTAATCTAAAATCTTCATATTTTAAGTAGGTGAAAAAAATGAGTGAAATTCAAAAATTAGGCCTAATCAACAGCTGGGATAGACAAAAATCAGTTGAATAAATTGTTAAATCTACAGATGCACCGTTATGTGCAATATTTCTTGATAGAGGTGGATAAACAGTTCATCCTGTTCCTGCACATGCATCAACTAGGGCTGGTTTGGAGAAAAAAAATCCTACAAACCTTTTTAAGGTACTTGATCCTTAAGTTTTCATTGATTAAATTTGGTTGGGAACGTCAGCAAAAGTTTTATTTCTGATGTGCTCACACTTTTACTCCTTCTAATCCTCATCAACCCCTTGATAAAATATTGCTGGTGAGCACATCAGATATAAAACTTTGGCTGACGTTCGCAACAACGTTTAATCAAAGAAAACTTTGGAATTTAGCTGGAAAATCAGCCCTATCTTAGCTGTGGTTTAGGCCTACTTTCTTTTATATCACTTATTTTTCGACAAATTTAAATATGAATATTTTAGATTAAAAAACAACATTTTATAGCTATTTAAATTGGCCAACTTTTGAAAGCATTTTACATTTTAGGCATTTTAGGTTTTTAAGATATTAAAGCTCAAAATGTTTCCGAATTTTTAAAAAATAATCATTTACCATTTTCGAACTATTCTGTGTTTTTCTCCAATGTGTGATACCGACTTATCATGAAAGAGATGTAGTTCAATAACCAAACTACGTCTTCACACTCAAAAAATTGTAATTAATACAATTGAAATGCTTGGGTTGTTCTAAAACAGTTGTCTTCAGATAATCTGGTGGTTACAAAATGACTTAAGAATTTGTAAGTACAAGCTAGACACTTGAACTTACTCGAGGACATTTGTACTCCCAAAGACATTCAGTAAACACCAGATTAAGATTATCTGAAAAAGGCTGCTTTAGATCAGCCGAAGCTTGTCGATTGTTTCAATTACAATTTGTTTTGTATAAAGACATTGTTTGGTTATTGAACTACACCTCTTTCATGATTTTCAAACGGTTTTACAGTGGGTCGAATAGAATCAGTGAAATATGAAATATATTTTCACCTATAGAATAAAAGCTGCTCCAGATATAATAGCTTTTTAATAAAAACAATTGTTTTAGAAATAATGTAGATGATTTTTTGCAAACTCAATGTAAGGCTATAACTCAGAACAGGTCGGAAAAGAGACATAGTCTTTGTCTGTACCATAATTTGGCTGCCTTTTAGGTGTTCCATTACCTCTTTAATTATTCACATCTGGGTGCAAAACACCCTGTATAAATAAGACATTATTTGTTTGTTTTGCTATTATATAATTTAAGATAAAAAGAACTTTTTATATACTACGTTTTTAAATTTTCTGTTGAATATTAAACCGATACCTAGGACACAAGTGTAAACAAACCTGGTTGCCACACGTTAATTAATTTATTTCTTGGTTTACTTTTCCATTTTCGCTGTTATTCAATGTGTATCTCTTAATAAAAAATCACAAATTTGAAACCCGTCAAAATGAAAATTGTAAATATTGGACATGTCAAAACAAATAAAATAACTTGCAGATTTTTTCCGAACTAACTTTCCATACAGCAAAATTTGCTGAAAATGAATTAAATTCTGCTGAAAGATGGCTAAAAGTATTAACATATTGCATTGTCATCGTGTTCTGAGCTATTCTAAAAGTTTCCAATGTCTAGCTACTCGGGAAGTTAGTTAAAAATCGATTGCAAGATTAGTACTGGACAAACAAACAAACAAGAAAGCAAGCTAATATAAACGTAGTAAAAAATCGACAGTATTGGTTTAAAGTTGATGACAGGCTATACTCTAAGTTCTATAATTTCCCAAGATTTATTATTTAATGAGAATAAACTTCTAAGACCAATTGGTTATCATGGTTCGAATATCTACGTCATTCCAAGTGGAACTATGACATTCTTGTTATAGATAATTTTCCGAACGTGATTTATCTGAGTTGTGTTGAGACTTATTCTTGTATTCTGTCTTTAAATGCTTTCTCCATTTGTCTTGCATGTATAGTTAATTATATCTCCGTATTAATGGGAGACAATGAAACCGATTTTGATAAAATTGTAGCTATTGTGGTGTTTAACAATAATTTAATTAAATTTGCTCTTCGGATAATATTCACAATGGTAAAGTTCCTCAAATATCGGAAAAGTGTTTGTTTCATCTACGGGTCCAGGAAAATAAGGAATAATAGGGGAAATAATTTATAAAGTTTTGAAACTTTGTGAAAACACTTTTAAGGGGTGTAGTAGTAAAAAACAGTAAAGTTCCCCCCTCTTGAGGGGGCGCGTCCCCCCTCCTCCCCCTTATGTCCAAAATTTGCTTATTTTTCACTTTTTACGCAAAACGGTTTATTCTTTGAAGAGAAGTGTTATTACCAAAATTTTTCCTCACATAATTCTGCACAAAAGAGGCCCTATGCATGTTTTAAGTGGGACATACCGTTTTCGAAATATTGTAGTTGGATAGAGATAAAACGTATTTTAGCAAACCAAGATATCTAAAAACAACACATCCGATTTTAATGAAATTGGGATGATAGGTTATACTTTGCCCATTGTTGATCTCATATAAGTTTCAACCTTCTGCGCCCATTATTTTATTCTCCACGTGCGCACAAACATACATTTATTTAGACCTATATCTTCAAAATTACTCAACTGATTATTATGAAATTTTGATGGTTTGTCGAAAGTAGTCCGCTGATATCCCCAAATTAATTTCAACCGTCTGCGCTCTTTAAATTGTGATAAATTGATAATTTAATTCATAACAGGCAGACAAAAAATTAATCAACAGACAGACAGAAAGGGAACTAATTTAGAAAATGTAAAGAGCGCAGACAGTTGAAATTAATATAAGGCTATCTGCAGGCTACTTTCGACAAACCATCCAAATTTCATAATAATCTGTTGAGTAATTTTGAAGATATAGGTCTAAATAAATGTATGTTTGTGCGCATATGGAGGATAAAATAATGGGCGATAAGAGACGATAAAAAAAATTATTGGAGCAAAATTGTAGATGTATTCAACTTGTATAGGCCTGCGATATTGTAGAAGAATGTCTGTGGGCTTGTCTTTTATATACAAATCTACAGTTTATTTAGGTACTTATTATTATAACATAACTATTTTCTTCTCTTTTGTCGTCCATTTTTTTTTTTTTTTTTTGTATTAATTTGATAATCGTTGTTATAATTTTGCTCACTAGAGTAGTTCAAACGGGTGTTAAAAGGAAGGGTTCCTATACCACTGTGTTTTGATTCAATTAGATTTGATTCAGTGGCGTATCCAGGGGGGGCATAGGCACGTTCATTCTAGAGTGGGTAAATGGGTCTTCACACAGTCAATATAATTGCTTCAATATTATTGACTAAATATTTTGAAAGACAAAATATTGAAGACCCTCCTCACATGGTCAATATATTTGCTTCAACATTTGGTCAGTTACGATTCTACATTCACCAGAGAAACACCGTACTTGCCTTGTTCCTTTTTTCATTAAAATGAATGATAGTGAATTTGATATTAATGTAATTGCTTTGGCTATGGCATTTAAGAAGAAGACCAAAAAAGTTTAGGTAAAGAAGTGGTTGGAAACTACTACTAGAACTAAGACTAAGTGATATTCCGGACGATTACAGTAATTTTCTTTCTGAGAATGGATGACAAACTGTTTAACAGTTTAGTTACATTGGTTTCCCCACTTAAAATAACAACAAGATACTGCTGTGAGAAATGCCATTTCATCAGCAGATTCACTGCCATTCGCCATTCGGCAGTGAAGGTTTCAGAATGTAAAGTGTTTTGGTAAAGATTGTTTCCACAAGTTACCACCACTAGCGCTACTGGGCAAAATGATAAAAATATTGTCAACTCTACAATTGACAATGAATGGACAATAAATATTGACACTGCTTCAATACATTGAAGGAGCTTAATTAAAAATTTAATTTATTAGATATATCTCAATTTAATTGACGCCAATCTTATTAACACAATATGCCCCTGAGTTGATCAATAAATTGACAAACATACGATATTGAAGCAATTATTTTGACCGTGTGAGGACCCCTTAACACTTTTTATTTTTTTATCACTAAATTATTATTATTTGTTTATTTTTTTTTTTTTTTGTAATTTGAAGTTATTATTTTGTTCATTTTATAGTCCTCACGTGTGTTTTATTTTACCACCTCACAATATTGTCGGGGGGACTCGAACCCGGTATCCTCTCTCTTTTTCCTTCACCACTGACATTGTATTTATGGAGTCTAAACCATAAAATGGTTAGAGGTTATAAAAACATGCGGTAGATCCTTTACTAATTTATTTCATAAAGTTGATTTAAGTAGTAAAATGTTTTTGGCATATTTGTTTGCATTTATGTTTGATTGGAAGTAATGTGGAATGTCTTGCTTGGAATTGGTCTCATTTTAGAATATGAATCTTAAGTAACATCTCCGTTGTTTATATGATTGTACTGTCTAGGAACATGGTTTTTATCCCAATTAAAGCTTATTACCTCCGTAATTCCAAGATTCTTTATGAACACGAACAAGACTCTA
Source organism: Gerris lacustris (assembly GCA_951217055.1). Lineage (NCBI taxonomy): Eukaryota > Metazoa > Arthropoda > Insecta > Hemiptera > Gerridae > Gerris > Gerris lacustris. The sequence continues at coordinate 38,477,545 of OX578285.1, read as the reverse complement.
CTTTTAACTCTCGTCTACAACTTCTAATCAAATATACTCCATGACTATTATATTCGATGCTTCTATAGATAAACACTATATTACTTACATAACTCAGTACCAAGGTAATTATAAGGCAAATTCAATAAAGAGAATTTGCTTTATTGTATCAATAGAAATTTAACCTTTCTTTTTAGTAATTTTACAAATAATATTATACATATATGGGTGATTCTAATTTAAAGTGCAATTTTCATGTCCTAGATGAATAACTGGAGCGTTTTTCACATAATTGACAGGAATTTTTCTTTATGGTAACTCAGTTAAGCTTAGAGAACAAAGCAAAACCAAGCAAAAAAATAATGCGCCGCTTAATTTTAATCGCTACAAAAATTTTCATGAAAAATTTTCATGAAAAAAACATCAAGGCGATTTCGTAACAACCGTGGCTGTCCTTAAGTCAGTTGTTCTTATTAATTTTACTCTAGCTCATACATTTATAATGGTTATTCAAAAACTTATTGGATAATTTTGAAGTAGGATCCTACCAGAATTAAAATATGTGTTAGTTATAAAAAATAATAATTTATTACTAAACGGAACTTCAAGTTAAAGTTTGTCCTTTAAAAAAATGTAATTACCGTGGCATTATATAAATGTGACCCTACTCTGGTTGTGGCAGGGAGATTTTAAGTGGCGAGAGATTTTTCCAATGCCGCAACACTGGTTTTCTAGCAACGGTTGATAGGGGATGAGCTGAACCCTTCTGTTGGGAGTTAGCGTTAATTCCGAGTGCTCTTCCAGTTACGTACCCGTTTAAACGTAATTACCGTGCATGTTATTAAAGTCTATTTTCAAAAACTTTTTAGGTTAAGTTATAGTTCTTTGTTTAGGCTTTTAAGAGTTCTATTTAATGGCGTATTAAAATTGGGTTTTTATTTTGAACTACTGACCAAAATATTGTCTTAAAGTGTAAAATGTAACAACCGTGCACGAAAATTTGTAATTCACGTGGCTAATTTTTATGTTTTAAATAAACTTAATTCCGGCCTAAAAATTTTAAAAAAATATTTCCCTTCTGTCCCGCATGCTGCAATATATCTGAAATTAGTCCGAGAACATTCCATAATTTTTTTTAAAAAGTCACAATTTTCAGTCTAAGTCCAATTTTAGATTCCAAAATAGCACTTTAAATTAGCTTCACCCATATAGCATTTTTAATAACATACAGATCATCATTACATATGATTCATATGTAATGTACCTTTTGGAACAAGAAAAGTTCCTATGACCATATATCATACTCGTTCAACAAACATGGCCTATCTAACACATACGTTGACTATAAGAATAAAGTAGTTATGGACGATCAAAATTTTAACCATATTTTTAAAAATATAAAAATGATTATTTAAAAGCTTGTATCTCGTGGTTAAATACAGCTAATGAGCAAGTGTATTAGTCATTTTAAAGGAAATGTTATGCCCTTTAAAATTACTTTGTTCTGTCTTACATAAAATACACTAAAAAATATATACACTATGGCATATAAAATGCGGTAAGAGACACAATTGAATAGAAAACATAATGAATTACCAATTAGCACTTAAATACAATTAAAAAACTTCATACTCGCCATCCTTTAAACTTAAAAGCACCTGAAAAAGTCCTAGAAAATATAAAATAGATTAGGTATATCACCATTACCGCTTTCAATGTACCGTGGTTGGTGTATTAAATAATGGACCGTAGTGCAATCGAAAGCAAATAGATTATGAATCGTAAATAATCCAAAAGCGGTCTAGTGCTTTATGCTGTATTTTTCAAATTTGATTTTCTCTGCAAGTACAGAATTTTATTTAACTTTTTCGGGTTTTGTAGATCATCCACGACACCTTTCGGCTCTTTAGGCTCGGGGTAGCTCCGCCTTTACGCCATGACCTCTATGTCGGCGTAATATTATTTTTAGGGTTTCGTAGATCATCCTCGAAACCCTTATGCTGATGGTGATGTGTCTGTCTGTCCGTCGTACTTTGGTTCATACCCTCCTAACCCCTCACTAGAGAGTTAAAATTTGAAATACTAGGGTAACTTTTTGACCCACTCTTAGAAAAAATATAGAGAAGTTAAACATTTAATATGTACGTGCGCAATGCGCAAAAATGTGCTAAGCTCATTTTTTTACTTTTAATTTTCGAGAGTGGTATCAAATGAAAGCTATCGAAGGGTAGATTACAAACATTTTATGTGTATTGTGCTTTTTAACGCCACTATTGTGTTTTTAGCCTCTAAAATTTCACCCCCAATAAATATCCCTCCTTCAACCATCCTATAACGTTATCATTAACATCCCTGGTGCTACAGCTTTTGAAGTTCCTGGGCCTGCAACAGTCTGTCTGCAGAGGTCCCTGTCCTGGGCCACAGTCCTTCATCTTGTGACTCCTATGCGTCTAAGGTCGCCCTCCACTTGGTCTCCCCATCTCAGCCTTGGGTGTCCTCTTAAGTGATTTCCCCCCAGATTGCCTTTATAAACCTTTTTCACCACTCTTTCCTCAGACATTCTCTCTACGTGGCCAATCCATCTTAGTTTACCTTTACGAATGTCACTGACCTAATCAGGTCTTCTATACATATCATATTATATTTTAGCATTGTTCCGTCTTCTCCACCGATTCTCCTCACACACTGGGCCATAGATACGGCGCAACACCTTTCTTTCTCAGCGGTGTAACAATTCCTCATCTCTACAGTGTCCATGTCTCTGACCCGTAAAGGACTACTGGTCAAATAATGGTGATGTAGACACTTACTTTGGTATCTCGGCTAATGATCCTGCTTTTCATTAATCTTAGCAGTGAAAAATAGCTTCTGTTCCCAGCCGCTATCCTAGTTTGATCCTCCTGTGTGACGCTGTTGTTACTACTAAATTGTGAGCCAAGATACCTGAACTGATTTGAATCCTTGAACCAATCTTCACTTAGTTCTACCTGAGCCTGAGGCACTACGTCCCTACGACTCATTAGCATGTACTCTGTTTTCGTTTGATTAATCTCCAGGCCTCTTTCACATGCTACTTGCTTTAGCTCCTCGTATCCCTCATTCGATGATCTTTTGGATCTTGCTAATAATCCGACATCATCTGCAAAAGCAAGAATTTGAAGTTGTTCGGTATAGAGGGTTCCTCCGGTGTTTGAAGGTATTCTTTTTATTAGGTATTATCCTATAACGGCTAGTCCTAAAATTATAAAATAATTCACGCTAATTCCTTATCATGGGGCGATGAAAATTTCCCGAAAAAAATTTACAATTCTTATATATTGCAAATTTTGTGTGCGCACATGCAGTGAGCCAACAAATGTATGTTTAAAAAAAATTTTGAGTGGTATTTCAAATGAAATCTACTGATAAGTAGATTACAAATACAAATAAATAATTTTTAAAAAAAGCCTTTGTTTTTGCCTTTTTAAGTCGAAATACCCCTAAAAAATCCCCCCCCCCTAACCACCCTATAACGGCTTGTCCTAAGATTATGAAATAATTCATGCTAATATCTTATGGTGGGGCGATGAAATTGTCCAGAAAACATTTGATTTACCTTTTCGTTATTACCGATAAAAAACATTGTAACCCCCGGGGGGGATCAAACCAGGACTACTGCACTCCTTGATTTTATTTTCACTTTCTCATATAAAGAGAAAGGAAATTTGATTGTGAGATTTTGATGGATTTACACGTTTTAAGGTCCCTTAAGTCCAAAATAGTAATTTTTAAAAAATGTCTGTCTGTTTTCTGTCGTCTGTGCAGAGACGTGGAGCCTAAACTACTAGGCCGATTTTGACGAAAATTGGCATACATGTTCAGAAATATCTCTAACCACCTCTATATAGTAATTATATAAATAATACATGTTAATACCCCGAGGCGAAATCGAGAAATTAATTTTAGCTCCAAATTTGGGGGTGAGCTCCCCAAAAACTTTGAAGAAACATGAAAAAAAATATTTCTCGACAACGACTCCGACGATTTTGATTAATAAGTTCTAAAATGCCCATTTCAATACGAATTTAACGATACAAGCCATTTTCTGAGTTGTGTTGGACCATTTTTTTTTACTATCATATAGGGGGCGGGATGGGGAAATGATCAAATGTTATTTCCGAATATAATAACCTATATGCTTAATAGCCATACGATACTCTAAAAAGTACTTCACTGTGATTTTTATAATATATATATTATATATGTATTTATTTTTTTGTTACTAAATTTAATTATTAATTATTGTGTTCACAGGATGGTACTAAACGAATCTAAGAAGCACATGAATGGATATAAATGAAAAAAATAGAAAAAGGATATGATAAGGAATGGATATGATGATTCATTAAATTCCTTATATTTTTATTTCAATATAATATTTTTTTTTAATTACTGTAAATAGAATTTTTTATCTAGACTTTCTTCCTTAAAAGTAACGTGTCTCCACTAGAAACAAATAGATTTTAACGTGTTTTATCTTAATGTTTTATGATGAGACTTGTTCCTTCACTACCGTTCTTTATACTATTTTATCGAGGATTCCTTAAAACTAACGTTCCTCCACTAGAAACGAATAGATTTTAACGTGTTTTATCTTAATGTTTTATGATGAGACTTGTTCCTTCACTACCGTTCTTTATACTATTTTATCGAGGATTCCTTAAAACTAACGTTCCTCCACTAGAAACGAATAGATTTTAACGTGTTATATCTTAATGCTTTATGATGAGACTTGTTCCTTCACTATAACTGAATCGATTTGAATGTTTTCCTTTGATTTCTGTGACTAAGATTACCACATGACATTCTTAATAATTAAAACCAATAAGATCAGTAAGTCGATCTAATCCTTCAAAGCTCCGAAAACAGTTTTTTTTTTTTTCTTCTTCTTCTTCATTTTCTCTCTTTTAATCTGAATCTGCCCTCCTATAATTCGTTCGTTTTTAAATAATAATTTGAGACACACTGTTGTATAAATAAAGCTTCAGTCTACATTGATGGTTTTAAATGTATTGAGGATTGAGTTAAAAATATTTACCTTTCGTGTTGAAGCCCCAAAGAATGGGATTTCGTTATAAAAAAAAAATATTTTACTTTATCTTCTCTCCTTGTAGAGCGTGATAATAAATAAAAACTTCAGCTCTCTTTGTATTTAAACAAAGGATACAAAGTTTACCTAAATAGATCATAAATCCTTGAACTTAGAAATACATATGGGTTTCATTAAATGGGATTAATTTCCATTTACCGAAGTAGAATTCCAATATATACCAATATTTAAATATATACCAGATAACTCCGTGACGCAAGACCCGGTGGATGTCCTAGGCCTACCAAATGACTTATCTATATATATATAAAATAAAAGTTTTGTCTGTATATTGGTCAGAATTGAAAATTTTTTGGATACTTTTTCATTTTATACATTCCAAAAACGAATCCGGCCTTAACTTTTTTCATGAATGTGTGTCTGTCGCCCCAGCCCGACTTTATAGGCGCAACATTTTTTTCAATTTCTTTTTTTATATTATAATATAATAGTGTATTGTATACCCTAAGGATTGCACTACTATTACTGGATTAGGGAGGGGGGACTGCAGGCTGATTTATTTTTAAGAAAAATGAGCACACTGATAATCTAAATGCAGTTAATGGCATTGCTTTATTTGTTTATTGATTATTGTTTCTGTTTTGAATTATATAAGTTTTGTATTACATAAAACCCCTAATAATTCTTGAACTTATGTCGGCGGGCTGACGACCCTTTGTTGGAAGTTTAAAGAAAAGATATTTTATTACTCCTCGTTTACAATAACCCTTATATTTATTTTTATCAACGTTTCAAGTATTCGTTTTTATCATTTCCTAATATAGACCAATATATAGGTAACCTGAGAGGGGTCCAGCTTGCATTAATTAGGGTAAACGATTTTTTTTTTTTTTAGGCTTGTTTTGTATAGTAAGAGGAGCAAGAAACCAAGTTTGCGACCTCGAAAGCCCTGGGGACAACTTTTAGTAGACGAAAAACATCGCAATTTTGGCACTTTTTTTTAATATAACATATAAACGACGCTGAAATCAGGAAATTGCATTCTCTCCGAAATAAAAGTAGACAAATTTCTCTACAAAATGCACTAGTCAAACCTAATTTTATGTTATCCAAAATATTTCTACAGGGCTTTGAAGTTTGACAAAATTATTAAAAAAAAAAAAAAAAAAAAACAACAACAGGATTTTACTCATTTTATTACATTTATATAGTCTATTATGGTTCCCATTATATATTTTTATGATGTTATATATACACATGTGTGTGTATGTAGGTATATATATATATATATATATATATATATATATATATATATATATATATATATATATATATATATATACATAGATATACATATCATCCATATAACATCATAAAAAAAATTAGTAAAATCCTGTTTTTTTTAATAATTTTGTCAAACTTCAAAGCCCTGTAGCAATGGTTTAGGATAACATAAAATTACGTTTTACTAGTGTATTTTGTAGAGAATTTTGTCTACTTTTATTTCGGAGAGAATACAATTTCATGATTTCGGCGTCGTTTATGAGTTATATTAAAAAAACTCAAAAAAGTGCCAAAATTGCGAGGTTTTTCGCCTACCAAAAGTTGTCCCCAGGGCTTTCGAGGTCGCAAACTTGGTTTCTTGCTCCTCTTACTATACAAAACAATCCTAAAAAAAAATCGTTTACCCTAATTAATGCAAGCTTGAATGTATCTATATATTGGCCTAATAATATTCCTTTATTCTTATGAATTTATCGATATCATTTTATTATTCTTACTTTATTTAATTGAATTGTTTTATCTACGATTGATACGAAATATAATCATTGTATCTCTGTTTAGATGCGTAAAAAGTGATTCTTTACGTACTTGTATTCACTGCGCATGCACGTTTCATAATTCCTCTTTTTCCGCCCTAGTGCGGTAAAAAAGAAGAATTTTTCGCCTTAACGCACGATTACCGAGTTTGTTTACATTTAAAAAAAAAAGTAATTTGCTGTTTGTTTAATTAAAGTAACTGTTTATATCGAGTTTTTAGTGAAAAACAATGATTGTTTTATGTCATTATGACGAAAATATTAATAATACGCCTCCCGAAAAAATTAATTCAGCACAAAACAACTAATGAATTAATGTCATCTTTATCAAAAGAGAAATACGAACATACATACAGGAAGTTTATCAAATGTTTTTTCTTTATTTATTATTAAAATCCAACAATAGCATATAAAATGCGGTACGCAACTCGTGCGAAAACTGCATTTTGCTTTGCTCGTGTGGTTTTACTACCCTCGCTGTCGCTCGGGGCAAACTCCACACTCATATGCAAAATGCTACTTTCCGCACTAGACGCGTAATGAACTATTAATTCCATTTAACTTACTTAGATATTACGTTTTTTTGGGGGATTATTGTTTAATTTATGTCTGCATAATTTCTAAGATTTTTCGTGACCCTAAAATATTTTGGAGCGACCATAGAGAGTTGGGAAACGTAAATACCTAAATCCAGGTATTTAAATACTTATTTAGGTATTTAAACGTAATTTAGGGTGTTGGGTGCCGTATATGATTCTTCCGTGCGTTCCAACACTGTTTCCTCTTTTTCATTGCACATAACAACATTACTGCAAATATTGTACGATACAAAATTTCTTGAAAATTAATTTATTTAGTTTAATTCCTCGTCATCACTTTCCACGTGTTGCTTTAATACAATACTACATTTTTGTGTTTATATAAAAATATGAACCTATTGATTTCACTACAGGATTTTGGTTTTAGGTGATATTTCTGACTTAATGTAACTTTTGAAAAAAAAAAAAAAAAACTAACTAGCCTATCTTGTAGGACTTGAAGTGATGTAAATAGGCTTTGTTTTAATCCAACCTCACCAGCGCTGTCTAGTTCCAAAAATGGTGTTTTTGATAGTGTACCCTGTCATCACGAGTACCTTTTTACGTAAAGACCAAACCGAATAAAAAGTACCCTATATTGTAGGGCTAGAAGTGACGCAGATTGGTTTTGTTTCGATCCAACCTCTCCAGCGCTCTCTAGTTCCAAAAATGGTGTTTTTAATAGTGCAAGTGCACCCTGTTATCACGAGTACCTTTTTACGTAAAGACCAAAGGAGGACACTTTGGAGATAGTACTTTAGTCGAAACATTTTTCGATCCAAACCCTCCTCAAGTGGAGTTATAAGCCTCGAATGTTAAGTGATATTCAAATTAATTTATATTATTTTTATTTTTAGGGGTTCATTCATACATTTTTAGATGAGGGGAGTCTCTCCTCTACCCGCTTTTTTTTTAGGCGGAGAGGGTTTCCGAGTTGGGGAGGATCTAGTTGTTTTTTTTAAAAAAAATCTTTTCCCATGATTATTTACTTTGATGAAAATTTTATTGACCTAATTCAGAATCTGGGGTGTTCATTAAAGACTAAATAAATAAATAAATAAATCGGGTACGGGGTACCTCGGAACTTTTCCTCACTTCGGAGGCCACTAAAATGGACTCTCTTGCTCATTATCATTTTTCAATAAAGAATTATACACATTATTTTTATTTATTTTATTTCATTTATTTAATTATTTGAATGTTGGTGGTATTTTGACCTAAAAAAACTAAAGTATCCCACTAATTAATAATTATGTTCTGTTCACTTATAACTTTTAAACTAATTAATGGAATTTCATCGGGTTTTTTATAATTGTTCCTTATTTTTTACCGGTTCCAACGATATGCTATAGCTATATGTTAAAAACGTATTTATTCTTTTGCTATTATTAACCGTCAAAGTTTCAAAATTCAAAAATCGATAACTTTAAAATGGCGACCAATATCAAAATGAAATCTGGTGGATTTGTTTTTCATAAAGAGAGATACATTCCTGCCAAATTTCAACTCGATCGGACCATTTTCCCACTTTTTACGATTTTTTTTCAAGTTTTGCTTACTCAACAAACTGGGTTCAAGATGGCGGGAAATGTTGATTTTTCCGGGCAGTGCAACTACGTGTAAGGACTGATTTTTGTACCAAGTTTCAACTCTCTAGCTTAAAAACTGTGGGAGTTATGCGTGACAGAGACAGACAAACGCACAGACACACAGACAGACAGACTGACATCCAGCTAAAAACCACTCAAATTGTCTTAAAATTGTCAAAACGGATTATCCGTTGAAATCTCGATTTTGGAATTTTTGGATGAAAACAATACTTTTCCTATATACCTTCGGAGAAGGTGAGGAAGCGTAAGAAAAATCTTAAGTAATTATTACTGACCTTTCCATAATATGAACTCCCCGAATTCGGTATTCTACGTAATTCCCATTTTTTTTTAATTCCTTTTTCCTCTTTACTTTTACCTTGTTTCACCTCTGTTATCAGTGATGTGCAAGATATGAGGTAGGGATTTAGGTATCTATATTCATATGGATTTTACATTTTAAATATCATTAAATACTTTCAATATTCAAAGTTGAAATATCTTTCAAATCAGCTAATTATGTAATAGATTTAATTTTATTATACATTACTACATTTATTTATTATTCTTATCTGCTTTTCGTTTTATTTATTTATTCTATTTTATTTTTGCTTCGTCTATGAACTGTCAAATTAGTTAGTACATTATGAAAATTTCGATAAGATAGATTTCGAAGGACAAAGAATCTATATTGGAAGTCCGTAGTGTGAATTTTAATTTAGAAATTGTTTTTAATTTTAAGGATTATATTGTTTAGGAGGAATCACTATGCGTTAATTTTTCTGGATAATAATAGAAAAGTTACAAGCTGTTATACATAGCTAGGGTTACCATACGTCCGGATTTCGTCCGCACAGTTCGAATTTTAAACATATGTCCGGTTTTGCGTCCGGATTTTAAGAAAAATCAGAAAGCTAAATGGGCTTCCCTACCAAAAGAAGAAACCCCAAAAATTCATGAGAAATAGAAATAAATATTTGAAGAATTTTTTTAGAAGAAACGTCTCTTTTTGAATATATTTCAAATAGTAGAATTCGCCATGTGTCTGCCTGGTACTTGGGCTCCCTCTGAACGTATTTTTTCAATGATGGGGTATATATGGACGCCTGTAAGACAATAATTATTTTTGTTAGTTGTAAAAGAGCTTCTTAATATTAAAGAAAATTCTATTATGACATGGTCTGAATTCCACGACAAAATCACAAATGACACCCTCTTCAAAGGACAATTAGTTCATCTGAAAAGTATGATGTACCCAGTAGAGACTAGCTAAAGTTGAATATGATATTAATAAATTAAGTATTAATAAGTAAATATTAATAAATAAATATAATCAAATATTATATTAATAAATATATATAACGTAATTATGTATTTGTAACTTATTTATTTTCCCCATTTCACAAAAAAAAAAAAAATAAGGTATATGTAAAGAATACCACCCTCCCCCCCCCCCCCCCCCCCTCCCCGGAGTTCCCTCTGTCTGGATCTGGCCTTCATAAAATATGGCAATCCTATACATAGCTATTATAATCATGTTAAAATTATCATTATTTAAAGACCTATAATTTCTTTTGTGGTACATATCACAAAAGAAATTATATCAGATCATAGGAGGCTGTGATAGGAGTATCACAGCCTCCTATGATACTTGTTAAGTATCATAGGAGGCTGTTTAAATAAGCCTCCAATTATACTTACAATAGAACTGCCCAGTCCCAGTTCAATGGCAATTATAAAATTCTTGTACGAATTTAATTGCTTAGCCAGAAAGAACAAATTGTTTAGGAATGCCAGTTGGAAGGACTGCTACAACATATACAGGGTATTTGGTCGAAGATGTAACAAACGAAGAGGGCAGATTCTACCCATCATTTGCAACCAAAAACACTACATATTCCATGGGTCAATTCTCAATAATTTTGCCACAATATTTTTTTATTTTATTATTTTCCAAGGTACATACAACCATTTTACTCTAAAAAAAAATTAGATCGCTGCTCCTAGGTGATAGAGCTGAAATAGAGGTACCGTTGAAAAGAGGAGAAAATTTCAGTTTAGAAAATATATATTTTAAATGCCATAAAGGGGCAAAACATATGCCTAAATTTAATTTTACTGTTAATTTTATTTAAAAAATTTGAAATTTATTTTTGTATTAGCCTGTAATGGCATTACAGCAAGTGTTACAGTTCACCAAATTTCAGTAAAACTTCTTCATTTATTCCCCTTCAGTTTGAGAACCCTAACACCATCAATTAATTCGCAATTTTTTTGAGCTATGATCGAGTTTTTGTGAAAAAAACAACGTCAAATTAAAGAGGACCACAGACCTTACTGTTATGATTGACCTATGGACTATGTAAAAGAAAATTTTAACTCTTATGATATTTGTCCGGAATGTAATTTATTATTATAAAAATATGAAATAACTGTTTCCACAGAGTGCGTTTAATTTTTTAAACAATATGTATTAACCTTCTTATTTTTATTCTTTAACGTATAATTACATTTAACATGATTAAGTTTAAAAAAAAAAAATTGAAATTCAATTTTTTAAGTTTTTGGTAGTTTTCATACTACGGAAAGTTAAATTTTAATTTAAATCAAATTATAATTATTATTAACTACGGGAAACAGACATAAAAAAAAAAAAAAAAAAAAAAAAAAAAAAAAAAAAAAAAAAAAAAAAAAAAAAAATTGGTATTTCATATTTGAGTAGCTGAATTCCAAAAGCAGCTATATCCACTTGCATTTCTTTTTTTGCAAAGCACGAAAAAACCTCTAACAATTCACTAAATTGAGTTATTAGGTTAATTTAAAAAAAAAAAATCAATAACTAATAATTCACAGCCTATAATCTCAGGCTATTATTTTCTTTTTAATAAACAAAAGAAATAATCACGTAGCTGGTTTTGTCACAGTTTTTGTTTTTAGCTACTTTTGCAACCAAACCCTCCACCATGTTGGATTGGTGTGCTGCAGCAAAAGCAGTTATATCCAATAAATTAAGCAGTTATAAACTATTATTTTAACTATTTAAACTATTATTTATTCAGTGTAGCCACTATAATATTTTTTGTTTACTTTTTTCTCTTCTATCATATTTTTTTCTGTTTAAAAGAAGATAGAAATGTGTAAAGAAGGATATAGATTATAGATGATTTTGCAGCCTTACTCAGAGTAACTCTATAATGTGTACATAGGATATAGCCGCTTTTGAATCCGAGTACAGTAGGGATATAGCTGCTTTTGTAACCGCACTCATATTTTAATCTAGATTTTAATAGGTTTATAATTTATTTTGGAACTGATTGACTGCAGAACCTTGTAGAGCTTTAAAAAGAAACAATCCAGGGGTACCAATATCTCCTTTTTATTTTTTTTTAATATAGCTGCTTTTGGAATTCGGCTACTCATTTTTATAATAATAAATCATATTCCGGACAAATATCATAAGATTTAAAATTTTCTTTTACATAGTCCATAGGTCAATCCTAACAGTAAGGTCCTCTTTAATTAAATGTAAAAAAAAAAATCCTTTCATTCGTCTCACTAATTAGGGTAATAATAACAATTAAAACAGTCCTCGCAGTAACGTGTAAGGTGGTCTGTACGCCATTTGACGGTCGTTTCTTTTACAAAAACTCAATCATAGCTCAAATAAAATTACATATTAACAGATGGGTGTTAGGGTACTCAAACTGAAGGGGAATAAATGAAGAAGTTTTACTGAAATTTCTCAGTTTTACTGAAAAATTGTAGTAATTGATAAAATCATATATTTATTAATACGACTATTTGACCTGATGGATTTTGAAGAACCGACCAAAAAATTCCAACAAAAATCCAGTGTCTCGAATTTCTAAGGCTCCTTAGAGTGGCAATTCTTCTTCTAATGTCTCGAACCGTATAATTCATAACGACCTTCACGTTCCTTTTCCTCCAAGACCTTGCTTCCATCCGATACAAATCCTTCCTCTCCGAACTCATCCTAACCCCAGTATAAATCGTATCCTTTCCAAACATATCCTATGGCAATTCTAGACAAGTCTAAACCACGAATTTCCTTTCATCCTCTTGGTCCTTCATCCAAGAACATAGAAATAAATTAGAATTAAACACATTAATAAAGTCCCCTCTTTTACCACATCAATTACTAATGGTAAATGTTTCATATTTGATACGCATCTAATAATAATAAACAGGTCAAGTGTGAGCTAGTCAACACACAGCGAGGGTCCCACTGTATAGTTTAAGTATTGATGGTGTTTTTTAAAATGCTAAAACGCTTCTTTGAACTATCCTAGGGGCCTGATATTCTCAAAACATAAACAAACTTCCGATAAAGTATTTGTTTGCCACTGAACCGGACTACAACCATATAAATACATAGAAAAGACCATAATTATAAAAAAACGTATTTTGTCTATAAAAAATAAAATAATATTTTTTTCGAAATTTCCAAAAAGTGGTATCTTTACTTTTGGTCGAAGAATGTTCAGGAATTATTTCAGATTTTTTGCACTTCACATAAGCGAGATAGAGGGGGGGGGGGACACGTTTCACAGCCGCTTCAAACTCGCCTACGCTCGCCCTATCAAAGTTATAACCAAAGAATTATATATTTTTGTAATCAGCGCGACGTACCCTTTCATATGACACCCCTCACAGTGTCGAAAAAAAATAAAAAAATGTTAACCCTAAGTTTTTTTCCCTAATTTTTTTGAAAAATCTTTTTTTTAAGTCGCTATATTTTTAAAATATGTGGGTAGGTACAAGACACATACATGCCAAATTTCAAAGTGATCGGACGAAAGATGTAGCCGTGAGAGCAGGCGACCGGACGGACGGACAGACACACGCAGGAAAATATAAGGGTCCTTGGATTTGCCTACGGACCCTAATAATATGAAATCGATATTATTTTACACTTTTTTAATCACTTATCCTATTAAAAATTATGATTATTATTTGTTCAGACTAAAATCGCTCATTATCATCTATTTTAATTGATCTTAAATTCAACATTACAAAATTTGAAGCTTGGTTTTGAAGATAATTAATTCTACAACCACAAAAAAGTCTACAGCCACTTTTGACGCAAATAATAATAAAGGAATACAATTTTTATTCGAGCCATCAGGGGTGATTAATTAGTATTTTTTTTTATTTTAAAAATGCGATATTTCATCCCTTTATTGTGATATCTTTAAATTAAGCAAAATGTTTTATTTTATTATTAGGTGCAGTCATTTTTTAAAAATTATAATATATATAATAAAAATAATAATAAATAAATAGGTTGTGTGTGAAGTCATGTAAAAAGGGTTTCGTTAGTATATTGTGAACATGAAATTAGTTATTATAAGGGGGGGGGGGGGGGCACACAATATGTTGTGTGAAGTCACGTAAAAAGGGTTTCGTTAGGATATTGTGAACATGAAATTAGTTATCATAAGGGGGGGGGGGGGCACGCAATGTGTTGGTGTTTTTGACAATATGGTATGAAAAAGTAATCTCTTTCCGCAAGTGATATGTATTTTTGTAATCTACTCTTCAATAACTTTCATCTGATACCCCACTCAAAACTTTAAAAAAAATAGTTTTTCCCCGTGGTAGGAGTTATCTGCCACTTTTGATTTGAACAGCTGGTAATTTTGAGCTCGCTATATTTTTCCTGTGTGCGGTGCGCGTCAAAACGATATTTAATACAGCAAAGTTTTATGTTTGTAACTCTTTTGATTCAAAAGTTATTGGAACCGTACAAAGTGACAGACAGACAAAGGAACGAAACTATAAAATAATATAACTATGAAAATTTATCATAAAAGAACTTCTCCTCGGGGTCGAACCCGGGAATCGAACCCGGCCTCTCTCCGTCCGGTTTTAAAGCTGTTTTCTCAGGAACTAGATTTTTCCTGGTAAAACGGCATACATCGTTAGATTTGTGTTTAAATGGAATACATTTTAGAATTTTTAATCAAAATCAGCGGAATCGTTTTCGAGAAATAATTTTTTTGGGGGGGGGGTTGTGTCAAGAGTGTCAAGAACTCCTTCTGAACTTTTAAATTTTCAAATCCTTTTCCTTCTCCCTCCATATATTGGCCCCTATAAGTCAAAATCTAAAAAAAAAGTTTATGTTCTGAGGAGTAACCTTTTCTAAAATTTAAAGGTGTTGCTACGTAGGTAACTTCTTACTAAAGAATGCTGGCCTTAATCACCCTAATTTTTACTTCCCCCTTTAATTATACCTCTTAAGGTAAAAATACTTTTTATACCCCTTGAGGTAATATTAAAAATTATACCCCTTGAGGTAACATACCTTTATTGAACACCTGTATGTCATATTAAGCTACATTTTTACTACGTTTTTATTAGCTTGCTTTCTTGTTTGTTTGTTTTATTGTCCGGTACAAATCTAGCAATCGTTTTCTAACTAACTTCCCGAATAGCTAGACATTTGAAACTTTTAGCATAGCTCAGAACACGATGACAATGCATTATTTTAATACTTTTAGCCATCTTTCAGCAGAATTTAATTGGTTTTCAGCAAATTTTGCTGTATGGAAAGTTAGTTCGGAAAAAATTCGCAAGTTATTTTATTTGTTTTGCCATGTCCCATATTTACGCAATCTTCATTTTGACGGGTTTCAAATTTGTGATTTTTATAAATAAATAAGAGATAAACATTGAATGACAGCAAAACAGGAAATATATCGATTATATTATTCCAAATATATCGATGGCACGGTTTAGATTTGGTGTTCGGGAGATCCGTTGTACGAAGATTTGTCCTTTTATAGGTTTAAGATCAGCTCTCTAGATGGTTGTCATTTATGTGAAGTAAATAAATTCGGAACTATTTTTTTTTTTTTCTCTAACATAATATATTCTATAACAATAACAATTATATTATCAACATTACATACGATTCAAGAGAAAATTTAAAAATGCAGTATATAAAAAGTTCTTTTTATCTTGAAATTATTATATATTTCAAAGCTAAAGGATTCTGAATATAGGACCAACTAAAAAATATGCGCCATTTAGAATTGAAATACCGTATCAAAAATTCCTTGCTTAGTGGACGAAGGGGATTTACCTTTTAAAAATAATTGTAGCCGCCATCTTGAATATGAAAGCTAAATTGTAAAATCTCTTAGGAACTTGCATATTTCATAACATGTGACTAATTTCAAAATTTCTAGTTAAATTTTTTCTAATGTCGTAGTATAGTGACTCAAAATTTTCCTCCATTTTGAATTATAATAGCGGAAAAAAATTCTCAGGTTTTCAGATGGACATATTATCACCAAAGAAACTCCCTAACCCCCGTTTTTAGTTTCTGAGATTTATTAAAGAAATATATATGGCCACCATCTTGAATTTAATCAGCAGTTTAAAAAAAAAGTTTACTATTGTCAGTGACCCTATCCAGCCCGGCATCCACTCTTATGTAGTGGTCAAGGATATTTATAGGCAGATTCAGCAGTTTCATCTGAAACCTTAGAGTTTTAGCACTAGCTGCTGATCTTGACGATAGGAAATAGTTCGCTGCTTTTAAAAATTTCGGGGAGAAGGGTACTCCGAGGTAAATATACTGATACTACGTATTCGATAGCATTACCTTTCTAATATAGTTTTTCCATTGTATTCATTTTCCCATCCTTACTTTTGGTTTTACTTTTATTCATAGTAAGAGCGTTGTCTTTGCATTAAATATTTAAAGCGCCTAATGTCTTGTTCGCATCTGCTTGAGCTAATACGATTAGGACGTCAGTGAACATGATAAGTATAATATATCTTGTAGGGCCAAGTGGAACTCCTGTTGCTCCTCCATCCCAGAGATACCAATCAATATCCAGCACAAACAGAGAAAATAACAGGGACTAGATGCTTCACCCTGCATAACTCCCTGAAAAATTATATTTAAAATATGGTTTATAATTTGTATTGAACTATTTTTTTCGTTATTTTTGTAGTGCTTAGTCTTAAATTAATTTATGGAATATGTACGATTAAGAAGAAGAAAGAGTTTTATTTATAATTCATCCTTAATAATAAGCTTTTTGATTTAAAAGTTTATCAAAAGATAGCATCGGGTAATTGGCACATGTGAAGATCTAAAAGTATCTTTAGCTTTCCTTGGTTTTACAAGCATAAAAAGGAGAACCCTTATGTACTTATACTACCTTTTTCATATCAGATCATTGATATAATTGATAAATAATTTGTATTAAACATTTATAGTTTTACAATTAACTTTTTTTAATGGTAATTTTTGTTTTAATGCTACATTTTTATAAAAATGGCAAAGTTATGAAACACTAGAAACAAGTCAGCCGATAAAAAAAGGCTTTTAAAATAATTATTTTAATTTAAAACCATTTAATGTCTACTCTGAAATTAAGGACAAAAAAACTGGATTTGTATTATTTTTGGCACTTCTTTAGATTGTTACTCCCCTTTAAAAAACCAGAGGGGGGTAACAATCTAAAGAAGGTGTGGGCAATGTTTTTCTTTAGACTGTTACTCCCGTTATAAAAACAGAAGTGTGATATTCCTTTGTCACAATGTACATTGGGCTAAACATCACTTTGCCTTAATAGTTATTTAGTTAATGTCCTTTATACTCTAAAAAAAACATAGGGGAGTAACAGAATAAAGAAGCGCCAAAAATAAAGTGCCAATAAGTGCCTTATTGGTTGTTTTTTTTATATTTACCTATACGATAACCTGGCATTCTTTAAATAAACAGTTCTCAGTTGATTGTCGAGTAAATTCAAATAATATATTTGCAGATAATGAAAGGTTACGTCGTGCCAAAAAAGATGGTTCGGTTGTAATGTTGAAGTGCAGAGCTAAGCATCGATTAAATGAAAGAAGACTACAAACGAGAAACGACGACTGTTCTACGAACATAGGGTGCCTTAACATAGGCCCCCTCGCTCTCCTGACCTTTCCATCTGCTTTCCTGTAGGGCTATTTGATATCTAGGGCGAACCCACGCTCCACAAGTCTTGAACATTAAGTAGTTTAAAAGAGGCCGTCACGCAACAAATCGACCGTAATTGTCGAACAGAGTCATAAACGATTTACATAAAAAGGTCGAAAATTATACTCAAGACAACGTCCGGCATTTCATGTATGATGAAGGTAATTTTTCGCTCATAACCATCTCTTTTTCTAATTTATCCGAAAACAATCTGAGTTAAGTTTATTTTGAGGATTTCAGTTTACACAGGGTGACCCGCGATAAAATGTCATAACGAAAGTGGCGGATTCTATGGGTCAAATTCAACAAAAGATGTCGAGCAATAGTTCTCGAGATATCGATGTATTTCTTTTTTTAAAGTGTTTCACGGAAATTTTCAAAAAATTCCTAATATCTCAATAACTAAATGAGATAGAGTAATTAGGCTAAGGAATCATTTTAAAGAGCATAAAAAAACCTTTCAAAATCACTAATTTATTTTCAAATTATCATCTGCTAAGCATCTTTTGAGTCCTCTTACATTTGAGAATTTGGATTTTTTTAAATTCGACCACGAAATTCCTGAACTTTCTACTCTTAATTGAGTGATGTTAGATTTCAGGAAACACTTCTGCTTTTCATAAGCTTTCAAATGGTATAATTAAAGTTTAAGATCAACAAGCTAGTTATTGAATTATGGTGGATTGAATGTTAGCAGACGTGAAATTTTTCGGTCAGGATCACAAGTAATTTTGTTGTACAAAAGCAAAAAAGGTTTCCCTGAACGAAACCACAACTCTTCGGGGTTTTCGAGATATTCGTAAAAAACATATAAAACGTAATTCAACAACATTCTGCTTCTGAATATAAAACACCATGAAAAAAAAACCTTGTAGATAAAATAATTTTTCGTTGACTGATATCAATCCCAGCTCTGTTCGACAAGCCCCTAATTTTTTTTTTTTTTTTTTTTTTTTTATTTTTTTATTTTTTTTTTTTTATTCAATCTATTAAGGTGATCTCCATCAAAGCTCAATTTTAAAATATTTTGATGCAGAGAGCTAAATTAGTGTAATTCGTCTCTCTACAAGATTCCATTTAAAAATTTCGATCCGCCATTAATCAAAAACTAGTTCGTTGATCTTAAACTTTAATTATACCATTTAAAATAGAACTATTGAGAAATGGGCATATGCTTACTCGACATTTTTTGTTGCATTTGACCCATAGAATCCGCCACTTTCGTTATGACATTTTATCGCGGGGGTCACCCTGTATATTAGAACCGGGGACCGAGCGCCCATGGCGCACGAAAAGAAGAGCAAAAGACCAAACTTCTTGCATACGAGTCCGCATTACAGTGAAACATTTTTATGTTTTCGCTCTGCGTAAACTACCGACATAAAATGAAATATAAACGGTAATTTATTCATGTAATTGATAAAAGTAGATGGAAGATAATTTTTATTCTTATCTCCACACCGGCACTGCCACGGCTTGATTACAAACGACTGAATTCAAAGACGCCGGCCCTTCCACGAATTGTTAATATGCCTTCATACTAGGTAGGCCGAGAGGGCTGAGAGTTGATGGCAACCTCCTGTACTTTCCTAACTCCCTGTTATACTTTTCTGAGTTTTTAAGCTAAAATTAACGTAAAGTTATTGACTTATGTTCCATAGCCTAAACATGAAAATGTCAAAAACCTTCAACCCCTCGATCTGGGCTCATTTTCTTCTCTCACCGTCCCCTATAAGGGGGCATACCAACTTAAAATACTGGTTAAGTATTACTTTAATTTATTTCATGTAATGGTTTTTTTTTTTTTTTTTTTTTTTTCAATGTCTCGTAGTTTTAATTAATAAGCAAAGAAAAATCTTTCAGCAATTACATATTTTTATTTAATTCTGAGTTAAATTTCTCATTAATAGTATAGTATTAGCGAATAATTAAACTGACGTCAGGAGTTAATTATTAAAATCGAGTTCAGACAAGCTTGAAACTCCGAAATCCATTTATAAAAAGAAATGAAGGAGCTTACTTTATACAATTCTTACGCTATCTCTACCATTTAAGACTAAGAAAACAAAAAACAATTTCCTCCTTATCTAATTTCTTTTGAATTATCATGAATATAAATCTATTGTATGGAAAAGAACAATACATTTAAGCATGTTTGATCGTATATTTAAAAAAATCAATTGTAAGCTGACGAACAATAAGGACATTTTTATCGATTTCTTTGAAATAAAATATTCGATTATATTTCGTATTAATAAATCGATTTATTTCACAACAATCGATTTTTTATCAACTTTTTTTTAAAAAACAAATATTCGATAGCCAGGTTGGTCGGAATTGCATTCATGTCTGATACAGTCGTTTAGTCGATCAACAAGACCCTCTCTGTCTTCATTGTTATATGTGTTTCTTAGTTAATAGTTGTGACTGAAAGTATTATTCATTGATTATTACTCTATTGGAAATTTGTCTTTGTTTCAAGGAAGTAAGTTATTTTTAGAAATGTTGATGGTTTTATTTATTTCTTGTAAGTTATGTTTATTTTGAAAAAAAAATTGGACTCTTTTAGAAGACCGACACCACTAACACTTTGTCTAAATAACTTCAGGCAAGTGAACATCTCTCTTCTGTGTATAGAAATGTAAATATCCCTTTGTCTTAATAGTTAATTAGACAAATATACATTACTGCTTCCTTATACAGAGGAAATTATATTCCTTTGTCTAAATGACTTTGGGGCAAGAGAACATCCCTCTTCTGTTTATAGGAGTGTAAATATCCCTTTGTCTTAATAGTTAATTAGACAAATATACATTACTACTTCCACATACAGAGGAAATTATATTCCTTTGTCAAAATGACTTTGGGGAAGAGAACTTCCCTCTTCTGTTTATAGAAGTGTAAATATCCTTTTGTCTTAATAGTTAATTAGACAAATATACATTACTACGTCCATATACAGGAGAAATTATATTCCTTTGTCGGCTTTGTCGAAATAACTTTGGGGCAAGACATATTTCTATAACATATAGGAGTGTAAATATCTCTTTGTCTTAATAGTTAATTAGACAAATATACATTACAAATTCTACATACAGGGGAAATTATATTCCTTTGACTAAATAACTTTGAGGCAAGAGAACAACTCTCGTCTGTATATAGAAATGTAAATATCCCTTGGTCTGAACAGTTCATTAGGCAAATATACATTACTACTTCCATATACAGGGGAAATTATATTCCTTTGTCTAAAATAACTTTCTTCTTCAACATTATCTCTCTTCTCTTTCTCATATAAAGAGAAAGTATACCTGAGCTTCATCAGTGATCTACAAATAAGAAATCGAAACTAATAACAATTGAACAATATCAAAAAATATATAAAAAATATATAAAAAATATATATACAAGAAAATATAAATGTAATAACGTTAGTACTGAAAAAAACATACCATATATGGTGTAAAAATTTAATAAACTCAAAAATTGACAGCATAATTGTAGAGCACGTAATTATAGCTTTTATAAAATATAAAATAATTTAACATATTTATCATGAAACATAAAAAAAACTGGAAATGAAAAAACGGTATAATTTTAAAAATTTGAGATTACACATAATGTCTATTGAGGTGAATGAGTAAGGTGTGGAGAAACAGCTAGGAGGGGATTTACTTGGGTTTTACTCCCGGGAGGTTAAGGAACTAGAGGAAAGACCAAGTGCCGGTGGGATTAAAATCTAAAGGATCAAAGGGAAAACAATAACGGGTAAAAAACAACGAGAATGGAAGCAATCTTATATATATATATTTTTTATATATTTTGATATAGTTAATTGTTATTAGTTTCGATATCTTATTTGTTGATCACTGATGAAGCTCAGGCTCCCTGAGCGAAAGCTCTGACAATAAAAACGTAAACTGCACCTACCGGACTTTTATTCCAACAAATCTCCTTCTCTCTTTAGCATACATGTTCAGAAAAATCATACCCCAAGGCGAAATCGAAAAAATAATTTTAGCTCCAAGCCCGCAAATCAGAAGTATAATCAATACTGCCGTCCTCGACCAAATTAAAAACTTAAGAATCGAGTACCTACCTCTAAAACAGTAATACGAGATTTTCTCAATACCTTCTCTATCCCAGCTGCGATTTAGGCACATGTTTGGTCAAATTATTTTCTACATTTTTATTTTATTCATATAAACAAACCTGGTTTATTAAGTTGGCATTTTTGATAAATAAAAAGAAAAGTCTTGTCTTTTTCACGTAAGACGAAAATATATTATCTTTTTTTTTTTTCATTTTGTGATATCTTAAGTTTGTAAGTCTTCCGTTGCATTTCAATAGCTCTTTAATTCAGTTCGATAAGACATGTACACCTTACTTTGTTTTATTATTTCACTCATTTCTTCGCCCACTTTAAATAAAAATATTGATACTAAATAAATTACATAATTTTAAAGCTTACTAAATGCGCCAACTTTTGCAAACTTTTTACATTGTCCAACTTTTATGGTTTTTGAGTTATAACAGCTCAACATTTTTTCCAAATTTTCAAAATATAATAAATTTTTCATTTTGAAACGGCTTTACAATGGACTGATTAGAAAATTTGAAATATTAAAAAACTATATTTTTAAATCAAATTATAATTATTAATAACTATGGGAGACATACAGAGAAAAATAGGCTCCCGTTCCGGGACTCGAACCACTGGTCCTCCTATTAATCCGTTACAGGTGCTCTCCGTTACGGTGACCCGTGGTTCGGGTCCCGGTGCGGGGGTCTATTTTTCTCTGTATGTCTTCCGTAGTTATTGATAATTATAATTTGATTTAAAGTAAAATTAAATCTTTCCGTAGTATGAATACTACCAAATAACTTAAAAATTTGAAACTATATTTCTTCCTATAGAAAAAAGCTAATCTTTAAAATGGTGCATACCACAATGTGTTTGAAGATAAAGTAGACGATTTTCTGTTAACTCAATTTAAGGCTTTAACTACATAACAGATTAGAAAAAATATATAGTCTACACCAACTTTTAGGCTGTCTTTTTGGTGTAGTATCTCCTAAAGTATTTGCATCTGGGTACAGAGTGCAGAATATTGTTCATGGTAATGCTCGTACATAATCTATATATATTTTTTTTTTTTATGTACAGTTCTCTTGTTGATTTATAGAGTCTTCCTTTTAATTCATAGAAAAGATTTAACTGCCTAGTACCATTGCTTTCATAAGCCTGGCGCCACTTGCTATCACCGACCATTGTTTAGAGGCAATTATTCTAAAAATAAAATGGTGCAACGAAAGAAAACTAGTAAAGATTAGTCTTTATAGTCTCGTTTTAATCAATAATACATGACTTAATATAGAAATGTAATTAAAAGTATGCCTCCAAAAAGTAGACGAAAAGTATTTTGCTTATCATTGTAGAATGTTCAATTTTGTAGGTGTATTTAAGTGTGCTGTGGATTAAAAAAGAAATTAGTTCGATAAGTATTCTTTTTATGTTTCTTAAAATATGTTGAATATACCTAGTTTTAAGTTTTATGAATTGCATTTGATTACTTTTTTTACGAGTTAATTCTTCGTAGGTTCGGTTGTATATAAAGGTTTTTTGTAGGTAGCTGGTTCAACCCTTTGTTCAATCTTAAGGTTCCCTTCAAGAAATTAGTGGAGCATCCCACACTATTTTAGAATACTGACTAGTGGAGCATCCCACACTATTTTAGAATACTGGCTAGTGGCGCATCCCACACTATTTTAGAATACTGGCTAGTGGAGCATCCCACTCTATTTTAGAATACTGGCTAGTGGAGCATCCCACACTATTATAGAATACTGGCTAGTGGAGCATCCCACTCTATTTTAGAATACTGGCTAGTGGAAAATATTATAAATTGATTGAAAATAATTTTTGCTAGTTTGATTTATCTTCAGATAAATAGGTTTAATAAAAGTAAAATTCCTTTAATTTTAAGTGAGGTTTCATAGGTTCGATTCCCAGTGGAACTTCATTCACATAAAACAAGCTGGAAATAGAGAGATTCAAATGTAAAACTAGCAAAAATTATTATTTAATTTATAAAAATTGGCGGAAAAAAGTAAAAAATTACTACAGTGGCCTATCCAGCGGCTAGGTCTGGAGGGGGCACATTCAAAGTCAGTTTAGATTGGGGGGGGGGGGGGTTGTAAACAAGAAAAATGTACTACTTATTCATCAAAGCAGCCCCCTCCCCTCTCAAAAAAAAAATCTCCGCGCCCAAGTAACAATAACTGTGTTTAGTACGTATTCGTTAGAAAATGTTATGCTGATGCTTACTGCAGTACAATATCTTACTGTAAGTCATGGGCGTCGTCTGAAGTTAGTTATTGGGAGGGGGGGACCTATGGCGGGGGGTTCGGGGGTCCTCCCCCGGAAAATTTTGAAAATATGACCTCTCAAAACAGCGCTTTTATGCATTTCTGAGGTGAAATTGAATAAGAGGTGAATGTAAAAATATGTATTAAAAAAAAACATACGGCGTATTTTTTTTTTTTTTTTTACTCTATTGGGTCTGGGCCCGTCTAGGGGGGGCACGTGCCCCCTGTGCCCCCCCCCTGGATACGCCACTAGGGGGGGACACGTTTCACACCCACTTCAAACTTGCCTACGCTCTGCCTATCAAAGTTATATCCGAAGAATTATATATTTTTGTAATCAGCTCGACGTACCCTTTCATATGACACCCCTCTCACGGTGTCGAAAAGAAATAAAACAATTTTAACCCTTAAGTTTTTTTACCCTAATTTTTTTGAAAATATTTTTTTTACATACATGCCAAATTTCAAAGTGATCGGACTAAAGGTGTAGCCGTGAGAGCAGGCGACCGGACGGACGGACAGACACACGCAGGAAAATATAAGGGTCCTTGGTTTTGCCTACGGACCCTAAAAATAATAATAATAATTTAATGCTACTTTTTCTTGTAAAAACCGCATATTAAAGTAGTCAACTTTAAAGGCTATTTCTCCTTAAACTATGAATGATATACAACAATTTAATTGTCATTTTTTCATGCTTTTTAGTGAACTTTTCAGAAAAATAACAAATATAGAGGGTCAATAGGAAACCACGATCTTCAAAGGGCTATATTGACCCTTTGATGGGCGGAATCAATGTTTTTCTTTTTGTTTCCTTAAATTAATGAACTATTAAACGTATTGTGCACTACAACCTTTACTTCAAACAACTTGTCCCCGGATCGACACATAAATAGGTGAAAATGCTAAAAACATTTTAATTGAAATTTCATATTTTGGGGTTCAGCCCTGCTTGAATGAAAACTAATTTATGTCATAATTTTAGTTTCGAAAAATAAAGTATGTTTGTCTTGGAAATTTTACAAAAAATATATTATTCTCACTAGTGCTTTTTCTTTTGGAGATACGACAAAACGTTATTAAAAAAGTTGTTAGGAAAGAAAAACTTAGTTCGATTACCAATATTATGCATACATAATTATGTAATGCCTTGAATCAATGGAAAATATGTAAAATGTACGAATTTTAATAATTGTATAGAGTTAAAAGAGAAAATTATGATAATGTAAAAAATAAATTTGTACAAATTTTGTAACAGACTTTAAGATAGTTAAATAATTTGATAATTACTAGTAAGGCTTTTATAAGATGTAATAATTATTTAAATTGTAATTGTGTTCTAGCTTGAAAATTACCAAAAGGGGTTCAGATATAGCAAAATGTTCAACATGTTTGAATTTTAATATTTAAACGAAAATATAGTACCCAAAAGACCAGGATAAGGAATCCTCAGTTTACTAATAATAATTATCTAAATGTCATAACAGACGAATGAAAGTAAACTAAAACTTTTTTTTGCACTTGCATAATTTATCAATTTTGTAAGAACGTTTCCTAACTAAATTATTCAATATCGTCAAAAATTCGAAAATAATGGTAAATAATGCAATATATCAAAGTAGGCAGGGGGTTTTTAAAATTTTGTATTCTTACTCAGTTTTTCTTTTAGAACCACTTTTTTAATAACATTTTGTTGTATCTCCTAGAGAAAAAGCACTTTACTAGTGAGTAAAATAACTCTTTTGTAAATTTCCAAGATAAGACTGATGACATAAATTAGTTTTCATTCAAGCAGGGCTGAACTCCAGAAGATGAAATTTCAATTAATTTCAGAAATGTATTTTTTTGAAAAAAGTTAAGTACAAAAGTTTCAGGATTTTTCCTTAGCTATTCAATGGTGACCGTGGATTTGACCTTAACCTGGCCCTTCAGGGTCATTTGAAGGTCAACTTTGTTATTTTAAATGGGAACCCTCATTTTTTATTGCGGATTTGAAAAGAGCAGGAAATTTTACGAAAAATATGACCTTGACCATGTCCTTGAGCATGACCTTTAAGGTCATTCCAGGGTCAAAATTGTTTTTCCAATGGAAAACTCTAATCTGTATTGCGGATTGCGAAATAACCAAATTTTTCCCTTTAACAGTGGCCTTGACCATGGCCTACACCACGTTCTTGACTATGACCTTAAAGGTAATTTCAACCCTTCTCCCTCCCCTTTTTTTACTAATTTATTTGTTTAAGTACTTTTATTTAATTTTTTTTCTTCATGGTCTCATTTCTGGTCATGCTCAAGGATGTGGTCGACCTTCAAGAAAAAAAAATTAAATAAAAGTACTTAAACAAATAAATTAATAAAAAAGGGGTGGGGGGAAGGGTTGAAATGACCTTGAAGTTCGTAGTCAAGGACATGGTGTAGGCTGTGGTCAAGGCTGCTGTTGAAGGGAAAAATTTGGTTATTCCAAAATCCACAATACAAATTAAGGTTTCCCTTTGGAAAAACAATTTTTACCTTGGAATGACCTTAAGGGTAGGTAATGCTCAAGGACATGGTCAAGGTCATATTTTACATAAAATTACGTGCTCTTTTCAAATCCGCAATATAAAATGGGGGTTCCCATTAAAAATATCAAAGTTGACCTTCAAATGACCCTGAAGGGCAAGGTTAAGGTCAAATCCAAGGTCACCATTGAATAGCTAAGGAAAAATCCTGATACTTTTGTATTTAACTTTTTTAAAAAAAATGCATTTCTGACGAGTTATTCAGGGGTGTCCATACTTTTGTGTCACCCTGTATATATCAGCAATGTAATACCGTGTTTTTGCACACTGCAATAAGGTACACAATTTGTGTTAGTGAGAGACGCCAAGGGATGTGCCACGTAAGCGTGACACATAGGAACTGTTCCAACATTAGACTATACGTCTTAAAGATGTTGGCTGGGCATTACGCCATGTCCTGCATCGTTTCGTCGCGTCCGACTCATCAGGGGCCCGACGATGCCCACCCAACTCTGGACCTATACCAACTTAAGAAGTTCAGATATAGGGACCCAAGTAGCACAGCTAATCCAAAAGACATCCCTGGGATATCCTTTTGTCCAGATTTGATCCTGTCCATAATTGTTTATCCATGGGTTCCCCTATGGTTATCACGTTTTGGATACCTCATTGGGTCATCCTAAGGATGTCCTACGGATGTCCTTAACGGGATTGTCCGGTTAAGGGTATCCTATGGATATCCAGTTGGGGATATCCTATGGACATCGAGTTAAGGGTATCCTATGGATGTCCTTAACGGGATTGTCCAGTTAAGGGTATCCTATGGATATCCAGTTGGGGATATCCTATGGACATCAAGTTAAGGGTATCCTATGGATGTCCTTAACGGGATTGTCCAGTTAAGGGTATCCTATGGATGTCCTTTAAAAAAATTGTAATTAAAATTGGAAAAAAATTATAATTATAATTAGATTTATTTATGTTATTCAAATGATGATGTTTCAGTGAAAGCTATATTGAACAATCCTCAAATTATTTATAAAAGTTATATATTTATGGTGTAAGGTTAAAGTATTCGTTTTGAGTTGCTCTTATTAAGGAAATGTCTCATGGCTGAGTGGATAAAGCGAGGGACTGGCATTCAAGATGTCCCGGGTTCGAATCTCCCAGAGGTTACATTAAAATTCTAGAAGGAAAATTATAACTGGGATATCTTCATAAGGGAAATTTAATCAATAATAATCCATATGGCAATTGTCACAATTCTTTATTATTTTCTACAAATTTACATTTTAAGCATCCAGAATATGTCCCTAGGATGTCCATAGGATATCCCACGGGATATGCTCTGGACGTCCCGTGGAGGTTAGAAGGCCGGACATCGGGTCAGCCATAAGACGTCCAAAATCAAAAATGTTACCATCCAGGGGATGTGCAATAGGACAAAGTGACTGGTCCTGTGGATGTCCCAGGGACAAAGTCGTGCTACTTGGGGATTTATCAGACACGAGCGTGCTCTCACAACGCCATTCTTGCTTGGCTGGCAAATCAAATCAGCAATGTGTGTGAGTCGGACGCGACGAAACGATGCAGGACATAGCGTAATGCCGAGCCAACATCTGTAAGACGTATAGTCTAATGTTGGAACAGTTCCTATGTGTCAAGCTTACGTGGCACATCCCTTGGGGGCTCTCACTAACACAAATTATATATTTATATATAATAATATCAATATAAATTATGTATATATAATTAACAACACAAATTATATATATATATATATATATATATATATATATATATATATATATATATATATATATATATATATATATATATATATATACATATATATATATATATATATATATATATATATATATATATATATATATATATATACATATATATATATAATTTGAAAAATATACGCTCAAAAACAGCATTTTAAGCAGTTTTAGACATAAACCCACACTGCAATCAGGTGGGTTTCATGTGGAAACTTATCATTTTAAGTAGTATTTTTTATTAACAATTTCTTGATTAGCATGTCACGGGTTTTTATAATACTCTCAATAAATAAATAGGTACTTGGGTTTACACGAATAATTAAATCAACAAAACATTCCTTGTCTCACTCCCCCCGGGCGAGTTTCGGCACAGTATCTCTGCACAGCACTTATTTAATACGATCCCTGCCCTCAAAAAATCCTTTGTTGTTTCAAGTTATTATAATTTAGTAGTATTATCTCAACAAAAGAGATATTTTATGTATTTGGAAAAAAAGGGTCACGGCCGGACAAAAGCTTAGATGCTTCCTCAGGCGCAGCTTAAGAGACAGGCACTTAGAGTTAGCATCGAGCTACATTTATATTCTTTATTAATAAATTGCGAGCTACTCTAGGGTAATACTATGCTGTCAATTTAATACATGATTTCCTTAAGTCCTTAATTAAATTTGTAGTCACTCACTGACAAACGAAATTTTAACTAAGGATTTAAAAAAAATCTTAGTGCCGATAATTTTATTTTTTATTTATCAGAGAGAGAGGTCCACGAACGCCGTTCCGCCTCAAATCGAGCACTGTATATATATATATATATATATATATATATATATATATATATATATACATTTTTGTGTATTTAGACGTCTTTTTACAAATCATACATTTTGGCGTCCTCATGAAATAACAACATTTTTGATAATTTGCTTTCAATTATAAGGTACTGCGGGTTAAAATAGAGTTTTGATCGCAAAAAATTTTAATATATATGTTTATTAGCAATATACATTTTCTCATAACTCCGCTTATATTTCTACACCATTATGACAACTTTTTAAATTACCGCCGATGTGGCACTATATGTATATTCTGTCAACTGATAAGTTAATATCACGTCCAACAGTATATACTTTTAGTAAACTGCACCAATAAGACGTCCAGCGGTGTTGCCAAATCTTAATTAATTTGTATTAGGTATATAGTCCAGCCGTCATATACTTAACCTTCGAGCGCTCGCGCCTTTTGTACACAAGAACACTCGCGTGGCGGTATTTACACCGCCATCAGTTTTAAATAGTGTCATACTCTTATGCATTGCTATTAGGGGTAAATTTATCAAAACTTAATAAAACATAAAAAAAAATAGACTGCCAATTAGTGTGGCACATAGCTTCCTCGCATCCTATCATGTACTATAACAATTATTGTTATATTATATATTACTTTATTGTTATATTATTGTTTATTTTGTAAAAACTATTAATAGTTTTAGCAATCTTTAACACTTCATAGCGGTGTCGCTGTTGGTTTTAGTAAAAAATTGTATTTGAAAAAAATATTTGTCTCATTGAATAGATAAAGTTAGATTTTTTCCCCGACCTAAAATTCCAATTTTAAATTTATAATCGCCATTTACTCAAGTTATCGTCGCACGTTTCATAATTCGCGGACACACAGACCGACAGACAGACAGACACGGGACCAAAAATGTTCCCTGATGTCTGAAACGGATTTCTGACTTGGAATTTTTGAAATCGGAGGCATAAAAGTTTTTTGTTGTCAAAAGTGAACACAATGCTTCCGTTACCTTCGGTTAGCTCGGAAGCAATAGACTGCCAATTTGTGTGGCACATAGCTTCCTCGCATCCTATCATGTACTTTATTGTTATATTAACATTAAAATCGGATTTTAATGTTAAATGTTAATGTTTAATGTTAATTTTAATAAAATTATTGTTATATTACTTTATTGTTATATTGATTATTGTGTAAAAACTATTAATAGTTTTAGCGATCTTTATCACTTCATAGCGGTGTCGCTGTTGGTTTTACTAAAAAATGTATTTGAAAAAATGTTTGCCTCATTGAATAGATGAAGTTAAATTTGTTTCCCGACCTAAAATTCCAATTTTAAATTTGAAGTTCACTTTTACGCGAGCGTTGATCGTGAACGCTTGAACGGATAACATTGTCCACCGAACTCGTCCTGGGCATTGGTAAAATGAACATGCCTACTAAATTTCATCAAAATCGGTCGACATTTACTCAAGTTATCGTCACACGTTTCGTAATTCGCGGACTCACAGACCGACAGACAGACAGACAGACAGAGGCCAAAATTGTTCCCTGATGTCTGAAACGGATTTCTGTCTGGGCATTTTTAAGTTAATTATCGCGAGGGTGCAAGTGATTTTTACTCCCAAGGTGCGTACAAGATTTTACCTCCAGAAGGGAGAAAAAAATATGGAAAGATTTTATTTTTAAATTACGTTATTCAACAAAAAATATAGTTAGATATAATACTAGGCATCGCATGGCTCTAACATTGAAGCGATTATTGCTAATTGCAATAAAATACTGAATATTGAAATTTATTAATCATGATGAATGTCATAGTTGAAGATAAGTGGAAGAGGGTAGTGTGGAGTAGAGTGGGGGTACTCGGTAAAAAATTTTACTTCCTAAAAAAACCTACACACAAAACGACTATAAGAATCTTAACCACCCATAATAGCTTTTAAACTATTATTATAAATGTATCACTTTATTACTCAAATACTACTGCATGTATCAAGTTGAAATTTTACATACTTGTTTCAATTGTACTTTAGACGATGTACATGAAGTTTTATTAAAATCGTTACGTTAGAACGTAAGATATCGGTAAAAAGGTTGTTTTCTTTATTTTAAACGTTTAGGTCCGCTTTAATAGTTTTAGCGATCTTTATTAATTCATAGCAGTGTCGTTTAAAATTTCAACTAAATCGGTCAACTTTTACTCAAGTTATTGTCGGACACGTAAACGTTACACACAGACAGACAGAAAATATGCATATTTCGTTGAATGTAAGAAGCTCGCTTACGCTCGCTTCAATAAGTTTGATCATGTTAAAATTAATTATAGATAATAATTATTTGAATTTCAATGCTAAAATTAAATGGGAGAATCAGCAATTAAATGGAAGTTGAGTCGTGTATATTGAATGGTGCTGACAACTGATGTATTTAAATATGGATTAGTTAATCTACATTTAGAAATTATGTTTCCACTTTTATCTTGTTTGTTTCTTTTACTTATGAATCACTATGGCAACCGTTGTGGTTACATGTACATGACATTTGTGAAGATGACATTATAGATTTCGACATAAAACAAAAGTTAGTAAATGAAATGTGTATTAACACCAACCTAATTTACTTGTGCTTTATCTAGGGCAACACTGGAGGGAATCATGAACTTTCATGATTACTCCCTTACTTATTTTTCATTACTCCCTGTTTAACCCGACCGGGTGCAATGAGTAACTTCCCTCCCTATAAACTAAGGAGGAAAGATACATTTTTCTCCCCGCTGGAGGTAAAAATTATTTTATATGAATGATAAAATTGTGGACAGATTGACGGACAAACTCGAACCAGAAATGTTTCCTGGTGAGTGCAACGGATTTCTGTATTGGAATTTTTGAAATCGAAATTGGTGACATAAAAATGTTCGTTCGTCTGAACGATCACATAGCTACAATTAAAAAATAAATCAATAACACTGCCCAAATATATATGTGAATAAATCATGTTCCCGTTTTCTTCCATTAAAACTCGGTGGGCGGCTTTTTTTATACTAATTTGTGAAATTTATTACTTTTACACAACATATTGAGAATTTGTTTAACATTAAGTAATTCATTTTTATCATAACCTTAAGAAAAAGGCCGGTATTTTTGCAAATACCGGGTATATGATTATAATTATTATGTGTTTATAATTATTATGTGTTTATGACAGTGCAATAAACATTTAAATCCAATAAATAGTACCGTTAAATTGATGCGTGTAATATTTTATTATTTTATTAATTAGGCTAATAAATAAATAATTTTAAATAAATTATTAATTTCCCCTTAGTTCAATCACTCTTAAAAAAGAAAGAGAAATACATATAAGCAAAGTCAATCGACAGAGATGTATGTAGATATGACTAGTTAAGTTTGAGGAACACATTTCCTTATCAAGTAAAGCTAATTCATATTCACATCAGATTAGATAAGATAACTCTAACAAAACTCGTCATCAAATTATACTTTTCGCCACAAACAATCCCAGATTTTATATTATTACTACTATATATACTCAAATAATAATATTACTAGGCATCGCGTGGCTCTATCATTGAAGCGAGCGTAATGGAATAAATATTAGATAGTTATTCATGATGAGTTGATATTATAAGAATATGCAAGTAATAGAGAGTCGTGCAGTGGGGGAGAAGGGGTATTCTACTATTCCTTAACTCTTCTACACGTCCCGGCCATTCCACTTCAATTATGTATTATAAATTGTATCCCTTCGATGCGCAAAAACTACTGTATGTATCTATCAAGTTGGAATTTTACATCCCTGTTTCCATTGAGATTTAGATGGTGTATATGAAGTTTTATTAAAATCATTACGTTAGAACGTAAGACATCGGTAAAAAGGTTGTTTTCTCTATTTTAAACTTTAGGCCAGCTTTAATAGTTTTAGGGATCTGTATTAATTCATAGCGGTGCCGTTGTTGATTTTACTAAAAAATGTTATGTGTAAAAAATGTTTGTCTCATCGAATAGGTGATGATAGAATTTTTTCCCGTCCTGAAATTCCAATTTTAAATTTGAAGCTCACGTTTACGAACTTAGCCTGAGCATTAGTAAAAGGATCATGTTAACCAAATTTCAACTAAATCGGTCAACTTTTACTCAGGTTATCGTCGTACACGTAAACGTAAACCTAACTCAGACAAATCGCCGGCTTCTGTACGATTAAGTTATAGTTATTTATATAACTAGGATGCAAAATGGAATTTTATTGACAGGTGATTAGATTAGACTCCGAGCCGAAGGCGAGGACAGGCTATGATAATTAACCGACTTGACTTTCGAGGTGAGGCCGAGGCAGGCAATGAATAAACGAGGCAGAAATGTTTCCTTTTGGTGACTTGTTGCATAAATTTTATCTACGGGCGGCAGAAAAATGAAACTGCTAACATATCATCTTTATTAATATACATTATTACATTAATAAGATAATAACATACGTATTAACTAAAATTAATGTTGATAAAGAAATCAAATAAGAAGCTTTGGAATAATAACAATAAGTGAATAGCGAACTGAATCTATAACAACACAATACAAAACACACGTTTATAGTTCACAAAACTTCTGAATGAATAATGCACAAAATATAAACTATTTATTTATATTTTTACTAAAAGTATTAAAGATATATTCTATTACTTAGAATAAAAGAAGTAAGTAGAATAAATCAAGAATAGTAGCTAGTCTAATCTAGAATGACTTCAGTAATAATAATAATATGGATGTTGAATGTTTACATGACGCTGCAGTGTGGCCAGTGACTCCGCTATTTTTAACAGAAAATTTGTTACAGAATTAACAAATGTAAACAAATTATTTTAATATTAAAACGTTTATTTATTAAATATTACGTATTGAACTATAATATATAATTTTATATGGTAGAGATAATAGTATAAACTGTTTTTGCCAACATTATAACAGTAAAATTATTCCTCATTTTACCGCCTAGGCAGTAAAATCACATTTCTTTGCCCGAAATCAGTTCAATAATGCCTCATTTTGCTGCCGCAAGTAGATAAAAATTATTAGGTGTAAAATTGTAATAGTTGCACATTCTTTTTCTACACTTCAAGACCTTTAATTTAATGTTTACCTTGCCATGGTGACTAAAAACGTTTTTATAGTCGCCAGCTATATTGGCCGCCATCTAGAAAATATTAGGTATGAAATTTTAATAGTTTCATTTTTTATCTATATTTCAAGACCTTTAATTTGATATATAACATGTCATGGTGTCTAAAACATTTTTTTTAGTCATCCGCCTAATTGGTCGCCATCTTGAAAATATTAAGTGTGAAAAATCGAAAAGTGTCCACTTGACACAAATTCCGAGATGCACCTGAGTGCCAAATTTTTCGTTCCTAGCTATAATAGTTTATTAATAGAAACAAGCTACGCACAGACAGAGCCAGAGCCGTTATATTAGGTTTCTTTTTGTACTTTGTGCAGAAGCTTAAAACGAAATAAAATCACCATCTATGTAAAGAAATGTATAGTATTGCATCTAATGTACAATCATATGCATTTAAGAGTAAAATGTGCAAAACATAAAAATACGAGCTCTATAAATGAGTATCATTGGTTCACAGGACAATATAAAATTTTTACAAAATAAACCTTACAAATATAAAATAAACAGGTCAAGCGTGTGCTAGTCAGCACACAGCGAGGGTTCGTAGGCTACACTGTATTGTTTAAGTAGTACCCTATTGATGGTGTTTTTTAAAATGCTAAAAAGCTTACTTTGAACTATCCTATGGGTCTGATATTCTCAAAACACATAAACAAACTTCTGATAAAGTATTTTTTGCCACTGAACCGGACTACAACCATATAAATAAATCGAACAGACCATAATTATGAAAAAAACGTATTTTGTCAATAAAAAATAAAATAATATTTTTTTCGAAATTTCCAAAAAGTGGTATCTTTACTTTTGGTCGAAGAATGTTGAATGCCTTTACTTTTGGTTGAAGAACGAATAAAGCCAAAGAGCTGGTTTTAGTTTTATTTTT
The DNA here is from genome assembly GCA_951217055.1 of Gerris lacustris. Classification (NCBI taxonomy): domain Eukaryota; kingdom Metazoa; phylum Arthropoda; class Insecta; order Hemiptera; family Gerridae; genus Gerris; species Gerris lacustris. The sequence goes on along the minus strand of OX578285.1, from coordinate 38,441,964 downwards.
TACGAAATTTTATCAGGTTTTTTTTATATCAAAGGAATTTTTCTCTATAGGATGCGTCGTTTCGGAGTTATAAGCGAAAAACTAAAAATGGTGAAGCCAAATCCGAATCTAGTCAATAATGAGATTTTCTGATTCAGCACCTCAAAAACATAAAGATACGTCGAGAAAAATTCTTTAGCAATTTTTTCCTGTCCAAACTACCAAATGACTGGACTATTAGAAAAGAACTAGCAAGAAAAAAAGTCTAGAAGGTTGATTTACTCACACCTTATCAGAGATACAAGCGTAAAGGGTTTGAATGTTGGAGGTGGGGTATTGGGCGGCAAAACCTTGCATTGTTGCCCGATCTGCGGAGTTCCGATTATCCATCGACTGTACAAAAATATACTTTTCTAGATATACATCCACAGCACTACCGCCCCTACAGGAAATAAGTGAAACTAAAAATATACACTTTTTTTCAATTTTCGACCATTATTACTTCCCTCTCAGATTTCAAACATAGCTTATTTGAAGCTTTTAGAACGAAATTAACACGGGTTGTAAAGTGACGTCCGGTATACGGAGTTCATATTGTCCCGGACGTCATATTGATGGTAAATCCCTAATGTATGGACGTCATAATGGTAGGAAGATATATATATATATATATATATATATATATATATATATATATATATATATATATATATATATATATATAATACAAACAATTTAAACTACGGCTAGTAGTTTAAATAAATTAAACTATATTTGCACTGGCTCCGGGATTTGAACCACGGACCTTCATATTTCCAGTATAACGCTCTTCCAGTTAAGCTAAGCCAGATATAAACTTTCCTCTGCGCGAAACGTTAGATAATCCCAGTATTTAGCGTGAAATGTATTCTCAAACCTAGGAACCGAAATTTTTACGGCAGTAGAACTAGACAAGAGAAAGTTACGCTAGAAACTCGCCATTTGGCAACATCCACTCTTACTAGAGAAATATGAAATCTCAACCTTCGGGCAGCGACATATAATTCAAACAATTTAAACTACGGGAGACAGAAACAGAGAAAATTTTGCACTGGCTCGGGATTTGAACCACGGACCTTCATATATATATATATATATATATATATATATATATATATATATATATATATATATATATATATATATATATATATATATATATATATATATATACACATATATAAAAGCCAAATAACACTCAATCAATCACTTATTTATGTTTATATCTCTGTACAAGAAAAACATTTTGTTTTGTTTGTAACAATAGGAGTAAACGCCCTTTCTGTTGGCAGTTAAATATCTTATGCTATATTAAAATGCAGAAACAATAGTGATGACAGACACGAGGAGAGTCACATCTTCATGTATTATCTAATATAGTGAATTTTGAAAGCAAGTTTCAATCATAAAAGATTCTGAGATGAGTTACTAACTTTAAAGACATTACTTTGTGGTAATGTAATTTTCTAGCCATGCGCTTTGTTGTCGCCTAAAAAAATCACATTTCAGTAGTAAAAATTAGTCTTCATCAGTGCTTCTTATAATGTTATTGAACATTCCTCAAAAAGATTTTTGGATAAAAATGAAGATAGAGAAGGAGTAAAGTCTAAGTAGTAAGAAAATTTTTTATAATTATTTTATTTATATACAAGCTGTTAAGCCCGTAGCCCGGCAACGGGCTTACATTTTTTATTTAGAAAGATAAGTAAAATAAGTTTATATATATATTTAGATAAGTTATTACATCTATTTGAAGAATAACAAATCAAAACAAACATTAATTTTTAAATAAATTTGGTTGCCTTTAGCTTTGCAATAGCAAATCATTTTGAGGTGAGTTGTCACCATCGTCGGGACACTACTCGATTATATAAATGATATAATTAAAGTTTTGTATGTATATTCTTCAGAATTTCTAAATGTTTTTAATACTTTTTCATTTCGTACATTCAGAAAACCGAATCCGGGCTTAACATTTTTCGGGTATGTTTGTATTTACGAATGTATGTGTGAGTGTGTGTGTGTGTGGGTGTCTGTCGCCACCAGTCTACTTTATAGTAGATTTTTTTCGCAGAGATGTACGCAAAGATATTGCGTATGTTATAGGCTTGGTTTCATCGAAAAATATTGAGTAGAACCAAAAATATTAATAATTTTACAATAATGGATTTTTCTTTTTAAAAAAAAATAAAATAAAATGTAAACTTCTTTTTTAATTTTGCGTTTGTCATACTTTTTTAAAGGTAATAGTTATTTATGCACCTAGGGAGTAAAGTAAGCCATTATTCCCTGAGCGAAAAAGTTGGTTCTTGAGGCGAAGCCGAAGGAACCATGGTCCCTAAATCCTGAGGCGAAGCCGAGGGAATAGCGCTAATTAGCTCCCGAGGCGCAGCCGAGGGTACATACAATATTTTTTTATCTCCAGTAGGGAGAAAATACACATTTTCATCCATTGCACAGTTTTTATTTATTATTTTAATAAATAACAATAATTATTAGCACTTTTAATAGCAGATATAATAAGAGATTCAATATTAAAAACAAATAAGAATTTGAATTAAACTTAATTAGAAGGTTATTTAGATGCAGGTTATAAACAAAGATAAACATGGTCGAAAAAGCAGTGTGGCCAACCTGATTTCAACAACTTCATTACATTAGCTATTCATTTTCTACTATTTATAAAATAAATAAGTTGCAATCTTTACTTTTTCGCCCTACTTTACTTTTTCGCCCTACTTTTACTTTTTCTCCCTACTTTTTGAGTTCAGGGATGAAAAGACTTACTTTAGTCCCTCTAAACTAATTCAAAATTATATATTTTTTTCCTTACTGAAGATAAAGTTTGTTTTTTTACTCAAAAATTCTGAATCCAAGATTTAACAGAACTATCCATTTTGGGTGTTTTTAAGATCATTTAGTGGTTTTTAATCATTTAAGTGGTTTTATTTAATTAAATTAGTGGTTTTATCATTTAAGTGGTTTTTAGCTAGATATCTGTCAGTTTGTGTTTGTGTCGTGCATAACTCCCGCAGTTTTTAAGCTAGAGATTTTAAACTTGAATTCCTTTATTATATTTGTCCATATCAAGCCATTTTGATAATATCGACTTTTATAATTTTAACACTAAATATTTTAGGAACTATTCTACCGATTTCCAAAATTACCTTTTATTTCAACTAAGTATCTGTTACCATTTTGGTATTATTCGGTAAGGAAAAGTTCAAGGAAAACTCTCGAGGCATAGATTAAGAATATTTATTTTTGTTTTTATTGATAATTTATTGTGCCTAATAATGGAATGGGGAAGTTTCTGTGTGTAATAAATAGTCTCTTAACTGCGATTCACAGGGAATATTATTCATAATAATGGAATTAATCATATATAAAATATATATTCCCGATACTTTATTATGAAAGCTTTTCAAACGAAACTATTAAGGCGTTTTATTTTATCGCTTGGCCTACATTATTATAGGAAACCTGATGCTATACTATTATAATATATTTTAATAAATTTACAAAAGTGCAATCAAAATAAAGTCATTAACAAAAATCCCGGTTCGACAAACTCAAACAACTTAATAAACTTTATCATATAAATTGTGATAAATATAAATCCAATAAAATATAAAATTTTAACAATTTATAATTTAACATATTTGGAAGGTGAGTGTGTACATTACCTTTTCGATTTTCAGCTCAAATAACGAACGTATCAACATACAAATTAAAATAAGTCATTAACAAATAATTCCGGTTCGACAAACTCAAACAACTTAATAAATTTAACTTTATCATATAAATAGTGCTAAATGTAATTTAATAAAAATGTATTTTAATAAATTTATAATTTAACATATTTGGAAGGTGATTGTGTCCATTTGATTTTGTTGTGATAATTCGATTATCAGCTAAATTAAAATTGATTTTTATTAATGTCTGACTCTTTTCTAGGGAAAACAACGTTTTGTAAGTTTTTTGCAACGTTTTTATCATACCCCTAATAAAAAATTAATGGACCTAAAGACACAAGTCTAAAACAAATAAAACCAAGCCTAAGCGACTTGAACTAATCACTATTCACAGTTTGACACTGTTCGCGAGGAACTGAGACTATGATAAGAATAGGAGGAGTTGGAGCACAGAGATAAGAAAAATCTCATTGTCCAGTTTTTTCTTAATTTTTGTTGTGTCTAGCCGCGGTTATTTTGATTCAATTAGTTTGTTTGTGCTTTTCATCGTGTGAATCCTCATGACTTAATAAATATCATCCTTCCTAACCGGGTAAAATAGTATTTCTTCTTATCAATAAATGGACCATTCCCCGAAATTTGAAGTTCTATTATGAATTTTATGGTTCAAACAAATCTGATGGAGAGGTGAGGCTTGGGGTAGCTCCGCCTTTTCGCCATGACCTTTATGTCGGCATAATATTATTTTTAGGGTTTAGTAGATTATCAAATTATTTACATTATCAAAGATTTCAAGGGACCATTCTGTCAGCATTAGACATTCTATTATTTATTTCAAGATCATCTTATAAGTTTACATTATCAAAGATTTCAAGGGACCATTCTGTCAGCATTAGACATTCTATTATTTATTTCAAGATCATCTTATAAGTTTACATTATCAAAGATTCCAAGGGACCATTCTGTCAGCATTAGACATTCTATTATTTATTTCAAGATCATCTTATAAGTTTACATTATCAAAGATTTCAAGGGACCATTCTGTCAGCATTAGACATTCTATTATTTATTTAAGATCATCTTATAAGTTTACATTATCAAAGATTTCAAGGGACCATTCTGTCAGCATTAGACCTTAGTGCTTTGTGCTTCTTTAACGACAGACAGACAGACAAACGCAGAAAAAGAAATTAGATGGTTCCGCAGATAAGAGGATTATTTCAGTAAGGGTAGCACTTGAATTCATTTACTCTTCCGGCAGTCAAATATAGTCGCCGAACTAGCACCACTGCTTCCACTGCAGGAACCATTTAAGGGATGTGGTACATCGTGATGTTGACTCGAAGCAAACACAAGATTACCCAATTGCTTCGAGTCAACACCACGATGCACCGCACCCCTTAAATGCTTCCTGCAGTGGAAGCGAAACGTCGGACTTCAACCCCTTCGTGACGCGGATTTCACCGGAAAACCAACCTGTTTATTACGAGTCTACCCGGGGAATCATTCGCACTAACTTACATGAAATTATTTTACATGAATGATTTTCCAGGCAGCGCACCCGGAAAATCATAAATTTTTGTTGGCATTAACCCATTTCGCTGTCAGCAAAAATTCGAAAAAAAAATATAAAAAAATCCGATAGCTCTGAAATTAGCAACAATTTTAGCTCTTTATAGGACAAATATGCTACTTACAAAATTAGAATTACAATATTAACTTTTACACTTCGAAACTTTAACGTAAAATAATTTCAGAACTATTTCGCCGATAAGGTAGAATTCACGCCATTCATATCTCTCTATAAGATAATAGTACATTACGCGTCTAGTGCGGAAAGAAACATTTTGCATGCGAGTGTGGGTTTGCACCCGAGAGACAGCGAGGGTAGTAAAACCACACAAGCAAAGCAAAATGCAGTTTTCGCAAGAGTTGCGTACCGTACTTTATCTACGATTGTTGAATTTTAATAATAAATACAGAAACAAATATTTAATAAACTTCCTGTATGTAAGTTCTTATTACTCTTTAGATAAAGATGACATTAATTTAATAGTTGTATTTTGTGCCGAATTAATTATTTCAGGAGGCGTATTATTCTCCTCATTTTCGTCATAATGACATAAATCAATCATTGTTTTTCACTAAAAACTCGATATAAACAGTTACTTTAATTAAACAAACAGCAAATTACTTTTTTTTAATGTAAACAAACTCGCTAATCGTGCGTTAAGGTGAAGAAATCTTCACGGAAAAAAAGAGGAATTATGAAAGACGCATGCGCAATGAATACAAGTACGTAAAGAATCACTTTCTACGCATCTACACAGAGATAAAATGTTTATATTTCGTATCAATGCTAGATCAAAAATTTTAACTAAATATCTGCCACCATTTTGGTATTATTTGGTAAGAAAAAGTTCCGAGACGCTCCGCATTCAATTTTTTAAAATCTCATATGAAAACTCTTGAGGCGTGGTTTAAGAATATTTATGTTGTTATTTTTTATTGGTTTTTTATTGTGTCTAATAATGAAATGGAGGATATTTTGCATGTAATAAATAGCCTCATGTAATAACTGCGATTCACAGGGTATTTTATTCTTCATAATAGAATGAATAATGTATGATATGTAGTACTAATTCTTTTCTATGAACGCTTCGGAAACGAAACGATTAAGGCGTTTCATTTTACCGCTTTGCGTATATGATAATAGTAGACCTATAGCCACTGATTCCTAGCATTCATAAATAACAGGTACTGATTCCCTTCTACCAAACTCTTAAAAATAGAAAAAATGAACAAAAAATCGTTCACACTCGTTCTCCGAACTTTGTATTCAAATTTGATTGTAGTTCATATTATGTTGTTGAGAAAGACCTAGAAAGGTTATTTAGAAATTTTGTTGTAAATAATTTGCAGGCGGGGAGAAGATGTATAATTTGTCGATGTTGCATTTAGTGGTAGTTATAATGCCCTTCCTCATACTGCTGTTGATTTCATATTGCAAAGCTATTGAATATGTTGTTAAGAAAGGCCTTATTTTTATATAAATAAAACAATTTTGTTGTAAATAATTTGCAGGCGGGGAGAAGATGTATAAATTGGCTATGTTGCACTTAGCGGTAGTTATAATGCTCTTCCTCATACTGCTGTTGATTTCATATTGCGAAGCTATCGATCATGTTGTGGAGAAGGCCATATTTGTAGTGGATTTGTTTCTTTACTGCGCCGTATACGTCATCTGCTTCGCTCAAGCCGTCTATTTAGTCTATGTATTCCAAATTCTTCGACGTAATTTACGTTGAATATTATAAAATTCCATTTTTTAAAAAATATTATAATATATTTAAATATATTTGTTATTCATTGATTTACTAAATATTTATTTGAATCCTAAATGTTTGTCATCACGAAAAAAACATATTGTATTACTTTCAATTTAATCTAAGAATAATTTATATAATATATAATCATACATAATATATAATTGATGTTATATGCTGTATTTATATAATATATTGAGATGCGGAGAACCTACTAAGGTCACAGTTGTCGTAATCATTACTCCTCGACAGCAACCGTAATTACATCTCGCAATATCGACAAATATTGAAGTTCTTTCATATATATTATGTTCGACGACAAAGCAAAGCTATCATTTTTTTAAAAATGATAACATAACAAATATAATATTTTATCAAAACATACTTCCTATTATGTGTAAGAATATAGATGATAAATTGAAGTTTCCCAATTTGTTTATTTTTTTAAAAATGACAATAAACTTCTAAGACTAAAAATGAATGAGCATGTTAATAAAAATATAATTAAAACACGCAATAGCTATTCTGTAATATAAACTTATTTCAACTAGTTTATAGTTGGTTATCATGGTTCTAATATCTACGACATTCCGAGTGGAACTGTGAAATTCTTGTGATAGATTATTTGCCAAACGTGATTTATCTATGTTTTTGTGTCCAGACTTGATAGATTTTTTTGTTTTCTGGCTTTAAACGTTCTTATTTGTCCTAACTCTTTTTTAATCCATTTATTGGAATATTACGTTTTAAATTTTATGAAATCCTTCGTTGTCAAAGATACAATATATTTTATCTCCAGTAGGGAAAAAAAGTTATGATTTTGAATTAGTTTAGAGGGACTAAAACAGGTCTTTTCATCCCTGAACTCAAAAAGTGGGGAGAAAAAGTAAAAGTAGGGCGAAAAAGTAAAGTAGGGCAAAAAAGTAAAGATTGCAACTTAATTATTTTATAAATAGTAGAAAATGTATGGCTAATGTAATGAAGTTGTTAAAATCAGGTTGGCGGCACTGCGCTTATTTGACCATGTTTATCTTTGTTTACAACATTATAACCTGCATCTAAATAACCTTCTTTTTGAGTTTAATTCCAATTCTTATTTGTTTTTAATATTGAATCTCTCATATCTGCTATTAAAAGTTCTAATAATTATTGTTATTTATATTGTTATTATAAATAATAAATAAAAACTGTGCGATGGACGAAAATGTGTATTTTCTTCCTACTGGAGATAAAATATTGTATGTACCTCGTGAGTAAAGTGCCATTTATTCCCCTCGCGATAATTATCTCCCTCGGCTGCGCCTCGGGAGCTAATTAGAGTTATTCCCTCGGCTTCGCCTCGGGATTTAGGGACCATGGTTCCTTCGGCTTCGCCTCAAGAACCAACTTTTTTCGCTCAGGGAATAATGGCTTACTTTACTCCCTAGGTGCATAAATAACTATTTTTTCCAAATCAGACGCTGGCTGTGGTTTTTAATGAGGAAGTTATGCGGTGCAAGAAGTATAACAGAAGAAAATTTACGTTTAAATGATACCTTTAAGACTAATAATGCATTAAGTAAGAAAACTATTTTGGCATTTCTGTAGACTGATACTCCCCTTATAATAAAAACCAGAAGGGAGTAACAATCTAAAGAAGGTGTACGGAATGTCCTTCTTTTGAATGTTCCTCCCCTTATAAAGACAGAAGTGTCATATTTCCTTTGTCCCAAAGTATAATTGGACTAAACATCCCTTTTAGTGCAGTAACGAAATAGTATATATATAAAATAGGTTTTGACATCGAAAAAATTATTACAAGCAAGAAACTTGGTGGACATGTTGTGTTTAGCTTCCTGTTAAATATACTGAAAGTCTCCTAAAATCAAAGTTATGCTACGGCCACCATATTGAAAAATTGCTGCCCATTTTCGATTTTTTGCTTGTAATTCCTTAAATATTGCAGATAGAAAACAAGTTTCAAATTTTGTTCTTAAATCATTTTCTCTAAACCTAACAGGTTTTGAGTTATTAACGATTTAGTCTTATTAGTCCATGCAAAAGAGACCATATACCCATATGAATTCTCCCAGGTAAGGACCCCCTTACCTGGGAGAATTCATGGTAGTTCTAGAAATGGGCTAATTTATGGGTTTTTGGGAAAATACGAATTTTTAACTTCCATCCCGAAATTCCCCCCGCAACCTCCCAATTTTGTAATAGAACCCCCCAAAAATGGTTTGTTTTTAATATACAACTTCGATTTTAGGGGATTTTTAGTATATTTCACAGGAAGCTAAACACAACATCTCAACCACTAATTTTTTCGAGGTTCGGCTGTTTTTTGGCCTATTTTTACTGCACTATTTGTCTTAATAGTTATTTAGAAGAAGGAATGTATAAATAATTATAACCATTTACATTTATATTCTAAACAAACATAGAGGAGTAACTATAAGAAGTACCACAATTTAAGTGAGATGTAACATAAAATAGGAAAAAAACAACATTTAACTGGTCTGTGTAGAATCACTATAAAATAAATATTTGGTTGATGATTCAATACTTCAAATAGTGAAGGGTTGATGAGGGAAAATTTAAAAACTTCTTTCAGCACTGCAGTTTGTCCCTGGCAACGTCAGGAACAATTTAACAACAGTTGAAAGATTGGGGAATACAAATACATTGCAGCTAAGTTTTTGAACTTTTCAAGGTCAACGTATATGTTAAATGTGTCGTTCCCGTTTTTCTTGGCCGTTGTTCTGGAAATAATAATAGAAAATTTTCGGACCCCAGAAATTGCCGCGCTGGGCAATTGCCCAGTCTGCCCATTGGTAAATTGGAGCCTGAGGATGAATACAAATAGATATTTATACATTGCTACACATACACACTTTGTTGTATATCCAAATACGACCATTGATCTAGATCTAGAGCAAGGGTCTCCAAACTACGGCCCGCGAGCCGGACCCAGCCCTTGACACGATTTCATCCGACCTGCCGCGCCACAAAAGAAGTTAACAAATGAACCTAAACAATGCAAAGTTATAATTTCTCTATAATCAAATGCTATTTCAAACATCAAAGAAGATCAGTACGATTTTTATTGAGGTTTTTTGGCCGGAATAGATAGTGCTTATTCTGATAGTGCCTATATCATTGTGAAGTTCGATTGTCTTCAACCAAAATAATTGAAGACCTCCTGATCTGCAGCAAGGGTCAGCTACCTTTTTGTCTATAAGGGCACAATACAAGATTTGAAAATCACGGAGGGCGCATATTTTACAGATTTGGCCTTTCGTGTTTTATCGTCTCTCAACCTTTTGGTCCAGTAGTGGCGCATAAAAATCCACTAGGGACGCCACATCGGTGGGTGTCCGTTTGCCCACCCCTGAACAAAAGAATGTCCCTTTCTCTGGGAATTCAAACTAGGTTATTGGTTATCCGACTTTGATTTCAGGATGCTCATGCTTACCTTAAAGCCTTTTGGACACATCGATCATCTGAAGACTCAGAAGAAGACTGGCAACTTTTTAATGAGATAAGTCACATTATAAATTTAATAATAATAAAAATACTGTATTTTAAGAACAAACTATACACTGAGTTCAGTATACAATAAATTTATTGTATAACAGTTATAACTTATTGTTATAACTTTATTGTTATTTGTTGTATTAACTAAATAATTTATACTATAAACTCACATTAAACAAATCAACAGTAACTAATAAACTTTTTACTTTTCCTCACCCATGGTAGGAAAAGTATTGTTTTCACCCAATTTTTTTTTTTTTTTTTTCGAGATTTGAACTGAATTATCCGATTTGGGTGTTTTTAAGACCTCCTGAGTGGTTTTCAGTATGACGTCTGTATGTGTGTTATCGTTATCATCGTAGCTCCCAGGGTATTTAACCTAGAGAGTTGAAACTTGGCAGAAAAATCAGTCCTTACTTCTATAGTTGTGCCGGCTGGAAAATCAACATTTTCCGCTTTCTTGAAAAGTGGTCCGTCAAGTTGAAATTTGGAATGAATGTACCTCAAACTCTCTGTATGGCAAACAAATCCACCAAATATAATTTTGATATTGGTTATCATTTTGAAGTAATCGATTTTTTAATTTTGAAACTTTGACAGTTAATAATACCAAAAATATAAATATGTTTTTGAAAAATAACATATCGTTGGCACCGGTAAAAAAACAAGGAACAAATATAAATAAACCCGATGAAATTCAAATTTAAAAGTTATAAGCGAACATAATTATTAATTAGAGCGATACTTTTGTTAAACGTCAAAGTATGTTTTCATCTGTCAAAATACCGCCAAAGTTCAAATAATTAAATAATTAAAAATAATGTATGTGTGTGTGTGTGTGTGTATTTTTTATAAATTTTATTAACAAATTAACTAAATAAGTTGAATCACGTTAAAATTGAATTATAGAGAGTAATTATTTAAAATTCAATTCTAAAATTTGAGGGGAGAATCAGCTGGTAGCTGAGTCATATATTGAACAGTAATTGCCAGCTGATATAATATACTTATGAATTAGTTTACCTACATTTAGAAAAGAAATTATGATTTCATCTTTTACCGGTTTGTTTGTTTTACTGATGAATCACCATGGCAAACGTTGTGAAGGTTACATTGTGAAGATGACATTATAGATTTAGATATTAAATAAAAGTTAATATGTTAATGAAATTGTGTATTTAACACCAACCTCACTTACTTTTGATTTATCTAGGGTAACACTGGAGCAGGGCCGTCGCGAGGGCGGGGCGACCGGGGCGGTCGCCCCGGGCGCGACGAGCAAGGGGGCGCCTTAAAAGTTTGAAAAATTATTTTTAATACTGTACTATTAGCAATTGAGAAATGTTTTTAAGTTTCAGCATTGGGGTGTTCCGGTAACGTGGAACCGAGTCTTTCTTTGTCACTGTTTCGACAGTGCCGCAGTGTCTCTAATCCTTACCGGAACTTTTACTGATAAGGTTGGACCGGGAATGGAACGAGTCTGGTAAGTATATCGGTATCGGTTCTTGTACCGAAGACCGACACCGTCCCGATAAGTTTAGCACTAGAAGTACTCACAGTACTGGAGGTCGACCAAGAAGCGATGGCTCTCGGGGAAAACTGCGTAAACTTGGCTTCGTTTAAAATCGAATATTGTTAACAATACCCATCACTGTGGCTAGCGCTGAAAGAAGCTTCAGCTAATTCAACTGATTAAAACGTATCAGCGGTCAACGATGACTCAGCAACGTCTCAACAGACTTGCAATCCTTTCTATTGAAAATGAAGAGCCAAGAAGATTGAAATTCAAAGACATATTACATAGCTTTGCCCATTCAAAGGCTAGGAAAGTACCATTTGGTATTTAATTTATTTAGGTTGGCCAGTTAGTTATATTAATATTTTCCATACAGTTTGTAAATACATTAGCCTATAGGAAATAGTCCTATATATAAATTAAAACATAAAATGCCTTTTTTAAAAACATGTAAAACATTTATTAGTCTTATTACTTTTACCTCACCTATGTAGGAAAAATCATGTTTTCACCCAATTTTTTTTAGAGATTTCAACTGAATTGTCCGTTTTGGGTGCTTTTAAGACCTCCTGAGTGGTTTTCAGCATGTCGTCTGTATGTGTGTTATATCATCGTAGCGCCTAGGATATAACCTAGAGAGTTGAAACTTGGCAGAAAAATCAGTCCTTACTTTTAGTTGAGCCGCCCAGGAAATCAACATTTTCACCATCGTAAACCCAGTTTGCTAAGTTAATAAAAATTAAAAAAAAAAAAACCGTCAAAAATCTAAAAGTGGTCCGATCGTGTTGAAATTTAGTACGAATGTACCTCTCTGTATTACATACAAATACACCAGATTTAATTTTGATATTAGCCGCCATTTTGAAGTTTATAGATTTTTTAATTTTGACGATTTATTTTTATTTTATTTTTTTCCCCTACGCCTGATTCGGAGGAATCTTCTTCATCTCCTTCCTGGCAGCCCAATATATTGCAGCCTTGCTGGACCATTTGTCACTGCTGCTTTGTTGTCTGTATTTTTGGAGTGTTTGGCAATCTAAGACGATGTGGTCTGCGTCCATTATTCCAGTCTCACATAGAGGGCAGCTACTGGTTTCCTTTATGCCAATTTTATGCAGGTGGTTTTGTAAGTAGTCATGGCCAGTGACCATTCTGAAGTTTGCTGTGAACACTCCCCTGGGTAACGAAGCTGGTATATCCGTCGTTAAAAGGCAGTGCCACGTTTTTCTTGATGCCTTCTCTTCACGTAGGGTTTTCACTGTCCGTTCAACACAGGAGCATATTTCGGCTTTTGCCTGGCTAAATGTGGTATGTCGTTGAGGTTGGGGCAGGGAGGCACCCTGCTTGGCCAGCTGGTCTGCCATCTCATTTCCTTTGATCCCGCAATGGCTAGGCACCCATTGGTAAGCTATCTCCCAACCACTTCGGATCAGCCTGTTCATCACTATCTTTGTAAGGGTGACTCTCTCACAGTCGTGAGGTGTACTTGAAATTAAAAATGATCAGTTAATTCAAAACGGTCACCTATCCAAGTACTAACCCGCCTAATACTGCTTCGCAGCAGGAGGCCACTTTAGTGCCCTCCAAAGTGAGGAAAAAGTCCGAGGTACCCTATACCAAATTTTTTTTGTTTATAACTGTTATTTTCGATACTATTAAGTTTCAATATAAGTTTTATCATATAGGTCTGTCATAATTTGAAAGCGGAAGTTTGCAAAATGATGGTTAATTTAAATATTTTCCTCTATATATTTCCTATGCCTTCACTGTATTTTAGCTAATTTTGACGGAAAAAATAATCTAGCAATAACTATATTTATTCATTTCAATGTAAAAATTATTTGTAGCCTACTGTATTAGTTAGTCTATTGTAGTTCTATACTACAATAGGCAATTGTACAATAGTAGTGTATAATTTTGTTTTTCACTTTTTTTGGGGGGGCCCAAAAAAGGGCCCGATGTTCTCGCGACGGCTCTGCACTGGAGGGAATCATGAGAGTTTATGATTACCTTATTTTCCATTACTCCCTGTTCAACCTTTCTATATCTTTCCTCCCTGTAAACTAGGGAGAAAAGTTCACTTTTTCTCCCTTCTGTAGATAGAAAATTTTTACTTATACCCTTAAAGACCCCTACCAGAATAATATATTATAACCTTATTATTAAAATATTAAACACTATAATGCTTGTAATTTAGAATTTGCTCTACTGTAGTCTCTACATCGAAATTCTAAATGGTGAAAGGCTGTGTGCCAAAATTCAATAAAATTGATCTAGAAAAACTGGTCAAGAAGTTATCATATTTTTAATGTTAATGTTTCATTAACATCATTCAGTTAGTACAGAAATTTTAAATCCAACCAGTTTTAATACTAGCAAAGTTTCAATGATCAAGGTTTATGCTGTTAATGAAGCGACGCACTAACAACCCTGTCATCCATTACAATATATACGAGTAGTAGTTGTGTAAACACTTTGCCAGACCTAAGGAGTTAGTTTGTTTTTTTCACATAAATAATTTTTGTTTTATTCTGATAACCGAGTTGCTAACAGATTCCTATTAAGTCGGGCTACCTTTAGAAGTTAACGACAATAGTTATTTATGTAACTAGTATAGCCTTAATAATCAATAATCAAGTAGGGGAAAGTAAAACCGGGTACGCGGGTCAAACCGGGTACCTCAATTTTTCCTAAACTAGTGCTGCTATATCTATCTAGTGATGCAGTCAACTCAATCCTGGATGCCTCTCAGTTGGTTTGTGATAGTTAATGTTAAGTCGAAACATCGTTTGTTTAATTCAGCACGTACCTATTTCAACTTTTTTGACAGATTTTTTGTTGTTTTTTTTACAAGAATTTGTTTTTTTTGTTAACAAAGAGCCTTTACATTTAATACGTGGTTATTAAACCTCTTTAATATGTAGTTTAAATAGAATAATTAGACACCAGTGTGAGATTTTTTTGAGACCAGAGATGAGGGAGAGGGAGGATTTGTTTATGACTTCTGTGAAAATGTCACTTCAGACTTAACACTAATGTTTCAACATGATAGATTTTTATAAATAGTAAATAAATTGGCCATAGCAGATAAAAATTATTGATTTTCTTGATTACCCGGTTTTACCCTACCATTCATCAAAATTCTGATTTTGACTAAATCCACAAAATTTATTCTGAGGACCTTGCAGGAAAATTATATTGGCAAAATCGGTTAATTTTGGTAGTCCAAATGTGTCTGAAGAAAATAATTAGTAAATGATATTTTTTTTTCGTTGCCCAGGAGTTTATAAATGGGGGAAACAGTTATGGTACCCGGTTTTACCCTACTTTCCCCTACAATGCTAATTGAGTAAAGTTTTTTCCCAACCCAGTCGGCAGTAGGGAGGGGTAAATCCGTCTGAGGTATAACTGGGGAATTTGGGCGCCACCCCGTTCAAAAGGGTAAGGACAAGAAGGCTGAAAGAATAAACAATGAAATAAAATAAATAAATAAAAAGAATATAAAAACCTATTAAACCACCTAGTGGCTTAATAGAAAAGAGAGGTGTGGGAAAACTGGAGATCGGAGAATCTCCAGTTCGGAGCGGTGGTCACCACCGGCCTAGTTTATTAAGTAACTGGGTGGAAATCTAAATTATTAAAATCATAAAGTAAAACTTAACAAGTAAAATAATAATATAATAATAATTAAATATGAAGGAGACTTCAGGTCAGTTACCGGGATGTCTAGGGTGAAGAGGATCAAGCCAGAAGCTGGCTAAACCTAGCTTGTTCTCTGGATACTCGTTGTCGAAGAAGAGGGGGGTCTTTTCTGTTAATCTCTATAAACACATCTCTATAAACGTTTATTTAATTCTAAATAAACACATTTTGCAAGAAAGTAAAAGGTTAAAAAAACACACAACTTACGGCTTGAAACAGACAGTGCATAAAGTTGTCAGATAGTGAAAATACCATGTCATGGCCAGATGGACAGAGACGAGTCAGGTGCAATACGCCCCGCCCCGTCTTAAGGCGCGCCCACTTGCGACTAAAAATCGACTAATAAAATTAGTCGCATATGGATGCATTCCAATTTAAAACCATGTGTTCTATTTACGCGACTAAACAATCGCACGATTAGAAATCGCAAGTGGGAGCCTAGCCTTAGTAAGTATTGGACTCCCAACTCTCGACGCAAAGAAGCGTCTATTACACTAATACGTATTAGACTGATAAGTTTTCTCTTAAAACTATAACAGCAATATCTACACTTAATTGTTCTGGTGACAAAGGTCAAATATGTTTGTTTCAATAAATAATAAGGATATTTTATCAGTATTGTATTGTTTTGGACAGAGGTCGGAAAAAGTAGTTATATATGTATACCGATAAATAATAAGGTGCTCAACCTAGTGAGTGGTATTTCAGCTTTCTGTACACTAGACAGTTGTGGAAAATCGGAATGTCCCATGAAAGTTAAGGGGTGCTACCCTGTATATGCGAAATAGCGCCCAGAAGGCGTGGGGGGGGGGGGGGTATTAACATAAAAGACCCGAAGAGGGGATAAATCAGAGGGAAGAGAGAAGTATAATTTTAGCCCACCTCAAAAGTTGATGACTCATGATTGCAGTGCTCTAGCTTAACCGTCTGTTGGCCACGCTGTGTAGTTTTAGGGTAGCAATAGTGGAGACCTACGAAACGCTGATGGTTTCCGCAATCCGGCAAGTTCGGCTCCTTCTTAATCCACCGTAGTTGAGAACAGCCCTAAACTTAAACTTTAAAAACTATGCAAGGAGGTAGTTTCTTGCCAACAGCTCTCTGACACAACTCACTGTCCTACTGACTCAACAAAAACTCCCCTAGCTGTTATAGCCCCCTCAGGGTTACCCATATAAAAAGTGAAAAAAAAAAAAACTAAACCTAGACCTAATGACAATAAATAAACTACTCTAAGACTAAAGATAGACTTATTCTACAATCCACCCTGGATTTTATAAAAAAACAATAAAATCATTGGGGGAGATAAAAATCATAAAAAAAGTGTTACACTAGGCAGCAATATGGAATTTTACTGACGAGTGATTAGATTAGCCCCCGAGCCGAAGGCGAGGACAGAGGCAGGCAATGAATAAACGATCAGAAATGTTTCCTCTGCTGCCTTGTTGCATACAATATTTTATCTACGGGCGGCAGAAAAATGAAACTGCTAAAATACCATTTTTATTAATATAACACAGGCCCGTCGAGAGCCGTAGCGGGCCCCACGGCTAGACCTATATGGGCCCCCTCTTTTTACTCGTTTTTATTCGTCATTTTGGGACTTTACACTAATAACTTGTGTATTGGATTTTTCAACTCTTATAATAAGTTCTATTTTATATTTATTGTAAGTACTACTAATAAACTCTTATTACTGATAACTGCAGACATACTACTGATAAACCAAAGTAAAACAAACTCATTTTGAAGATTACAACTATTTTACCGCAGTAATGTTAAAAACCCAATTATGACTTATATTAATATGGGTATATGAGTCATAATTATGACCTAAAATTAGACAGAATTGTTTGAAAACATTTATAATTTCTTAGTCCACAACTAAAACACAATCTGGACTAAAAAAAGTCCTATAACTGTAAAATGTTGTTTACGTTCATTTACGTTTTATACAATTTTATTTAATATATTACAAGGGGGCTCAGCTCCCTACTCGATTCACTCGACAAACCCCCGAAAAGCGGCCGCATCGCGGCCGCTGCCTAGAATAGAGTACAGTAGAATCCATGTTTTTTTTAGGAGGGGGCTAAATTTAGGATATTTGCAAATTATCATATCAAAGAAGAGGGGGTATAGAAATCAGTGGAAGTGGTAAAATCTAGATATTCTCTCATAGTAAAATAATTTAAATGTTTCTTGATGGTAGTTTACAAACTTATCAAATTAAAATAACACTCCGTAGCAAAGAACGGGTATCCAGCTAGTAAAACATAAAATAATAATTTCGAATAAAAAGTAAAACAAACAAAGAATGTAACAGAAAATAAGCGAGAAGGAAGATTAAGGGAGTGAGAATGTTACGTAGTCTATAAGATAATTCCCTCCTATATTAAAAAAAAAAAAATAAAACAAAAATCTTCACTTTTTGAATAGCTTTTAATTCTAAGAAAATAACTATAAAAAAAACAACAATAGTTTGATTAAGAATTTAAATAAAATTACCTCTAACCATAATCGTTGTGTAATAAGATTGTTTATTATAACAAAACATAAATTATTCAATTTAACTTAATAGGTAAATAGAAAGAATCAATCTACCTTTATAGCTTCGCTTCGTTTTTTTCAATCCATCCTATGTATATCTTCATATTCCATTGTATTCTCTAAATGCTGTTATAAATATACGTAGAATTTACTTTGAAAGATATTACCGTCGATATTACACTGAATAACAAATCGATCTATCTCCAAAAACAAGATTTCAACAAAGAACAACGAACAATGAATAAAATATAAACTACATACACGAAAGATGTACTTTTCGAAAGAAAAACGTATAGAAATCAAAAAGAAACATTTGAATTATAACACACATTACAAATATAAAGACCCGCTACCCGATTTAAAATACTTTTCCTCGATTAAGAAGTGAATTTAAAGTAAGATTCGACTAAAATTACTGTTGACCTAATTAGAGAAGTAAAAACAATATGGCCGACGCACTAAAACTATGGGACACCGACGCGTCCCAGTGACTCGCCTCTTTCAGGGCTACCACACTACCATCGTATCAAAATTAAATAATCTAAAGTTTATTATAAAAAATTATTTAAAATAAAAATATTATAAATAATAATTATTCATCATGGTAATATTATATTTTAAATATGTTTTTAGTTTAACCGAAACAAAATATGTTTAAGTTATTTTATTTTTTAATAATTTTGTTCGCATTATTGGTTTAACCTCATAGTACTGTGGTAAGTGAAAAAATATTTTGTTTATATAAGTTTAAATGAATAAATGTTTAATAAAAAGACTGTTTATTAAATCAAGTTAAATCAAATGGTATTTTAAGTTAAAAGTAGAACTACAGTATATGGAGCCCCTACTATACATCGCAAATCGCTACAATCGATTGTTATATTGACGCCATATTTCAATATATCCAAGTAATGTGTGATTTGCGTAATTTTACACGTTTTAACAAAAATGTGTTAGTTTCGGGTTTGAATTTAATTTTGTTAACCTTAATTTTTTGCCCTAGAATTTTGAATCGCCGCTCCACACCGCTTCGCGGAGCGCTCATTTCTAAAAAAAAAAAAAATACCCCTGCGGCTAAATCGGATTGTACGTGCCCCAGAAATTTTTCGTACTTTTTCCTACTTGATTTTAGAGAAATTATATATGTATGATTTGTTCATAGGAGAGTTTATATCCCTTTGTCTAAAAATATGTTGGAGTACAGAAAAGGGTACACAAAATTAAGGTTTTTAATATAATATACGGGATTTTATCACCTAACCTCAAAGTGGGGGCACGTACAATCCGATTTTACCCCCTCCTGCATATAGACCAGGTAGAGTTTCAAATCGAAATATAAAAGAGTTTAACAGACAAGATATATCGATATATTAAGTCTTGAAAGTGGTTTATACTGAGATAACGTGTTATCAGAAAGAGCCCCATATACTGTAGTTCAGCCGTCAAGGTATATGTGTATGTTCTATATACAAATCTACAGTTTTGCTCCGATCTCGATGAAAATTTGCATATTTGATCATCAAAGCAAGGAGAAACTCACTGTCTACATAGAATTTAGAAATTTAAATTTTGGTACACAGGGGTATGGGGTATGGGGTAAACACAAGTGATGAATACGGGGTCAAAGTAATGAATACCCTTCATGATGCATATCATTCAAAAGCTCTTTAAGAGTACAGTAATTGTTATTATATACATTTAAGGGGGTAAAATGTAAAAATACATCTAAAAGTCAACGTATGTGTGTATGTTCTTTATACAAATCTACAGTTCTTGTCTGATCTCGATGAAAATTTTTACACTTGACCTTCAAATCAATGGGAAGGTCACAGTCTACATGAATTTTCGAAATTTAAATTTTGGCACTCAGGGGTACGGGGTACAACTCAAGTGATGAATATGGGGTCAAAGTAATGAATACCCTTCATGATGCATATCGTTCAAAAGCTCTTTCAGAGTACAGTAATTGTTGTTATCTACAGTTTTGTCATATTGTCATTTAGGAGGGGGGTAAATTTGGGATATTGTAAACCATTGTAGTATCTTTCAGGCTAGCATGCCGGATTTTTCAACCATACATGGTTGAAAATGAATGGTGGTGTATTTAATATTTTTTCAACTTTGGATATGTCCAAATAAAACTGAATAAATCATTAATCATTGATTTTGTTGACTGTTTGGTATGGATCACTCAAGTTTCCAATCACACTGTCAATTAAAACATAAAAAACTTCAACTTTGAAGCGATTTTCTGGGTTCTCTGTGGATTTTTCTTGAAACCCTTCGGGATAAGGTTTAGTAATTTTTCGCTTCTCAGTCTCGGTACCGGGAAATTCTCTCGCAAACTTAATCACCACACTTGGCTGACAACTTTAATATTAACTAATATTATTTTTAATTATTATTATTTAATTATTTAATATTTCAATCATAAATATTGGCGTGATTGGGTGTTCGGGGCTTTGGATCGGGGCCCTTTAGGGGAGGTCCGGGCCCCCCGGCATCAGCCGTACCTGCCGCCCCCTCTCGACGGGCCTGATATAACATAGTTAATTACTATGTTATATTAATGAGATAATAACATATGTATTAACTAAAATTAATGTTCATAAATAAATCAAATAAGAAGCTTGGAAATAATAAGAATAAGTGAATAGTCAACTGAATCTATAACAACAAAATACACACACAAAACTTCTGAATGAATAATGCACGCAATATAAAATATTTATTTATATTTTTACTAACAAAATACTAAAAGTATGAAAGATATCTTCTATTGCTTAGAAGAAAAGAAGTAACCAGGATAAATCTAGAAAAGCAGCTAGTCTAATCTAGAATGACTTCAATAATAATAATAATATGGATGTTGGAGTTTTAATAATTTATTGAAAGTATTACTTGTTTAATAACGGGAGTCTGTAGCTTACGAAATAAATAGCTTTCTATTGTATTAAATCGTATAAAATCAATTTTTAAAAAATTATTATTATTAAACCTTTTTTGTATTATAATATATGATTAATGTTTGAGATTTGTTTAATAGTTATTTACGCGCCAAGGGAGTAAAGTAAGTGATTGCACCCTGAGCGATGAAGTTCCCCGGCTTCGCCTCAGGAACCATAACGTTCACTCCCGAGACGAAGCCGAGGCAGTTAATTATGGCGAGGGTGCAAGTGATTTTTACTCCCGAGGTACGTACAAGATTTTACCTCCAGAAAGGAGAAAAAGCAATAAATCAGCCTTGACTGCGTTTGCTTCTTGTACGATATCATTGGGAATGTTTGAAAACAATTCATCAAGGTCCACTAAGTTATCTTTCATGATCATTCCTTATTTATCTGTTTTACCTAACTTTATATTTAAATAAATACAAGAATATTTAAAAAAGAACTAATAAATTTAACTAAATACAACACAATTAATAGAAAATTTACTCAAAACACGGGGCGTTTTAAAACAAAACAAAGAAATATTTAAAAACAGCTGATTGGGAGTCACGTTTGTAATAAACAGTGTTCCCACCCAACTTAAATCTTCGTAAAATCCGTTTAAACGCAGTTCTTTTACTAGAATTAAGTTGGCCGCACTGAATTTACAGGGAGTTATGCCATAACTCTCTGCTATAACTCCCTGTGGTTATACACAGGGAGTTAAACAACTAAGTTGTTTTTATGTTTAGTTTATTCAACTGATTTCCTATTGTTTCCGAGATTGTTCCTAAATATGGCAGGCTTATCCATTTCTTATTATCATTAATTTGTTATCATTAATTTGTACAAATTAATGATAATAAGAAATGGATAAGCCTGCCATATTTAGGAACAATCTCGGAAACAATAGGAAATCAGTTGAATAAACTAAACATAAAAACAACTTACAAATCATACACTAATCTTAAGAAGATCATAGGTACACCTGAAGACAAATCTGATATACTAGAAAAAAGTGGAGTATACAAACTCACATGTCATACATGCCAAGGAGTATACCTAGGCCAAACAGGAAGACAGCTAAAAACAAGAATAAAAGAACACATGCACTCTTGGAACACTAAAGATAATAAATCTAGCTTCGCGGAACACCTCATAGATAATAACCACTCATTTACTAATAATAGCGTAAAACTCATACACACATGCAACAAAGGAAAACAATTAGATTTATTAGAACAACTAGAAATTAACAGAGCCCTCCAAAATAATAATATAGAATGCTTCAACGATAAAATAAACCTTAATACATCACCCCTAGTCAAACCAATAACAAATCCACACGTATAACAACTTCATGTCCTTAATTCAGAAGCCTCCTAGCATTTTAAATCAACAATGTTATTATATTTATTGAAATGTATTATTTGTGTCATATTTTTTCTTTTAGTTAAACATGTAAAATTTGCTAGGAAGTTATCAACCCAGGTACAATGAGGGTGAAATTCCACCGCAATAATCCCAACTCCTCTGATCCTAGGCGCAGAGATAATTCCTCTTTTGCCGATACCCAACTACCGACCTCCCCCTCCCACACCATGTACCCCAAACCCCTCGTCCTTTAACCTTTATATACTATTCCGAACTTGTAAAATTACCATTACACTGATGATGACTGAATAAGTCGAAACCGGTATGTAAGTCAAAATATATTTATGGTTTGACAATAAAATTATTGAACAAGTAAAAGTGTTTTCTTTTCTTATCAACCTTCACTATAAGAAATTAATACTTGGGAAAAGGCTTCTCTTTAGGATTTAAGCAGTTACGCATCTAGAGGGGTTGGCAGCCTGCCCCGGCTAAAGGGGGCGCCAAATTGGCCAAAAGGAGTTTTTTTGTTTTTCTTTTCTCTCTAGAATCAGATTGTGCAAAAAGTAAAAATAAGCTAGTAACAAAAAGTATATTAACCCAATGGTTCCCAAAGTCTGGTCTTTTCTGTTACCCCCCCCCCCCCCCCCCCCTGTTCCTACCGGGCGCGTTTCCGCGTATACAGGGTTGCACCCTTCAACTTTTATGGCTGTCTGCCTTAGCAGACAACTACGTTGAATGAGAAATGTTTAAAAAAACTCACAATTTATTATAATAAACTCATATTTTATATGTCATATGTTTGACCAGGAAGATACAATGTTACAGTTCGACTGCTTCCTGTTCGACAGGATCTTTGTGCCTTTTAAACATTTTATGAGATTATATTTTCTCCGCTAATACGCTAAAAAGATATTGGGGGTCCCCTCTCACTTTTGACTATTCCTGTATCGATAAAGTATTGTAAAAAAAATCAATTTTGATGTATTATTAATGGACTTAAATCACTTCCATCTCCCAAAAAAGGGGATTTTTTGGTCTCTTGAGTTCATAAAAGGGGGTTTTATAAAAAGTCTGTCGCCTTGGCAGACGCGGGAAGCCTAAACTACTGGACCGTTTTTTTTATTAAATTTTGTAACTATTTAAAATAATAAAATCGATTGTTTTTTTTAATTGGTAAGAAATCTGTTGATGTATCTAAAGGCATTGATGATAGATGATGCAATAAAGGTTCAAACTAAGATTAGGCAGTCACCCAGCGCTGTGATTGGCCGAGTGAATAGGAGGAGGGGTATGTTTGTTGATAAAGCCCAACTGACCGGTAGTCACGCACCACTAGTGAGTCAGTTCTGAATAACCCTCCCTTAAGACCGGAGGCTGTCACTGACTGTTTAGACTGCCTTGATCAGGTTAGCTCCAATCGCTTAGCCTTTTAGACCATCGTTTAGAGGTGCAGCCCGCAGTGTTGCTATTGTAACACCTTACTCCGAGGAGAAGGAAGTGATCACCGATCGACTCGACCAAAGTGGAGCGTCACCACCAACTAGGTGAAGTCCGTCTAAGCGAGGTAAGACTAGGCTTCGGCTGACTGTCCTACTTGAGGTTTGTCTTGCCCGGTGCTTGCGGTCTTCACGTCACATATACATTTTACAGCTAAGTCGAAACCAATTGTTAACTGTCAATTTATACCAATATTTTATATCTGTCTAGATTAGATTAGAGTGGCCTAACACTTATTAGCATTAGGGAGTCTAAGTTCCGGTTCAGGACTCACCGACACCGCCATACTGCACACATATTACAAATCATTCCATTGTACTTATTATTTAACATTTTATTAGCGGTATTATATTTATTATTATTTGCAGTATTACTTTTACTTAAATTTAGCAACCCCATCCCATGCATGGTTGGCTGTGTTGGGTAAACTTAAAAGATCCCGTAACAATTTGGCAGAAAAATAAGTATACCTAGTATGAAAAATCTTTTTATTTTCTTCTCTCTAAATTTGGGTGCGCGGTTCCGACAATGTATTATTGAATACACTCTGGCCCAGTGGCGTAACTATGGGCCCGCGCGGGCCCGCATTGCGGGGGGGCCCCAGCGCCAAAAGGACCCCTAAATCCAGAAACAACTGGAATTACTATCCTTGTACTAACGTCGAAGGGGCCCCCAATCCTGAACGCAAGAGGTTAAGAGGTTTTTTTTTTTTTTTTTGCTCATCGATTTTCTTTCTGGTGAGGGGCCCCCAAAAATTTCTTGCGGGGGGGCCCCCAATGGTCTAGCTACGCCACTGCTCTGGCCAGGTTTAACTATGTAAATATTCAACTGTTCCCTCTTTTAATTATTTATCACAAGATTAAAGTTTTTTTTTTTTTTTTAAATTGTTTTACCCAATAGAAAATTTATTTGAGAGTTTGAAGTTTATTACATTACACTAGCAGTTAGTTAGTTATTAGTTTAAACTTCTATAAAAACCTTGAAGGGATAGAATTGATCTCTGAGCTGTTTAAAATTTAGATTGATGCTGAATTATGTCACTAACAGTCATTTTTCCAACTTAAAAAAGCAGATGTGATTTATATTAATTTGATCAGTTGAATTATTCGAGAACTGAGGTACCAATATGACAGTCGTATCCGGCTATTAAATGATAAAACCAACACCGAATTGCACCAGGATAAAAAAAAACTGTAAGAATACACAGAAGGTAAAACAAAACGTAAGGTAAACAAAAAATGCTAAAGGAAGAAGTTTGCACAGCAGTGAACCAGTGTATTTATAACTTTACTGCAATCTATTGCGTCATTCTACAACTCAAGTTTACATAACCTTTTTTTAAAATTTCAGAATTTTTCTTCTATTCCTTTTACAAAAATTCCATTCTATATTTATCACGATACAAAGAAAAATATTTAAACTAAAATTAGAATTTGGAATATTTTTAACCTGATGAAAAACAAATTGTTTATAGAATGCCACAGACAAGCTTTTAAAATAATTTATTTTTTTAAAATAGTAAATTTGACTATTTTATTATTTCATTTTTAGTAAAATGTGCTAATAGAAAGTACGTTTGCTTCTCGTAAAAAAAGTACTATTTTCTATTTTCTGTACATATTTTATTTATTTATTTATTTATACAGGGAGGTCCAAAATCCTCCTCCCCCCCCCCCCCCCCCCCCTATTAACTTTTAAACGGTTTGAGATAAATTAATGAAACTTGGGGGATTCGTACCGATAATACCTGTGACAGGATCTATTATTTTACAAGGAGAACGCCTTTATATTACCTATTTCATCGACCATTATTATATTAGAAATATTGTTTGCTATCCCATGCGTCAGTTTACCATAATCTGATTTACAATATTCTCAAATTATGCGGTAGTATTAACGGGTATAGAGTGCCAGAATACTAACATAAAAGGGTGGACTTGGTGAAGCCATTTAATATACAGGGTGGTCCAAAAGTCTCCCCCCCCCCCTATTAACTTTTAAACGGTTTGAGATAAATTAATGAAACTTGGGGGATTCGTACCATGTAAAGGGAAGTTTGTTTTCAATCGCGCACTATGAGCAACCACCCACTTTACCTCCAAGCCAACCAATTTCAATATTTCAAATTGGAGTGCATATTTTTGATAATATATTTGGATTCTACGGTGAAAAAATAAAAATATTTCACTTCAAACTTTTTTTTTATCTCCAATATTTTCCCTCCATATGGAGAAAAAGTATAAAATTTTCAGCGTCCCTAGTACGCTAGTGGGTTAACACACACTTCCCTTTACATGGTGCAGATCCCCCCAGTTTCATTAATTTATTTCAAAACGTTTAGATTTTATAACGATGTAAGTGTTATTCTTTTTACTATTTTCGGAAGGGTTATTCTGCTATCTTTGCCCCCCTATAGGGGGTAAAATATTGGAAATAGAAAAAAGTTACAAATAAAATTTTATTATTTTTCACCGTAGAATCCAAATATGGTATCAAAAATATACACATACCTATTTGAAATTTTGAAGTTAGGTGGCCTGGGAGCAAAGTAGGTGGTTGACCCTAGTATGCGATTGCATGAAAACAAACTTCCCTTTACATGGTACGGATCCCCCAAGTTTCATTAATTTATCTCAAACCGTTCAAAAGTTAAGGGGGGGGAGACTTTTGGACCACTCTGTATATTAATAAGCACCCAAACACGATGTAACCGGATATGCTTATTTACACCCCTCTCACCTATTTCCCGTGATATTAACTACTATCTCAAATAGCAAGACGTTATTCCTTGCGATCCAACAACAAAATGGAATTATTCGGAATTAAAAACCAGTAATCAGGAGCGATTCAAGAGATAAAGGAAGATTATGAAAGTTTAAAGGCAGATGACGTACACACAAATACGTGAAATCTGTATAATTATGCTATTCTTTTATAAATAATTAACGATGCCCTAAAATCGAAGGTAGTTGATGTTGATATAATTAATCTTCGGTAATCTCCATTATAGTATGCCAGTCGGGCTCTCTTCAAGTTTGAGATGAATCGAGAGTCGATTCTTTTAACAGAACTATTCTCTAGAATGACTTCTTTAAAAGACTTGACGTTCACTAGGAGAGTCATGAGTCTATTAATTGCATTGTAGTACTA
Source organism: Gerris lacustris (assembly GCA_951217055.1). NCBI lineage: Eukaryota > Metazoa > Arthropoda > Insecta > Hemiptera > Gerridae > Gerris > Gerris lacustris. The sequence continues at coordinate 38,414,696 of OX578285.1, read as the reverse complement.
GGGGCTGTGCTTTGTACTTGTACTTGTTAGTTTTTTTAGGTTGTTGACATGTACGAGTGTGCGAAGTAATACTAACAAGAACATAGAGGGGAACCGGTGTCGACTCGCAACTCTATTGCCTGAAACCTAGGTCTAAACACCGACAAATCTGGTGAGTTTGAGTCCTAGAGAGGAGACAAATGTTTCACACTGGTGATAACTGATAACATCGTGCAGATAAGTAAAGTGGCCGGATCCCACATCGTGTGATAACCTAATTAATAACACTGTTCTGCAAAAATAAAAGCTTCAGAATGATAATGTCCTTTTCTGAAGTATTTTTGTGTGCAGATTCGAATCTGAAGTCAAAATTATTCCTATACGTACAGTTTTCCCGGAAAATGCGCCTAAAGATTGAAAAATTGTGTTTTTGGGGGGTTTTCACCCAATTTTTCGCCCAAACATTTTGTAAAAAAATATATATTGGGCGTATGAAGATTATCACGAATCTGAAGTCAAAAAAAATCTGCTAACCTTTCTTTTTTAAGAAAATTGAACAAAAAAACTATTTTTCCTGTCATTGAGTTTTTGTATTTCTATTGCTTTTTCAGTTATAAAAGATGTTTTGTGACTTTCTAATTTTTACAGTCATGAACATTGCGCAACTAGGCCCACAAGAAACGCCCAAAAGAAAAAATAGTAATATTTATATATTTTTTTTTTTTTCTATTTTACCCCCCTCTTAAATGAAAATATGATAAAAGGGAACATCACAACAATAACTGTACTGTACTCTTAAAGGACTTTCCGACGACATGCATCATTAAGGGCATATACTATTTTAACTTTTGTATCCCGTAGAACCCCTGTCTACCAATTTGGGCCATTTCAGGTTTATACCTTCCTGTGGTTGGTCACTATGACCGTGCCAAATTTTGTGCGGATTGGTTTAGCCGTTCAGGAGGAGGATATGCCCAACCAAATGCAAATTGTAGTGAAAGAGCTTCGCTTCGCCCAGCTCAATAAATGTTTAAGATTTTTTTTGGAAAAGGTAACATCTTCTCACAAAATATGCAACGTATGTACGTTGTGCGTATGTATGTTTTTTAGCAATGAATACCTATGATTTTTTTACACGAAAAACTTAATTTCAAGACACATGTGTGACAAAGATGAATTCGTACAAAAACGAAACCAAATATATATTTGTACTCAGGGCGTCCTCATTTAATACCCTACATTTTCTTTTTAAAAAATGTCTACCCCTTAAACGTCAGACTTCAACCACTAGTTTTTGAAGGATGATTTTTGAAGCTTCCCTATAATTTTTCGGTAAAATTGAATTGTACGCTGTTTACAGAATCGAAGTAAAAAATTATTTTATTTTTTGCCCTAGAATTTTCAACGGCCATTTTCTGTAGAAAAACAACCCTGCTCTAGACTCTAGACCAGGTAGGGGATCAAATCGAAGTACAAAATTCGATGGCACCGTACAATTCACTTTAGCCAATTTGGTTCTGTGATAGGCAGTGGCGATCCTAGGGGGGGGCAGGGGGGGCTATAGCCCCCCCTGGGAGAAAATTAGCCCCCCCTGGAAAAAAATTAGCACTAGAAATAATTCACTAGAAATAATTCATGGTTATACCTTATTGTGGGGCAATGAAAATTCCGGGAGTGCATCCCCAATTTTCAAAAATTGACAATTTTGTGCACGAAAATGTGAAGTGCGCTCATTTTTTTTTTTTTAAATTTTGAGTTGGGTATCAAATGAAAAATTGTGACCCCCCGGGGGATCGAACCAGGGACCCTTGAGGTCAGAGAAAAAATATATAACGGTAAAAATTAATTATATAACGGGTATGCTTAATCATCTACAAAACCCTAAAAAGTACTTGGACGCAAGTACTTCCCCGTGATTTTTTAACTTAATTTTTTATTTTTTTTTATTTTAGGGAAAATTATGGAAGGTTATGGTTAGTTTAGGTTAAGGTTAGAATTTGTTGACCTTCTATCATTGCCACATTAAACGTGACACTTTGCGTATATAAAATAAAATATAATTCTGATTATATTGAGATGCTACAACCGGAATCGTTTTTGTACAGAGATACTGTAAAAAAGACAAATTCTGTAAAAAGGAACAGTTAAAAAAAATGAAGTAAATCGGACAGTACGAAATAGGTGGGCCAAATAGTGCAGTTGCAGTTTTACCAATGATGTCCGAAAACTTAATCTCAAATCAAATTTAAACGTTATCCAAATTTTTGCTAGGGCCCCCACTTTCGTCGTACAATAGCTCGACCACCTTTCCAAAATTCAATGTCCCATTTTGGACTAAACTTTATATTATGGCCACCCTAAGAAAACATGTTTTTCACAACTATTGAATAAACGACACAGTTTATTATAGATGTGAAGTAATATTGCATAATTGCTATTACCTGACCTATTTAATCTACCATGATTAGGTGCACACCACACCTTATATTATTTTGCAATTACTATTTTTAAGTTTGTATTAAAATATTTTCGTTGGCCAGAGCACGTAACGGAAATATAGAGGCCCGTGGTTCGAGTCCCGGTGGGGTCTATTTTTCTCTGTCTATTTCCCATTGTTAATAATAATTATAATTTGATTTAATTTAAAAATTAAAATTCTTTTAGAAATACTTGTGCATACTTTTGTGCCAACGAAAGTATTTTAATTTTTAATGAAAAACAATTAAAATCAAATTTCACCTCAAAGAAGCATAAAAACGCTGTTTTGAGAGGTCATATTTTATACATTTTCCTTCCATTTAATGCACTGCAGACCAATACTTTCTTCTGTGATTATATGGTAAGTATCATAGCAGACTGTTTAAATAAGCCTCCAACTATACTTACAATAGAACTTCCCAGTCCCAGTTCAATGGCAATTATAACATTCTTGAATGAATTTAATTGTTTAGCCTCACGAAAAAATTGCCTCTGGGAAGGACTGCAACAACATATAACATACAAATGAGTTCTTCCTGGTATATTAAAATGTATACTACACCCGCAAAACATGGGGGGCTTTAGCCCCCCCAGAACTTTCGACCCAGGATCGCCACTGGTGATAGGGTTATGTTAACGTAACTGCGAAGTTTCAAATGTTTGTGTTGGGTACTTTCGGAGATCAGGTACGTTAGGAGTTAAGACGTTATCGCAGGAGAGAACAACAGGCCTCGTTTTCGCCTTCGACCCTAAAAATGAACGAAAGAATCTTTTCATTTTAGTGGACGAATCGAATCTTCAAAAAGAACGACTTAGCCCATCTTCTTGAGACTGCACCGGTCATGATTCACTTTAAAACCTTTATCGAACCTTCCTCTTGCCGAATTCAAAAATCAAAACATAACGTTTGACATTTCAAGTATTGATTTCATTATTGATTTTCCGTTTTCCGTACTATGTTTCTTCTTAGATCCAGATGAAAAAAATTATCAGATTAATATGCGTCGTCTTTCTACTGCTGTTTCTCTTTTACGCGACGAATTACGTGAAAGAATGTCGTCAAATGCGCGACGTTTTCAACTCGTTCGTGGTCGTAGAAAATCCTTCTAGCAGTAAACAATGCAGTGTGATAAACGACACTCTGCGTAGAAACTATGACTTCCTCCATTTTATGGACAACCCGAGACCCGTGTGGACCGACATAGGAGGGTATCACGTCTACTCGGCGTTTTGGACTAGTGAATCCGAAGTGGAATACGCTTCGGCTCTGGCGCTGGGACCGCCCTCGGAGCCTTCCTACCACTGCAGCATATGGTTCGAATACGAGAACATCGTTTCGGCGGTCAGAGGTCGTCTCTCCTACAAATCCGATGCCTGGAATTATATGGTTCACGGACCCAATATCAACATTCACAAATTGATTTGCAAGGTAGATGTTAAAGATATAAAAGGCGAACCGTACATGCTCGTCTTCTCCCCTGTAAACGAAAATTCTAAGAAAAAATCCTATATTCCTATTTTTCGAAAAACCCTTACCAGTTCTAACGAAACCGCGATTTGTGTACGACCTGACCCTGCCGGAATCGGAAAAGCCGATATCGTAGAATTTATAAGTTTCCATCTACTGATAGGTGCAACCGATCTAGTGCTGTACGGTAACGACATACATAACAGTATAGTTCACAGGATCAGGCAGCTGGTAGGAGCCTCCAACTTCCTGAGGTCTGTATCCGTTCTCCCGTGGAACTTTCCTTATGACGACCCGGCCTTAGAACTTAAGATGATCCGCATGGATTGCGAATACAGGACCTTCGGTCTGACCAAAGCCTTCGCCGTTCTAGAATGGGACCAATACATCGTGCCCAATACATTCCAACATATTTTAGAAGCCATCAGTGTCGATGCTAATAAATTCCCCTACTCTATAAACACCAGATCGCAGTTATGCTGTTTAGAGAGTATCGACGATAAAAGATCGGAAATCTCATGGCCTATCATTCTTAAAAAAACTTACTGCACCGATTATCCGTTTGATAATCTTCTTAAAATACACGGTGAACAGATAGTCGATGACAAGGATGTTATTGTCAAGGACTTTAACACTTCTGTTTCCGTCAAGACATTCCGTAGTTGTGCAGGGTTGAAGAATTTAAAGACTAAGTACGACCATTCACCGTTTAAATTTTTAAGTGGGCTTCTGTCGAGTGAGTTGTTAAGGCTGTGGAATACCGGTAGTATGTTTTGATGGTAAGTTTCGACTGCTCAATGTAAATAAGAAAACAATGTGGTTATGTACATAGTCGATATGTTATTCTTTGATCCCTTTTGAGATAAAACGAAACGAGAAAAGTGCACTGCAGGTGAAAATATTTTTCTGAGCTGTGATATTAGGCAGAGCATTTTTTTCTTTGGATGATACTAGTAATGCACAATAGACACCTCTAACTTAAAAACTTTTAAGTCTAATCCGTTTTTTTTATAAACAATTTTAAATATGGTTCTCTGATTTTATATTTCTCTAAGAATATAAGAAAATATTCCGCCCACAACGTTAGTTTAGTCATGACTCGATAATTATATTATGCTAAAATATAATTTCTACAAAAAAAAAAAAAAATAATGCTACAATAATTTTTTTTTAAATAAAGAACCAATTTTAATTATATTTTTCTTTGTTTTTAAAGATTTTTTTCAAATCAATTTCAATATTTCATAAGAAATAATTTTATGCTTATAATAATTTTATACATTAGTTCTATTTCTAAACAATTCTTTAAATATTGGTTTTTATTAGCCAAATTATTATTATTATTTTTAATGGATGTAAAATTCGTCAGCTTAGGAAATCAGAATTTTTTTTTACTTTCTGTAAATTTTATATTTGGTACTCATTTACTTGTTTACCTACCCAAATTACTTTAATGAATAAATATTCCATTGTCTTAATTGACAATTAGATTTACAGTCCTGCCAAGATGTGTGTTAACTCTGACAGTTGGATTGGCCAACTGTATAAAGCCACTATGTGGTTTTCCTTAGGGTCACACTTCTCCCCACTTGTTTTTTGTGTTTGCCTAGTTAACCTGACCTACTAGGCATCATGACCTCAAGCTCTTATTATTTTTACCCTGCCATTTTTTTTTTATTTTTTTTTTAGGGTTAACACTCATCTTTACCCTGACTGTACTGGTGTTATCACCCTTTACATGCAGAAGCCTGATGTTCCTTTGTCCTAAAGTTCTTTGCACTAAATATCCCTTTGTCTTTATAGTTATTTAGACAAAGGAATACCTTATAAGTGGTAAAAGAAATATAGGGTGGGTAATCAATTAAATATTTGGCACCTATAGGTCCCATGTTGCATATTTACCAAAGTAAATGAGTACCAGATATTTAAGTGTTTTTTATTTTATTCTTTGTTATGTTGAAGAATGTATAGAAATGAAGCAAGTCTGAATAAATTAAACTTATAAGTTGCAGTTTTTTTTTTTTAAAAAACAACATTTTATTGCTTCCAAGCTTACCGAAGGTAACGGAAGTTATGTGAACGTTCTGAAGAACGAAAAATTTTTAGGTCTCCGGTTTTAAAAATTCCAAGACAGAAATCCATATCAGAAATCAGGGAACATTTTTGGTTCCGTGTCTGTCTGTCGCTCTATTTTTGCGAACCACTTTACGTCCGATTTTAATGAAATTTGGATGGTAGATCATGATTAGCCCATTGTTGGTCCCATATAAGTTTCAATCTTCTACGCTCATTTGTTTCTCTTCTACATCCACACAAACATACATTTATTTATACCTACAGCTTCATAAGTACTTATCTGATTTGTATGAAACTTTTATAGTTTATCGAAAGTAACCCGCAGATAGCCCCAGATTAATTTGAACCGTCTGCGCTCTTTAACTTTTGCTAAATTGATACTTTAATTCATATAAAAAAAATCAAAACAATTTTGACAGATTAAAAAAAAAAAACGGTGGAATAATGGCTTGTAAAAGCATAAAATCAATTAAGTACATATTAGGATGTGAGGAAGCTATGTGCCACACCAATTGACAGTATTTTTTTTAACTAATTGTAATAATAATAAGAGAATATAAATGGAAATTGGAGAGGGAAAATCCGTCACACATTCAGCCAGTAGTAAGGTGTCAAAACATATTTGGTTCTTAAGCCAATTCTCACAATAATATCATTTGCACAAAGTATATGGAGAGTGCACTAAGTTTATTATTTTAACTATTGATGTGCTATAACTTATAGTATACAGGTCTTACAATTCAAGGGCGCCCATACCTATGGGGCCACAGCCCCCTAGCTTTCAGGAAAAGAGGAAAAATATATATTTCTGTAGACAAGTCAGGTGTTTTGCTTTCAAGAAACCTACCCCCACCCCCTCCCCGGTGTCGGTGCCCCCCCTGAAAAAATGCATATGGGCACTCATGTTACAATTAGAGTATACTCTGAAAGTGTAGTAAAATTGAAAAAAGGGGAGCTATTGAGAGCCAACTTGACAAATAAAAATATCACTGACGTAGTGCCTCCTACAGGCCTAGTGGCTTTATTTTTTTTTCTCACATAGGTTGGCCATCTGAGCTGTCAGATTAACCCTGCAATGCACGGGTGAAAAAAAATCACACCTGTGCGCGGGTTGGGTCTTTCAGACCCAATTTTTTTAAAAAAAATTTCAGATGGTTTATTATTTAATTTTTTTTTTTTTATTATAGAAAAAATCGTTATTTATTAGAAAAAAAAACAGAATGCAATATATCAATAAAATCACATTAGAAAAAAATTATATCTTTTCATTTTTACTATCCAACATGAAAAAAAAACAAAAAAAAACAAAAAAAAAAAACATAATAAACCACTTTTTTTTTTTAAGTTTTAATAAGTTTTTACCAAGGCAATTTCGGCCCTTAACTAAATTTGCAATTGGTCATTCTAGTCTGATCAGACACACAGAGATGAGATGCTAGGCTTCGTTTGAAAAGCCTTCCTTGAAAAAGATTAACTAAAATTCTGTTAGTGGGTTTGCCTAGCATTAGCATGCCTTAGAAGGTTTTTTTTTTTAATGTCAATAGTTGCCTTAGAAGATTTTAAGTAAGAGCCTCAGGGCAAGATATTGCATTTGTGATGCGAGATATTAAGAGGAATGGAAGGATCTGAGAGTGAATGCTTCACTTTGTCTGGTTTTGTTCTATGGACCCCCACCTGAGGCAACCCAAAACTACAAAAAATAAACAGCTCAAGTGTGTGCTAGTCAGCACACAGCGAGGGTGTAGGCAACCCTGTATAGTTTAAGTAGTACCCTATTGATGGTGTTTTTAAAATGCTAAAAAGCTTACTTTGAACTATCCTATGGGTCTGAATTATTTTTTTAATTAACTGTTGTATTACTTATATTAAACTTACATTATATATATTATATAGAATTGAGAACAATCAAGTCAAAATCCCTCTAAAGTCACTAAAGCTATTTTTTTTTATTAAAATAAAACATAAGGAGTAAATGAATCTTAAAAACTTTCATGCATATCTTATCAAAAAATTATCATGTAAATTGCTTCAAATAATATTCAACTTAAGTTAAAGCATGCCATACAATAGATTATGGTCAAATCTAAAAAGAAAAAAATAGAACTCACTTATCAGATTACATATAACACATACAGTAGACCTAGCAATGGATCTTTCTATAGTGGAAAAAGAAAGGCGAGTCTTTCTATGAAATTCAAAGATTTTTCAGCAGACCCAAGACCCTGCATCCGGTTCTGTTTAGTTCAGTATTTGTCAAATATCGCTTATTAAACCTATGTTTAAGGCTATCGGCACTTCTTTAGATTGTTACTCCCCTTACGAAAAACCCAAAGGGGAGTAACAATCTAAAGATGGAGTATCGAATATTCTTCTTTAGACTGTAACTCCTCTTATAAAAGCATAAGTGTGATATTCCTTTGTCCCAAAGTACATTGGACTAAACATCCCTTTGTCTTAATAGTTCTTTAGTCTAAGTCATTTAGATTCTAAAAATTCATAGGGGTGTAACAATCTAAATAAGTACCAGGCTATCTTTTATTTTATGAATAATAAACACTTTTTACAGCTAACTACTGTAAATTTCATTGACGCACACTCTTTTGCTTATTATACTAAATAAATAATTGTTATAACAGACATTCATAATAGTGGAATACTCTCAGCCCTAATTATTCCATTATTGTAAGGTTTTACTGCACATACTGCTCTTCAGGTAGAACAATGATGCAATTGCATATATTGAGAGTTTACAGGATGCCAAACATAATTATTGTTTGTAATTATCTTTTGTAGCAAGATGTAAATTATCATTCCGTCATTCTATTTGATATATCAGGTCTTCAGGACATTTGTGACGAGTTTGCCTTAATACTCCAGAGGAGCGATGTAGTACAGGAAAAAAAGCAGTAAAAATTGTACCAGTTACAAGCATGTTTTGCCGCTAGAATTCTAGATGGCTAATCATCATAACTTTCATCAAATTAGTTACTCATAGTAAATACAAACTTATAGAGTAAAATATCTCAGTTCAATGTCAAAAACTATAATATTTAACAAAGGCCCGTTTCTAAAACTTCATTAAATAGAATTCAATGCATTTATAATGAAGCCATGGCTGTTTTTAACAATTAACTGAACTAAAATTCATTCATTTATGATGAGCCAAGACTGTTTTTAACAATTAATTGAAATAAAATTCATTCATGATGAGCCAAGACTGTTTTTAACAATTAATTGAAATAAAATTCATTCATTTATGATCAGCCATGGCTGTTTTTAACAATTAACAGAACTAAAATTCATTTATTTATGATTGAAAAAGATGGATTAGCCATAGTGGTTTTTAACAATTGACTAAATTAAAACTCATTCATTTATGATTAGCCATAGTGGTTTTTAACAATTAACTAAATTAAAATTCATTCATTTATGATGAGCCATGGCTGCTTTTAACAATTAACTAAATTAAAATTCATTCATTTATGATGAGTCATGGCTGTTTTTAACAATTAAATAAATTAAAATTCATTCATTTATGATGAGCCATGGCTGTTTTTAACAATTAACTAAATTAAAATTCATTCATTTATGATTAGCCATAGTGGTTTTTAACAATTAACTGAATTAAAATTCATTCATTTATGATAAGCCATGGCTGTTTTTAACAATTAAATAAATTAAAATTCATTCATTTATGATGAGCCATGGCTGTTTTTAACAATTAACTAAATTAAAATTCATTCATTTATGATAAGCCAATGGTGGTTTTTAACAAATTAACTGAAATCAAATTCAACGGTTGGTTTTCAGTCAATTGCAGAAACTCTCAGAATCAAAGTTTTCTTTACAATATGATTAACATTTTAATTTGAACAAAAAACAAGACAAAAGTTCAGCCTAATAAAAAATATTAAAAAATGCAGAGAAGTTTAATCATCTAGTGATTATAGCTTCTCCCTTGAATTTTATCACTGTAATGAGTTAGTATTTAGGTTGGTAGAACCAAATAAAAATACTTTTATAGTACCTTTCAGGAAACTTTGGCCACAGAATCCTAATCCTAAAATGTATGTCTGTATTCTTAAATGGTTGTGACCATTTCAGGACATAGTATGTTCCACTTCTGCCTGAAACATGCATTTGTCTGCATAAAGAAAGCAAGAGCACATCCGTATTCATAGCAAATTTTTTCTACGATCGATTTATTGATATTCTGATAAGATTGTAGATTCATTGAAACAATTTAGAGGGAATAACTAATAAGAAAAAATTGCATATCAGTGATCACCCAACAAAAAAATATATTCTCAAAAATACATGAATCATTATTGAGCATAAAACTTCAGAGATTTTTAAAAAATAATTTTATTACTAAGACAAAAGAAAAAGTAATATTTTTAAATCACTGCAAAAAAAAAAAATATATATATATATACGACTTTCAAACCGGCAAAAAATGATCTATTTACAACTAAATAAATTAAAATGTAAACATTCTGCGATAACGCCGAATACATTCATTATAAACAATAAATTAAGCGAACATTTAACTTAGTAGGTGGTTTTTATTTTTAATTTAACATAATACTACATTATTCATTAGATTAAATAATTTATGTGTAAATGAAATTAGAAAATAATACAAAAAAATATATATATTAAGAGTAATTGCTTATTTTAAATATATTATTATTTGTATCCACAGATTGTAGTGTTATTTTCCACAAATATCACAAAATAAAGTGTCCAATCCTTATGATTTATCCTTTTTATAAAATTTAGCTTTAGAATTGTATGAAACATGGCACAAAGTTGAAAGCGACATTAAGTTATTTCTTTTGTTATCTTGGTTCATTTCAATATGAGCTTTACCAAAGCATTGGAAGTCTTCATATTATAATTTGAAAGTCATATGAAGAATAATAGTTAAATTTCAAAACGGAACGCATCCTGTAAATTTACTAATTAAAATGCTCGAAAGACAACAAAAAATAATAGTTAAATTAATTAAATAGTAATTACTTAATTACACATCGATTTGAATACAGTAATGAATCGTAAGTTGGAAAAAAAACTAAATCAAATTACAGCATTATTTGAATACCAAGACAAAAAAATCACATATCAATGGATTTGCCTTTATAAGAAAGAAATATTTAAAACAAAATGAGACCAGTTTCATGACCACTAAAGCCATATTTAGTAGCGAGAATTCTAGCTAAAATGATTTCTTCGAAACACTTCACAAGCCTTAAAAAAACAGAAATAAATAAATTAACTAAACTATGTAAACGGAAATGTAATTGTCCGACAAGCTATTCATACAATTAGAAATAAAACGTTTCACATCACTTTAATGATGAGGTCTTATCAGACAATTCTGAATGATCACACAAAATGTAAACTTAGAGCTAGCTAACAACCTAAAAATTCGAGGGTTGTTCGGAAAGTAACCTCCAATTGGCCACTGTGCGGGATGTAGTGGGAGTAGCAACTCCATTCCATTGATGTACAGGTCAGTCTGCATCAAGTCGTGGTCAAATGAAGGTCGTGCGAGCGCTAGTTTGGTTTTTATAGCATCTTGAAATGTGCGCCCCAAAAAAAACTTCCGTCCAAATGCGAAGTGCGAGTTTTTCGGTGCTCGGTAAAACTTTTTGGCACCCATCAAGCACAGAACTTCCGGTAACCTAACCTCTGTCACTACATCGTATAACACAGTCCTAGAAATCTGTGGAAATTCATTAAGCTCTGAAATTGTGAAATTGTCACCAACTTTTCCATCAATTTTCTGAACGAGTTCATCTGTGTGACTAATGATGGCCTACCACTTCTCTCTTTATCATGAATGTATTGTCCACTTTTAAATAAACAAATCCATTCACCTACAACTCCTTCACTTATAACACTTGGTCCATATACGTCACAAAGTTCTCCATGAATAACTACTGCTGAATATTGTTTTGACGTAAAAACAAAACCTTGTAATAGCTCAAACTTCGCATTTGGACGGAAGTTGTTTTGGAGCGCACATTTCAAGATGCTATAAAAACCAAACTAGTGCTCGTACGACATTCATTTGACCGTGGCTTGATACTGACTGTCCTGCCGTGTAAATCAGTGCAATAATGGTGCCACTACTCCCACTAATTCCCGCACAGTGGCTAATCGGAGGTTACTTTCCGAACGGCCCTCGTAGTCCAGATTTAGACCTCATCATAAAAATAAAGATACATTTTGAGATTACACAATTGGGTGTCTATTACTAATTTCAAAACGAAAACAACAACAAATGAAACTTTCATTAAATAAAACATAAGAGCTGTTGGAATAACGGATCTACCATACTACTAATAATACCATAAATAGACAAGACAGTATACAACATTAACATATCTCCAAATAATGAGATATCGATCGAATATAGTTTAAAGAGATATAAGATAAATAAATTTGTATTGCAATATATTATTTGTCTTATTGACACAAGCACTGAAAACGATAAAGACATGACTATGAAAACAAATTTTTTGTTACAGATCCAATAACAATCAAATTAAAATTAGATAAAATCCCCGCAAAGCAAATGCATTATGCAATTTTTGCTCATCTTAATTATATATATCTTTGCTTTAGTTTAATTATTAATACGACAATAGGCAATTACTGGTTTATTCTCAATATTTTTATAATTATTATTACTTTTTTTTTTTTTTTAATTGTTGACTAGTGAATTTATTATTATAACTGAAGTAACATGAAAATCTTTTATCACAAGATGTCATTAGGGGATTAAGTCTTTCAATTAAGTATTATACTCTCACCTCTTGTAAAAAATATCAAAAAGTAAATATAAATAAAAAATATAAATATCGGGATGAATTAATTTTTATTCAAAGGCAGGCTTCATATATCTAGAGCAAATAATAATTAAGTTTTCTTTCATACCAGCAATTAGATATTATAATTATCTGCGATCGCATTTTACTACGCATATAATAACCAAACCACTAGGTAGATTAATAATTTTGCTTTAACTTTCTAAAATTAATATTCAATAAATACTTCAAATTAAATGAAGGTAAACAAAAAGGTGAGAACTCGTAGATACAAATTGAAAAAATACGGATTTATGAGTTAAGTTATGGAAAAATTAAAACCTGCCTTCAATAATGAACATAGAAATTCCATTATTCCAAAAGAAAATACATTTAATACAACACTATATATTTTGAGTTATTCATATTTCTTCTATTGAGTGTACCTTGCAATAATCTACGTAATTACCCTACAGCATTAAGGGTATATTCAATATTTCAACACTTTACAAATATTTTTTTTTTAAATGTTAATGGAATGCAATAACTAAAAATATTAATATAAAAAAAGCTCTTAACTTATAAATACATTAATTGGAATACTGGCCAAAATGACCTAACAGAGGGTCAATCAATTGACTAACATTAACATAGCCTAAGGAAGGAACAAAGCATAAAGAAATTACTTAACCAAACAAATCATATGTATTTCTATCCTCGTATTCCCACTGTAATACATCATGAGAAAAATAAATTAAAATTAAAAAATAATAAAAGAAGTATAATAATAAATACACTATTAAAAATGTTTTAACTTAAAGAAGGTTATTGGTACTGCATAATTACAAACATAAAATTATGTATCAAAATCTCCATTAACAAAAAAAAAGTAGAAAATACAGAAAAACATTAACATATATTACAATATAACCAATCAACAGCTTTTTTCATGAGTATTCTTCGTAATTTAATAAATAATTATTTTGTCAGATAAATTAGTAAATTAAATTATTCCATTATTATAATCTGATAAAAAATAAATAAATAAAAAAACCATATAAGATCACAAAAAATGAGGGGTTAACAAGTTGAAATAACGAAATTACTGTCTTTATTTTTTCATTAACTTGGAACAGGGTGGTCCATAAGCCCCCCCCCCCCCCCCCCCCCCCCCTCTTAACTTTTGAACGGTTTGAGTAAATTAATAAAACTTGGGGGATCCGTACCATGTAAAGGGAAGTATGTTTTAATGCAATCGCGCACTAGGGGCAACCACCCACTTTGCCCCAGGCCAACCAACTTCAAAATTTCAAATTAGAGTGTATATTTTTTATAGCATATTTGGATTCTACGGTGAAAAATAATAAAAAAAAAAGTTGAAACTTTTTTTTCCTATCTCCAATATTATTTTATATCTCCATATATGGGGCAAAGTATAAAAATGGTAGATTTCAGCACCTGGCGCGACAAAATGGTGGTTGCCCCTAGACGCGAGTGGATGAATACACACTTCTTCCCTTTACATGGTACAGATCCCCCAAGTTCCATTACTTTATTTCAAACCGTTTAGATTTTATAACAATATAAGTGTTATTTTATTACTATTTTCAAAAGGGCTATTTTACTCTTAGACACCCTATAGGGGGCAAAATATTGGAGATAGAAAAAAAGTTTCAAGAAATGTTTGTATTATTTTCCACCGTAGAATCCAAATATGCTATCAAAAATATTCACTCCAATTTGAAATTATGAAGTTGGGTGGCGTGGGGTTAAAGTGAGGGGTTGCCCCTAGTGTCCGATTGCACGAAAACAAACTTCCCTTTACATGTTACGGATCCCCCAAGTTTCATTAATTTATCTCAAACCATTCAAAAGTTAAGAGGGGGAGACTTTTGGACCACCTTGTATAAAGAAGGAGAGATGGCTTAACGTGGGATTTATTTATTGTGAGATTTACTTATTTATTATTCGGCAACACCGATCCTCGCAGTTTAACTGAGTATTTCAGTTTATACATTAAACTGAGTATTTTAAGATGATAAATAAAATTAAAATTTCTAAATTTTACGTTACCTTGCCTCTTAATAAGAGAGTAGCCAAATTTAAACAAAACAAAAAAAAACCAACTTGTTAAAACAACTGCTAGTAAAACTTTTTAACACAACTTTTTAAAACAGTTTATATCATATTCAAAATTATTCGAACTCTTAAGAGTGAGTAGAAAACGATACCGGATGTTAAGCCTGACGAATAAAACAATCTAAATCTCAATATCAAGAACTAAAATTACTGTCGGATAATACAATTTTTTAAAAAAATGATTTAGTTCTTACATGCAAAAAAAAACTTGCATATTAAATACAAGGGGATATATTAATGTTAAGGTAAACAAATTTTATAACTATTTGAATCACTTATTTTCGACTTATGATCACTATGTCGTTTTCCTTCTCTTAACGATCGAATAATCATTTAATTCAGCTATTCGTTGTATTAATTACCAGTAAATTCTAGTAAATCATATGAAGCAGAAATACTTCTTGATGTCACGATAGTTAGAAGAATAGAGTATTTTCGAATATATTCTCAATTTAAAATTAAAGATTGATTCAAAGCATGGCTTAAATCAAAAATTTTTTTGATAAATAAGTAAAATTATTTGACGTTAAGAGTTAAATTTAAAACAATTTAAAAAAAAAAAAAAAAAAAAAAAAATTTTTTATTATTATTTACAATTTGGACATTCTTAGGCAAATATATTTGCATGTAACATACAAATTAGGTCTTTAACATTTTTAAAGCTCTGTACTCTTACTCAAATTATAATTTTATTTGCAATATTGAAAAATATTTTGAAAAACATTGTAAAAATATTTTACCAATGCAAATACTCTATTCCCTGTCTTACAATTGTTAATTTGAATTTCTTATTATTTTTCTCCCAAAATACTAAATTTAATAAAAAAAAAAAAATTAAAATAACTTTAAACATTTTTATTTAATAAGATTTAAGAGTTTATCACATTTCATGGGTGTTCATTTAATTGATATATGGTTGTATTAATTTATAAGACATCTGAATAAATATACACAGATATTAATAAGAGAAAATTTATAGAGACTACTTGTACAATAATTTGAAAATTAGAAAGAGGTACAAAGTTTAAGATGAGGAAAGGGATATTATAAAAGGTCATTTTATAACATAGATTTATAAATAAATAATAAATAGAAAATTTGAAATAGGTATTTATATAAGTAAATGATGGATGCATTTACAAACTATAAAAATTTAAACAAATTATTATAATTTTATTCATAAAATTTAAACAAAAAATGTAATTGCCGTTTCATAAAATAATTAATAATTTTTTTATTATAGTTAATTATTTTTTTATATAATTATACATATTATATATTATATTAATGACTAATTCTCTTCTTGACTTATATATACCCAAAGTTGCAATGTATTTTTAGTTTTAACAATTCAACAAATTTTAGTTTTTAGTCAAAATTCACAAAAAAAATTAAACAATAATTTTTTTTTTTAATCTGGACCCAATTTCAAAGTAAGACAATTTTATACAAAAGTTAGTTCATTTATATTAACGTGGGGAAATATTTGGAATAAATTAGTTTAAAAATTTATCTGAAACACATATAAGAATAAAACATTGCTTTAGAAAAATAAAAATAAATCTGCAAGATCATAAAACAAAATATTTTTTTTTTCTTTTTTTTTAAATAAGAATTATTCTGAAGGCAATGTAAAATCATCATCGTTTTCATTCAGCAATTGAAGCAGAAGTTCGTAGAGTGGCTCAAAAGATTTTCTGTAGCCGTTATCTGAGAGATGAAGAAAATCAGGCATATCGTGATAGGAAATGGAACCGTCCGGTTGAAGTAAGCCTTTACTGGAATCGACATTTTCCACTTTATCCATACCGACTAGCTTTTGTCTTACAAGTTCGTTCACTTTAGTATTCTTTTCTCTTAAAACATTGGGATATTGACCTCTAGGTAAAATATCCTGAAAAAAACAAAAATAATTATTTAAATAAACAACTCAAATAATAGTTTTAGTTTCATATAGCGGTGGGTAATAACAGTTATTTGGCGGTAACATGTTATTACTGTTCTGTTATCAGGCAATAACATGTTATTTGAGTAACAGGTAACAGGGGGCCTGGGTGGCTCGCCTTACAATAAGGCAAGTTAAGCAGCCTCGAGCAGGGTCCGAAGATGGATGGGTGACCGCTTCTGACCACAGCTCTGGGTTCGATTCCCGGACCAGGCCCCCTGTTCAGTGTCCACCCAGCATTTAAGCAAATTGAAGCAAATGGGAAGCTCCTCGATAAAGTGGCGCCACCTGGTTTCGGCCTGGAAACCATGATGATGACACTCTTGGCTGTAATACAACTAGGAGGGGGGAGTCATGGCTAACGAACATATCTTCACACGAGTGTGTAAAGAATTCGGTCCCTACCCTGGGTTTGTTCTATGGGCTATATTAAAATTAAAAAAAAAACAGGTAACAGCCCCCTTTCGGGCCTTCAAAGAGTGAGTAGCTTTTGATGCCGAGCAAAAACACCTGGGGGAGGGGGGGGGGGGGGTAGATATTTAAAACAAATCCACAAAAACATTTAAAAAAAAAATTAATTATTGTTTAAGGCCAAAGGTGAAGGGCGAAACATAACTCAACATAAAAAATAATTTCATAAGAAAACAGGGGTCCTTAAACTTAAAACGTGAACGAACCAACAAGCAAAAAAAAATAAAATTCCCTTTTAGAAACCGATAAGAGTCAAACAATAATAATAATTAATGATACATCAAAAATAGTTGCAGTAATGCGACGTCGTGTAGAGAGGTGTAATATAATTATAATGAAAGTTGTTCAAGGAAAATCGGTTTAGTAGAACTGGAGATAGAGTGTATCTTAGATACCCGGAAAGGCAGGCCGCCTCAAAGAGAGGCGAGACACTCTGGATAGGTAAGGCAAAGAGGAGTTGGAGTTAACACTAACACAACACAGATAGATATAGGTATTAAATAGCCCTAAGCCATAAGGTACGGAGTAAAGGACATTGGGAATCGGAACAGATCAAGGGTTCCATGCAAATTAGAACCGAGGTCAAATCTTTAAAACAACAGCCAAATCTTTGCCGTTTATAATAAAATTAGTTAAACTGAAATAAAAGAAACAGGGCAGAGAACAGAAAGAATCAGAATAATAATAACAGTAGCGAACTATTAACATATAACAATAACAGTTGAAATGTTATTGATTCTGTCTGTAATAAAATAACAATAACAGATGATCTGTACTGTTATAATGTGAACTGTTATTCGATAACAGGTCTTTTTCAATAACATGTTATCGGACGAGCTGTTATTCTCCAATAACATGTTATTTTGAACTGTTCTGCTATTTTCGACTCACTTCTAGTTTCACAGTTAACTCTTTCATTGCTAGGGTTTTGACAAGGCAACAAGTGGGCGTGCTTAACCCCCCCCCCCCCCCCCCTCACCCATTTTGACGTATTTTTTGGCTTCTGAAACATAAAAGAATTAAAACGCTAATTACTGTAATTGTTCATTGCCCCATGAGAGTAACTGCCTGAACAAAATATCTTGTTTATAACCAAAATAGCCCATTACTGCCAAACACATATCCTGCCCATAACAGTCCAAGGGTTAAAGGGATAAAAGTAAAAGAAATCTACAATTTTTTATCATGTATAGGAATATCTCTTGGGAAAATAACAATATGATTGTTACAATTACCTAGGCTTCTGTGATCGCTCACAAAATGAAGCTATAGGTTTTTTGTGACTTCATATTGATCTTAATGGGTGTAGGTGAAGACATTTTGCACTCAAGTGTTGAGATCATCTTGAGTAAAAGATGCTCTAGGGAAGTAACAACACTTAATTAGAAGAACATTTACTCGTCTCAAGATGCCCCCAACTCTAAGGCTAGTGACACACTTCGCCACCCAGGTAGCGCCACCCGGGTGGCGCTAAACGGTCGACCGTCCCAGGGTCTAGCCGTCACCTGGCCCCAGGTGGCGCCAACCGGTCAGCCCATTGTTTTCAATTGAGGCTGTCAGACGGTGCCACCCAAGTCCCTGCCACTCAGCCCCCACTCCTTCAATCAAATATAGGGGAAATCAAATCAGGGGCTGACTACATCCCTCATATAAGTGTGTTTTACTGGTCAAACTGTTGTTCAATATTCTAAGCAATTCGTTGCAAGTTCCACGCAACATTCGGCAAAAAATTGAAAAATTGTTACTGTCCTCTTTGATAAGGGGGTACACTCTATGAAACAAACTAGTATTTTTTGTCTGAAATGATTGGATGAACCCAAAAACGCCTTTTTCCCCTTCTTCTTTCATGAAAATAATGAGCAAGCACAGCTATCTCCTCCGGTTCCATTTCTCGACTGGTCGAAAAAAGTAAAAACTCGGGTTGCGCAAGACAGGTGGCGGAAGCAAGTGGCATCAACCGTGTGGCGCTACCCAGGTGGCGAAGTGTGTCACTACCCTAAGTGAAAATTTACTTTAAAAAAACCTACATCCATCAAGATCAAGATGCCTAGAACTTGAAATCAACTGTTTACAGCATTAACATGATGCAACAAGACAATGTCAGTTTACAATGTACACAATAGATGATGCAACATAACATTATTTAGTATTTTAAGCTTGGTGATTCTAAATTTGCATACACAAATAAAAGTTGATGTCTACGATAGTTATAAACAATGTATTTACAGCTTACATAATGTTGTTTATTAGCGTTAAATTAAGCGAGTATTTAATGACTCTCAAGTGATGTGAGCCATTATCAACTTAATGTCTTTCCGAGTCATTAAAATATAATGGCTCATTTGTGATGTGGTATAATGACTAAGCTTCAATGATTAAAACATTGCAGCTCCCTACATCGGTTCCCATATGTTTGAGATTTGTCATATTATTTTAAACAAGGTTTGTCCTGGAATCTAGACGTGGAAATCTTTGCTTTAAAAAGAGTTCCTTAATGATAATTTTTCTTTATTTTTGAAACAATTTTTGGCATGTAAAAAATGTGTAATTTATAAAGAGCGTTTATATTTTCTACAAGGAATATTAATTTTTTAATAATTTTATAAAACTGAAGTAACTATGGTACCTTAACTTAAGTTTTTTTTCTACTGTTTGTCTCTTCTTACATGTTCCCAGCTATTATTAATGGGAATAATAATATTGTTAAATGTATTTTTGTTCCTCATATTTATCTTATAGTAAGAAGAAGAACTAGGTAACTACTACGCAGCTTCAATGACTATATTTCACCTCCTGCTACGAGACATATTCATGTCTGCTACAATAAGAACAATAATCGAGTATATGCATGCTTTCTTCTAAAAATCAACGTTTACTATTCCAAAATTACCGACATGCAGAAAAACTGATCAACAGAGGTTATGTTACACATATTTTCAATTTGTTTGCTTTACTCATTATTATAATATTTCTGAAGTATATATTGTTAATAGCGTGATTTCTATATTAGTAGCATTGTAGCTTTAGTTACCCTTAGTGTTGATTTGTTTTTCTGCATGTTGGTAATTTTAGAGTAGTTAACATTGATCTTTAGACAAAACCATGTATATGCTTAATTATTTTTCTTATTGTAACAGATAGTCCAGGAGATAGCGTGCAAAAAAGTGTCTGACTAACATCAAGCTAGAATTTTGTATACAAGTCAATCTTTTAGCGCCTTTTAAGAATATGTGGTCGGCTAAGTTGGTCTGAGGGACATAGCTTGGCAATAGGCATTTGAAAAAAACAAACAGGTAGAGAGCGGCCATGTCTCACCAATTATGGTGGACAATGTGATTTTCATGATCCTGAGTACAGAATTAGTTAGTAGACCGAAAATCAAGTTGATGTTAGTTTGTCCCTTGACAGGTGACCACGTTGAATTTTAGTAATATTTGAATAACTAACCTATCAAGTGTGAAAATAATATCGACTTGATTTTTGGTCTACTAACTAATTTTGTACTCAGGATCATACTGTCTACCATAATTGGCGGGTGGCCGCTCTCCACCATTTTGTTTTTTTCAAATGCCTATTGCCAAGCTATGTCCCGCAGACGAACTTAGCCAACCACATATTCTTAAAAGGTGCTAAAAGATTGACTTGTATACAAAATTCTAGCTTGATGTTAGTCAGACACTTTTTTACACACTATCTCCTGGACTAAGAGAATATGCCTCGTAGCAGGAGGCAAAATTTTAGGTTTGTTCCAAACAGGCTTCAAAAGTTTGAAACTGTCTGACGCATGCGTATTAGGAACAGGGCGTTCCAACGAAGCTCAAACTCAAACTCTGACTGTTAGTCAGTTGTTCCAACTAAGCTCTGATTGAATCACGGATTGATTTCGGACCTGTCAGAGCAGTCAGCAATAGGGAACAGGGACTAGCAGTTTGGGTGAACAGAAACGTAACCTTCTGCTTCATTGTTTTGGTTTAGCTCGCCTATTATTCTCTTTTCTCTTATAATTTGATTTAAAGTAAAATTTAATCTTTTCGTAGTATGAATACTACCTAAAACTTAAAAATTTGACTTTCTCTTAACATATATGCCTTTGCGATTCAACTCTTCTTACTTACTAAAATGTTTTTGTACGAAAGCGATGATGAATTTTTGTGTATATAATTACATTTTCTAGATATTTGTGAAAAAAATAAAAATATAACCTATTTTCCGAGAAGGACTTTTGATATTCCATTTTCAAACAACTATACCAAATATCGAAATAATCCGATTTATTCCGAAATTTTTCTTTCATTAACTGGACTAAGATTAATATTTGTTCTTAAAAACAAAAGAGCATTTAGGATTATATTGATAAAAATACGAGTGTGCCGTGAATCTGCTAAAACTGGCTCAACACAGTAAGCTCGAAAATTGTGAATTGCGTAAATTGAAATGAAATTATGAAATCGTGAATTCATGTATCAAATAAACATTTCTAAAAATGTGTGCATGTGATTTCGTCATATCCTCTATGAGTATGTAGGTTTAACTTCCAACTTTCGAGCTTACTGATTATAAAATGAAATCTTTGTGATGCGGCCCGGCCCCCCTTGTTGTGAGAGCCCCTAGGTGGCCGCCTAGGCCTAAACCGGCCCTAATTTAAGCGACTGGTACTTATCTTCATCAACTATTGACTCATCCATATCTTTAATATTTAATAAGTTCAGGTATTTTTGATAGCACAGGAATGCAAAACCACAGGGGACTTAGCTAAAGGTAGAGGTAGAAGTAAACGATCAACTCATAAAGTTCTGATAACAGTACTAAAACCTACCGCATACAACAGTTTGGTTAGATTTCAGGAGCGTTCCATCAAAACAAAATCACCAATCAATTGCCAACTGATGCAATGATCGCCCATGCGCATTACGTCGATCTCGGACTAATTTGAAACTGGTGGTTGGAACAAACCTAGTCATTGAAGCTGTGAAGTAGTTACCTAGTTCTTCCTCTTTCCTGCCCATATCACCTTACTATAATAATATTGTTTTCTTTGTATTTGGCCTCGTAAGTTATCTATAAAGTTTCTCTCTACTATTATTATTTATTTTCTTTTTTACTTACACTATAATTGTTGCATTTCTTGAAAAACTAGTAGATGTGTCCAGCACATGGCTTTCTCACTCTTAAAAAGAAAACACTACTAACAAGTACATATATATTTTATTGATACAAACATAAATGAAATAGTGGTGACACTGATTTTTAAAACAAAAAAAAAAATGAAAATACCCTTTGATCTATCACTAATTTGTAACATTTTTCACGGTAAATGTATCATTCCAATATGTAGTTCTTGAGATATTGAGCTAATAAAATATATTGTTTGCTTTTCTTTAGAGGCAACTCTAATTAATTAATTGACACTACAAATCTAACACATTACTAATGTTCGCCCAGACAAACAAAAACTCAGGCATTAGAAATAGACGATAGTTTCAAGTGAAAGATAGAATATATAAACATTACTTTAAACCACAAATTTTCAACATGCCATATTTAAAAAAAATTAATAATAATAATAATACTATTTATTGCAATAAGATAAAAATTATGTTTAAGAAGCTATTATTGTAAGACAAAGCTTAGAAGGGGGAATAAATCCACTGTTCTGCAAAAAAAAAGCTTCAGAATGAAAATGTCCTTTTCTGATGTATATTTGTGTGCTGAATCTTAAGTCAAAATTTCTCCTTTACATATAGTTTTCCCGGAAAATGCTCATAAAGTTTGGAAAAATTGTGTTTTGGGGGGGTTTTCGACCCAAATTTTCGCCCAAATAAATTTTGTAATAAAAATATATTGGGCGTTTGAATATCTTCAAACCATGAAGAGCACGAATCTGAAGTAAAAAAAAAAAAAAAAAAATGCTTACCTTACTTTTTTTTAAGAAAATTGAATAATAAGAAACAAAAAATGGATTTTTCCTTACAATGAGTCTTTGTATTTCTCTATCTTACTCAGTTATATAAAAATTGTTTTGTGACTTTTTCTGATTTTTACTGACATTATTCTATATTAGAATTTATGTGACCGAGGGGGGAGGGCGCAAAAGAAACATTTGGGGGGGGGGGGATATTGTAATAATGTCCAAAAAAAAGTCACAAAATTTGTTTATTATAACTGAAAAGTTAAAGAAATACAAAGACTCAATATAAGGAAAAATCAATTTTTTTTTTTTTGTATTTTTCAAT
The DNA here is from genome assembly GCA_951217055.1 of Gerris lacustris. Taxonomy (NCBI): domain Eukaryota; kingdom Metazoa; phylum Arthropoda; class Insecta; order Hemiptera; family Gerridae; genus Gerris; species Gerris lacustris. Next base: position 38,391,092 of record OX578285.1, on the reverse strand, counting down.
TTTCTTAAAAAAAAAGTAAGGTCAGCAGAATTTTTTTGACTACAGATTCGTGTTCTTCATGGTTTTAAGATATTCAAACGCCCAGTTAATTTTTTTTTACAAAATATTTTTGGGCGAAAAATTTGGTTGAAAACCCTCCAAAAACAATTTGTCCGAACTTTAGTCGCATTTTCCAGGAAAAATGTTGACTTCAAATTCGGATTCAGCAACCTCGAAAACATAAAGTTCAGATAACATTTTCTTGGAGCCCGAAAGCTTGTTAAATTTTGCAGAAGAGTGCTCAAGAAAGTTGACCTTGCCGATCAGTTAGTAGCAACTTACAATTATGAACTTTGTTGAAAATATTCCCTTTCTAATGGGTTCAAAATAAGATTCACACAAACTTAGAAGCGATCTCCTCAAACAGATTTAAAATTAATTTTTAATGACACTAAAAACTTATATAAGACGCCAAATAACACTTTGTTACACTTAGACAGGCTGATAATTAGTTTTTTTCTAATTTAAACTAATAAAGTAAAATTCAAACAAAAAAACTACAGATAAGAATAACTAAAAAAAAGAAGTAAACTATACTTAATTTAGTTTTATTATGACAAAATTAGCTAACCATACTACAGCTAAATAAATATAATGAAGCATTCTATTTGGTCACCATATAGTCATAACATAAATTTAGTTCAACTGAGACATATAATGTAACTAAGTGATAAAATAAAATAGATGAATTGTTTATATAAACAAATACATCTATTAAAGCATATTAACCGATATTAAATAGCTTGCTACCCATAATAAAGATTATTTTTTTAATTATAAAAAATTGTGGATAGCAAGGATCAGTGAAAAGTAAAACTCATTATGGGTTTAATGATGTTTCAGTAAAAATGTATTAAATTCTTCAAGTTATAGACAAAATTACACTAGCTTATCTATTACCTTGAACAAGAAAATACACTTTTTTGAAACGTAGGTAAATCTTTAACTTATCATATTTCAATTAAATTCAGTCAATATCACTGATCGACACTTCTTTAGATTGTTACTCCCCTTATAAAAAGAAACATGTGATATTCCTTTGTCCCTAAGTACAGTAGAGTCTCGTTTATCCGGACCCCGCTAGTCCGGACATCTGTTTAATCCGGACGGGCCAAAAACTATGTAAAATTTGGAACCAGGGCCTGTTCAGATTTATGAATAATTAAGATAATTGGAGTTTCTACATTTATTGTCTATTAAAAATGTATAAAATTGTTCCTAGTATACTTTACAGGTGTATATTCCAACGTTCTAACACGAGGAATACCCGGTATTTTTGTTAAAAATAAACATTTAGAATAATTAGGATAAGTAAGAACATCGATAAATCTGTTTCGGTTCCATAGAAATGTAAGGGGCGGAAGATATAAAGGTAGTGTATTCCAATAAATACAATTTTATGTGACTGAGATGGGGAGAGGGTTTTGAAACATATAGCAGCGGCTCAGCGCAGTTCCAAGAAATTTCGCCAAGCCACCAATGTCTAATGTCTCAACTTTTTGTGAAATGATTATCGTTCCTCGAATTTCATATCAGAGCACAGGAAGTTCTTCTCAGGAAGTCCCTTCTATACCTGCCACCTGCGTAATAGATTGTCGTTTTATTTTAATTCATTTGATATTCGGACTGGTGACAGAACAGCTCTTAACTTTAATAGTGGACCTACGTTGTACACTCATGTTTTGGAGACAAATAAAAGTAATTTTTACGATAAAAACATCGATTTTAATAGTTTTACCCAACTAAAACTTGTTTTACCCAACTAAAACTTGTTTTACAAACATTTTAAAACTGATTCCGTTTAATCCGGACTTTCGGTAATCCGGAATGGGTCAGGTCCCGTCAAACCCGGATTAGCGAGACTCTACTGTACATTGGACTAAACATCCCTTTCTCTTAATAGTTATTTAATCAGTCATTTATATTCTAAAAAAAATATAGGGGAGTAACAATCTAAAGAAGTACCCACTGATCCATTTAATTCTCAGTCGATATCCACATAGTTATGTGTAAATTTTAGTATTAGATACGATTCTGCAGTTAGGTGAGCTAGGATTACTTCAGCTGAATTGAAAAACATCGTAAGAGACTAGAGTAAAACTTCAATAAGATCATTGCTGTTATTAAGACAAAGGTTGATGTCTTTTAATAGCAGTACTATTAGCTCGTTTTCACAAAATAGCTTTGAGAACTATTCATGGAAAGATGTCCAATTTCACTTTGAAATATCGAGCCTTGAATGTTGCCATTTCCTAAAACAGAGGTGTCCTCAATTACCCCCACTTTCTCAAATAAAATATATAATAAATACTTACAATTACAACTATATAAGCTTCTGGTAGTTTTGCTCTGGAAGCTTTCACTACCTCGACAATGCCATCTGACACTTCTTCTGGACTATCGTTAATATTGTTTGTACCGACTAATACCACCACAACCTAAAAAATAAATAGAAATACAGATAAGTAAGGCACGAAACGATACAGTGCAACGATAAGTAAAATATTGAGTAGATCATCTTCAAAAAATAAGAAAGACTTTTTTTAAAAAATTTAAATATCACTATTGAAGAAATATAAAATTGTATTAACTTTTAAATCAGCACAAAGGACAATAGCTGAAATTTCATTTAGTAAATCGTATTTTTTTTTTTTTTTTTTTAAATAAATAAATTAGATACTGAAATACAATGTCCATCATGAACAGCATCAAGTTAAAATAATTAAAACAATTTTTATTTAACAAACAGTTCTGTTAAGGTCAGCTAATTGAACTTATAAATGAAGTTAAAAGAGACCCTAGGATTAATGTTGTCCATTTCGCCGTGTTCAATTCTCCACAAAACATTCTGCGTGCAATCTCCGGGGATCCCAAAATTTAGACAATGGAGAGGTTCGTACAGGTCACTCCAAACAGGACGATATTTAAGGTGATGAACAATAGAATCACCTATCAACAATACATCAGGCTCCCGCTCTTTGGTTTCAGCAAGATGGTGATTGTGCTGAAAAAAAAAAATAAATAAACACTTAAACTATTTAAATGTCCACAATCAGTAATAGATGTACTAAAAAAATAATATAAATACATCTTTAAAATAATAATATTTACAATTATAATAATACATAATTTATTCTTAATTTTTATTAAATATCTTTTCAAAATTAACTTATTTTTTGTTCTTCACAAAAAAAAATCCTCTTTTCAAAAACAGGCACTGCTTACATAAAAACCTATTCCTCTTCAAACCATACATGGATTCTCTAAAAAAAATAAAACCAGTAGTGTGCACAGAGGCCAAAAATAATAATGAGAAGGGATAATTATGCATTATTACCACAGGTTTTTATGAAGTTCCTCTAGTAAGCTAATTTATATTTTAAGCCATATTAGATTCAACCTTAGCTGTGTTGCAAAAGAAGAATTTAAGAAAAGGATTTTGTTTCTATTGATACATCATTTTCAAATACTGACTTCAATTTTCACCTAGATTCTGTAGACTCAAGAAATGAATAGAGAGAGGGTATTTTCTGACAGGGTTCTATTTTTGTGGCCCTTATCACAGGAGTATATTCTATTTTAACTCATTTTTTGGCCTAAATGTATTATAATGTCAACTTCTAAGAGATAGATTCATGATAATATTGTCTAAGATAACACGAGGTTATAATAGACCTTAGAATTTGAAGTCCACGACAAAATACCACACATAAATGATAACTAGACTCCAAACAATATGGTTTGTCATTTAACAAATTCTACTGGAATTTAACAAATTAATGTTGATCTTAATTATCAGTGTTAAAATCGTGTGCAATAAATATATTACACATGCTGAAAGGGTTCTAAAGCTCTCTTGCAATCCAACAATCATGAACAATTCTATTACCAGTGAGCTCAATCGAAAACTTACAAAAGTTCTGCTTCAAGCATTCTTAAAAAGCGCTTTAGAAGTCCTGTGATAGCCAATCCCTTGGGTACTCTTGTCCATCCTTGTCTTAAATAATAGAATGGGTCTGTATCATTCCTGGAATGAATATTTACGAAGAATCAATAGCACCAGACTATTCTACATTAGTACTATTGTTAACATAATCGTTGACTATAAGTGGAAAACTTTTAGTAATGGAGACCTTTGATGGCCAATACCTTTGGTACTCTTGTACATCCTTGTCTTAATTAATAGAACATGTTCGTATCATGCCTAGAATGGATCTTTACAAAGAATCAATGGCACCAGACTATTCTACATTAGTACCATTGTTAACATAATCATATGACTATTAGTGACAAAATTTTAGTAATGGAGACCTTTAGGCATAGCTCTCTTCTAAGGAAGGAGAGGTTCTCTTAAATTAGAGGGAAATATTCTCGGTAACTTGCCAATGACTGAGAATATGAAGGTTAAAATAAGATCAGTATTTTTTCGTTAATTTTAGTCTATATTAAGAGGGATTGAACAATAAGAGGAGGAGAAATCGGACTTATGAAAACTTTGACTAACTATAATATAATAGGTTGCGAGAACGTTCAAAATTTGTAACATTTGAATGCATTACACTATGGTAATAATGGGCTAAGATTGTAGGGGTGAAAGGTAGAAAGGGGTTATGCGACAATTGTTTATTTGTCCTATACACATATAAATATTAAAATTGGGGACAGTTTGTAATCCCTGAAGCGCCTTAGAGACTAGTGTTTTGTGTTTATTTAAACTAGCTGATAGCTGAAGTTCCTTCATTGCGGTACTAGCATAACTTTGACAATCACATGCCCAAGCCAGCAAATTTTCTGCACCATTATGAATCTAACAATATTATAATTTAAATCAAATTATAATTATTAACAACTACGGGAAACAACCAGAGAAAAAGTTAAACCGTAGTTGTTAATAATTATAATTTGATTTAAATTAAAATTTAATCTTTCCGTAGTATGAATACTACCAAAATCGTAAAATATGAATTTCTAACAATATTATATTCACAAGTTCTTCATATTGCATCATCCATATGCCCCGATTTATTACCGAGATGGGTCCATCTCGGAATGGGTCCGTCAGTCTTGAATATGTTCATATCTGCAATGTGAGGGTCCATACTTCAGAGCCATATGTAACTACGGATCTTACGAGCGTAAGGTTCATCAGTATGTCAGATCAAAGTGTCAACCATTTAATCTTATTCAAAACTCAAATCTAATTGAGAAGGGTATCTTTGAATTAACAATAACAATTAATAATAACGGATGAATATATTTGTATAAATTATAAAGGGAAGTAAAATGTTTTATACTTTGATAGTATGAATGAAACATTCCAAGAAAGAAAAATAAAATAGTGTAGCCAACATTGAAGCTCCATTTATCCAACGGAGAAATAAAAATATTTAAATATAGACTTGCATTATCTTAAAAAATAGCTATTGTTATGCAGTTCAATTCAGTTTTTAATATAAAACCTTTTTGAATAGATATAAGAAAGATAAAAGACGGTGTTACAATAATTCATAACTGTTAAAGAATCCAGAAATAATAAGAGGTAAATACCTTAATCTTTTTTACGGGTGCAACAAATGCAGATAAATGGGGGAAAAAGAATTCAATACGCATCAGAATAAGTACAGGCAATGCAAGGACAAATTAATTGGCCTTGAATTCACTTAACACCGTGAAATCATATTATACAATACTTTTATCTCTGAAGCAATAGACATACGGTTCTATTTTAAAATCATTTAAATTCTGAGTATGAAGCAGTTAGATAGCACGTCGTTTCCATTCATATAACGGAAAATATCTCTGTACGCTTTTTTAATTTAAACAAATTTATTCATTATATTAATTATAAAGAGCTACTACTAGAATCTGATAAATTACCTAATAAAGGTGATTCACATCTCATAAATTAATAATGATTGGTACTCTTAATCAGGTAAAAATAATATCTTGGGAAACTTCAATAGTGGATGAAATTAAATTAAACATTTACGAACCATGAAGAACACAATGGTAATTAAGGTTAGAGAGCTTGTTAAAGCCTATTATTGTTTTAAGAATTAATAAAAAAGTAAAGCAAATTGTAATTACTATTTACAAGGGGAGACAGACAGAGAAAAATAGACTTCAGCACCTCCACGGACCTCCCCATATGGGGAGGTCCGTGGTTTGAGTCCCGGCGCTGAAGTCTATTCTTCTCTGCCTATCTCCCCTTGTAAATAGTAATTATAATTTTATTTAAATTAAAATTTAAACGTTCCGTAGTATGAAGACTACCAAAAACTTAAAAATAAATAAATAAATTACTCACTATATTCATAACATTGTACAGTAAGTGCTCTTTAATCCGGCATGCCAAAGAGTATCAGCCAGATTAACGAACATCAATAGTTTTAACTGCGAATTTACGTAAGTCAGGATAATGTATGTCGGGGTATTACTTTATAACTGAAATAAGGCTTAGCATTATTCCCAGAGAAAATGAGTAACTAACCTTTTAAAAAAGTCTAATACGTCAAAAACAGAAAAGTAGCCTTTTTAAAAATAAATAAATCAAAAAGTTCAAAATAAGCAATATTGTGCAACCAAGCGTATGTTTACAAGAGTGATACATACGTAATTATTAACACATTTCATGTAAATCAAGCTTTAAGCTAAACATTATTAGACAAACCCCCACCGTTGCATGAAGACTAATAATTTATCGTAAGATTTAATAAGAATGAACGAGGCATTAATCATTTTGTTTTTCCAGCATTATAGAACAACTGTTTCAATATTGTGATCTTAACGTAATTAATATGTATAGTAAATAGTACCTGAAAAGCACAGGGATAATATAGTTATTATCCACTTAATTATATCATTTAAAAAAAAGGGATTTAGAAACAGAATAAAATACAAGCAACACAAAATTAGAACAGGCTTTAAAATATTATTTTATTATTTTCATTACCCTAATAAACATGCAAATCCTATCGATTTACATTATGTTCCCTAAACAAATAATAAAACTTTTAAAACATGCAAAAAAACATTTTATAAAATATATATTTATCTTCGAGTAAAATAAGCAAAACAAGTAATTGATTAAATTTAAAAAAATAAATATATAAAATTAAAGTATATAAAGTAAAAAAAGTTTCAGTACAGCACTCAGTGCCGCTAGAATATAAACTCTACATTAGATTCTTTCCCCTTATAGAATATCAAAAGGTTTAGGTCTACGGAAGCCTTTTGGCTAAAGGCTTATTTAAACACAGTGATTAGAAAAATCTTTTATAAAATGAAGTTATTTTTATTATGTAACTCAGCAGGTACATATGGAAGAATGCTCGGTTTCTTTCAGATCCAAAATATAAACTAAATATTATACAACGCACATAATATCAATAATAATTATGTTTTTAATTGTTGGAACAGCAATTCATATTGGTAGCAAGTTTAATTGCTATATTCGACCAAGTTGTTCAAGCCTAGAGTTAGACTGCCCTAGAACTAAACCTAACATGAACTACAGATAAAAACTAATATATACTGCAACACTAAACAACTGTGGTATACAGCCTACAATATGACTTGAAGTGATCAATTTATTTAAAATCATTAGTCAATCAAATAAAATTATTAAATCGATTATTAACAACGCTAAAAACAGTCGGTAAAGACTGTGAACTATAAAAGTTTAAAAGAAATAAATAAATAAGTACTACAAATGGAAGAGATACAAGTTAGATTGTCGATGTAGCTCCGAGAGGCCAGAGACGTTAGGATGACCCTTAAAGGATACGCCCTCATGTGTTTACGAGGTTAGCCTGGCAGTTTCTGGTACCCTCGGCTCTTCTTGAGCGATGTCGCACTCTACTTCCGCAAGCGACGGAAGTCCCTTGTTCCTTATATAGGAAACTGTGACGGTAACGGCGAAGTAAGCGCCTAGGACGAAGAAATACACCGAATAAACGACAAACTGAGTCCTACCGGGCAAAGAGAGAATCGTATTTACCACTAGAGTCAGAAGGGATTGTAAGCAGAGAGCGATAAAGTTAGTTATACCGAATATCAATGCGAAGCTATCGGGATTGATATTTTTTGCGACTTCTGAATTCGCAATGGTAATCATACCGTGATAGATCATCTTGGCTAAGATATCTGCAACATACGCGACATAGATAATCGTCGTCTGTGAAGCTACCATTAAGATCCCTCCTATAGCCATCGAACAAACAGCCAGAACTATTTCGCCATAGCGATTCCAATCTACATGGGCTTTACCGCAAGCGAGAGTTGCGGCCATACTAAGTATGGTGTAAGCGGCTTCGACAGCTCCATTTAGAGTGGAACTTTTCTTCCCCCCGGCCTCTTTAATAATGACTTCCCATAGCACCTGGATATAACTGAGTACCTGATAATAGCCGCATGTGGCGAGGGCCCACCAAAATATCCACTTTACCACATAAGGGGAAGTAAATGCGGCAAAAAAGTCATGCAAAAGAAAACCAAATCCCTGTTTCATTCTGGTTGCAAAGCTTTGATATTCCCCATCGGAGCTTGGAGGATCGCATTCCGTGTTAGCTTGCCCTTCCACATTCGTTTGTATTTGTCTGTGGAAGTAAACAGACTGTCTCGCAGGCGGTAAGAAGCAAGACCACGTTGTCGCAAGGATCATAGCCCCGAGAGTAAAATAATTAAGACTGAGGTATGTAAAATAATTGGTCCATATAAGAAGTTGAGAGGCAATGCCGGAAATGGCTCGTCCTGCCAAGTACGCACCGTGAGTGTGAGAAGTGACCTCCTGGTAATGTTGCTTGTGCACTTTACTGTAGATGTAGGTACAGTAAGCTACGTCACAAGCGCTGAACAACCCGTAGAACACCTCGACTACTTGGATTTCAAACAAGGACCTACACAGGATGAGCATCACGTAACATACGATCCCGCTCAGGCCGTTGAGAATTATTATGGGCTTGTAACGGAGCATATCTGTGCACAGAAATATCAGTATGAGGAGAAGCATGTTGGAGTACGTGGCTACTGGGTAAATATCTGTGGAGATTTGCTCTAGTGTAAAATTCATAGGGGGGTTGTGGAGATACGGTGTGACATAAGGCTCGGAGGGCCTGAACTCTCTCAGAATGCCGAAAGTACAGAGCAACAAAGATAATTTAATCCAATCTTCCATTTTCAACGTTTAAAAGATTACTAAAACCAAAATAGTGGACGACTTGAACCTATTGGACAACTGTGTCGATTAACTGATTGATTCAAGTCGATAACTTTATTTAAGACAGTGGTAATATCTCAGGGAGTGAGTAATGTTAAGAAAAATACTAAGTAGTCACAATTTATTAATGGATCGTCTTGGATATGTAGAGCATTGCAATACGCGACTACCGGACCTCGGATTCCAAAACAAGATCGTTTTAATCGATAAACAAGTCTTTTTAAAAGAGGAATAGATTCGAGATTTAGATAAAATAAAATAAATTGCAATTCAGATCAAATAGAATCGACTGTATCGTACTTCTTGGGGTCCAACAGTAGATACTTAAGAAAAAAATACCTGGCTGATCCACCTTCCGTCACCGCACAGATCTGCCGGCTCGACTGGTACCGCGCACGGGTTCATAATTGACTAACGATTAACTGAGTTCTGATCAAGAGGAACCACACCGATAACCGGGCATCCCTAGTGAACACGCGTTTTAACTAACTAATATCGAACGGGACAGGTTAAATTCGAGAAATTTTAGCACTTTTAACTGAAGTCACCTTGTGGTAAATGTATAATAAATGCAAGCACAGCGCAAACATAAGGAATCCAACAAGGAAAAACTGATATCCATTGCAAAATCCTAATCAGCGGTCATTTTTTTTTCATCGGTCTTTAGAACGAGACGGAACGATTTGAAACTAGGACTGAACGTCGCACCCAGGTTCATTCGCATTCTCATCTCGGACAAAAAGGTTTAGCATTATTCATACTTTGGTCAAAATAAGATCGACAAAGACTTAATGGTAAAATCTAAAAAAATAAGCGCCTTAAAAGTTTGAAAAATTAATTTAAATTCTGTACTATTTGCAATTGAGAAATGTTTTTAAGGTTCAGCATTGGGGTGTTCCATTGGGGTAACGTGGAAGCGAGTCTTTCTTTGTCACTGATCCGACAGTGCCGCAGTGTATCTAATCCTTACCGGAAATTTTACTGATAAGGTTGAACCGGGAATAGAACGAGTCTTGTAAGTATATCGGTATCGGTTCTTGAACCTTAGACCGACACCTTCCCGACAAGTTTAGCGTTTAGCACTAGCTAAACTTGTCGGGAAGTAGTACTCACGGTACTGTAACTATTCAACTCCATTAAGCGTTTAGCAATTAATTAAAGACAGGCCGAAAGGACTTCTATACCAATCTCTAGATAAGCCTTAGAATATGTTGTTTTTTTATGGAACGAAGTTCCTTATTTTTTTTTTTATAAATTATGATTTGAAAATGTGGTTAAATGATTTTAACGTTTTTATTAAGGTTTCTCAAGTGTGATTTTTTCTTTTTTTAAAAAAAAAATGTAATAATTAATTAACCCTGATGACACTTAAAGGTCACCAAGAAGCGATGGCTCTCGGGGAAAACTGCGTAAACTTGGCTTAAAATCGAATAGGTATTAAAAAGTACATCACTGCGGCTAGCGCTGAAAGAAGCTTTAGCTAACTCAACTGATTAAATCGTACCTGCAGTCAACGATGACACAGGAACGTCTCAACAGACTTGCAATCCTTTCTATTGAAAATGAAGAGCCAAGAAGATTGAAATTCAAACACATATTACATAACCCCCCCCCCCCCCCCCCCAAGCCCATTCAAAGGCTAGGAAAGTACCATTTGGCATTTAATTTATTTAGGTTGGCCAGTTAGTGTTTGTATTTCTCATTATTTTTATACAGTTTGAAAATACATTAGCTTATAGGTAATAGTCCTATATATAAATTATAACATAAAATTCCCTTTTTAAAAACATATTAAACATTTATTAGTCTTTTTATACTTTTCCTCACCTATGGTAGGAAAAGTTATGTTTTCACCCAACATTTTTTTTTTTTGCGAGATTTCAACTGAATTGTCCGATTTGGGTCTTTTTAAGACCTCCTGAGTGGTTATCAGCATGACGTCTGTATGTGTGTTATATCATCGTAACGCCTAGGATATAACCTAGAGAGTTGAAGTTTGGCAGAAAAATCGGCACTCTTTTAGGTTGGTACCCCTCTACTAGATTATTCCTTTTTCTTAGGGGGGTACCAAACTAAAAGAGGCGTATAGGGGCGCCTCTTTTAGTTTGGTACCCCCCTATCTTTTTTCTTCTCTTTCTTTTCCCTTTTTCAACCCCACACAAAAGCCCCATGCTTTTGTACATTCCCCTATTAAGATTGTTAATTTTTTATTTATATAAAATACCATTTCAACATGTATTTATATAAAAATAAACGGGGGGTACCAAACTAAAGTGTTGCCACATGGCGCCTATTTTAATTTGGTACCCCCTATTGGGGGTACCAAACTAAAAGAGTACCGAAAAATCAGTCCTTACTTTTAGTTGTGCCGCCCGGAAAATCAACATTTTCACCATCTTGAACCCAGTTTGCTGAGTCAGCTAAAGTTAAAAAAAGGAAAAATCGAAAAGTGGTCCGATCGAGTTGAAATTTAGTACGAATGTATCTCTCTGTATTACAAACAAATACACTAGATTTAATTTTGATATTGGTCGCCATTTTGAAGTTATTGATTTTTTAATTTTGACGATTGTTTATAATTAATAATACCGAAAGTATAAATATATTGTTTAACATATACCATACCGTTGGAACCGGTAAAAAGTAAAGAACAATAAAAAAGAAAGAAGATATTTCATTAATTAGTTTAAAAAGTACCTATGAGCGAACATAATTATTAATTAGTGCGATACTTTTGATAAACAAATAATTAAATAAAAAATTCAAATAATTAAATAAATTAAATGAAATAAATAAAAATTATGTACAAACATTTTTTTTGAAAAATGATCAGTTAGTTTAAAACGGTCACCCATCCAAGTACTAACCCGCCTAATGCTGCTTCGCAGCAGGAGGCCACTTTAGTGGCCTCCAAAGTGAGGAAAAGAGGTGCGAGGTACCCCATACCAGATTTATTTTGTTTATAACTGTTATTTTCTATACTATGAAGTTTCAATATAAGTTTTTATCATAATTTGAAAGCGGAAGTTTGCAAAATGATGGTTAATTCAAATATTTTCCTCTATATATTTTCTATTCTAATTCCTTCACTGTAGTTTAGCTAATTTTGACGGAAAAAATAATCTAGCAATAACTATATTTTTTCATTTCAATGTAAAAATATTTGTAGCCTACTGTATTAGTTAGTCTATCGTAGCTCTACCACAATAGGCAATTGTACAATAGTAGTGTATAATTTTGTTTTTTCGCTTTTTTGGGGGGGGGGCGCTTTGCTAAGGCTTGCCCCGGGCGCCCGATGTTCTCGCGACGGCCCTGCGTACAATCCGAATTAGCCAGACTTAATTAATAAATTTTTCAATTTCTACTTCATCCTAAAAGCATTATAAAATAGGTAGGCAGGAAAAACACTTATTAATTTTAAAAGGATTTCCGAAAGTAGGGTTTGGGAAATCTTAATAACCTTTATACCGTCATTTGTTTCACACTTTAGGGTGGTCAAACCGCAGTCAAAATTAATTCAATAGATTTCAATGGGAGATGGGAGCTTTCACACTAGGAGTCACTTTAAGGTGCCTCCTAGTAAATTCTCGCCGAGGATATTTTGCTCGCGGGCTTTTGACTGTCCCGCAGTAGCGGCGCCAGGCACGGACAAACCGGGAGACCGCCCGGGGCCCCGCGCTTCCGGGGGCCCCGCAGCGGGTACCCATCACAGATTTTTCGGAAATTTTGTACTTAGGAATAACAAAAATTAAAATCTGTGACAAAGTATTGTACTCATATAAAGCATTATTTGTTAATTACAAATAGTAGTACAATTGTAGTTTATTACAAAAAATATAACTTAGTAAAACCTGACTAAAACGGACCCAATTTCTAGGATAAAATGGTAGACTTATCCATTGTTTTTGTATCCTGTATAGTTTATAATGTTTACATTACAATACAATTAATTTTAACTTGGTTTATTTTCATACCCTAATATTACTTAATATTTACAAAACAGTTAAATTTGTATCTATAAGTAATTGGTATTATTAAAGTTAATTTTAAATATTGTATACAAAATGGCTTTACACTCATCCTACTCAACCTTCGCCTCATGTTCGCCACTAGCGGCTAGTGCCGGGCTAGTAGCTACTGGCCTTGCTAGTAACTAGCCTAGGTTAGTAGATGTTCAGACGTAGTGTGGGCTAGTAGTTAGTGCCTGGCTAGAAGCTATCTTCAAGGATAGTGGAGACATCATGGCAAACGTTTTTAAAAAGTACCAAGTTTGACTTAAACTTCAAAAAAATGATGAAAAAAGTGTCAAATTTATTGCAAGAAGAACTTTCATATGTCCTTGAGGAAGATTGTTATAAACCAAAGCGCATTTGATTATTTCTGTGATGTACAGAATCACTGTCCCATAAACACTCAAATTCCCTATATAATTCTATAAACTTAAGATTTTCACTCTCTGACCACTTCATTTTTTAATTTAAAATATATTTTTAAAAATAAAGATTAAAAAATGCAAAGAAAAATGAAACCACGTGAATTTGTTTACTAACTAACCTTGTTATCTACTAATCTACTAAACACATTGTTCACACGAGGCGAGTTATAGTTGTGGGTGGGGTAGGCTAGTGGGCAAGTAAATAGCCCCCTGAGCTATCTACTAGCAAATGCTCTACTCACCAGGTTAGTGGACTAACCAAGGAGAGTGCACTAGTACAAGTGTTCAAACGAGGCGTGTTCTGCCATACCAGTTACTAGCCATACCAGTATTTTCTATGTACTAACCCGTTTTACTCGCCAGTGTGAACGCCCCTTATTGCGGGGTTCACATTGGCGAGTGAAAATCTGTGCTAGTGGACTAGGGGCTAGTGCCGGGCTAGTAGCTACTGGCCTTGCTAGTAACTAGCCTAGGTTAGTAGATGTTCAGACGCAGTGTGGGCTAGTGGAGACATCATGACAAACGTTTTAAAAAGTACCAAGTTTGACCTAAACTTAAAAAAAATGATGAAAAAAGTGTCAAATTTATTGCAAGAAGAACTTTCATATGTCCTTGAGGAAGATTGTTATAAACCAAAGCGCATTTGGGTCGCATTTGATTATTTCTGTGATGTACAGAATCACTGCCCATAAACACTCAAACTCCCTATATAATTCTATAAACTTAAGATTTTCACTCTCTGACCACTTCATTTTTTAATTTAAAATATATTTTTAAAAATAAAGATTAAAAAATGCAAAGAAAAATAAAACCACGTGAATATGTTTACTAACTACCCCTGTTATCTACTAATCTACTAAACACATTGTTCACACGAGGCGAGTTAAGTAGTTAGGCGAGTTAGTTGTGGGAGGGGGTAGGCTAGTGGGCTAGTAAATAGCCCCCTGAGCTATCTACTAGCAAATGCTCTACTCACCAGGTTAGTGGACTAACCAAGGAGAGTGCACTAGTACAAGTGTTCAAACGAGGCGTGTTCTACTATACCAGTTACTAGCCGTACCAGTATTTTCTATGTACTAACCCGATTTACTCGCCAGTGTGAACGCCCCTTATGAGATAAAAGGTTTAATAAGATAAAAAGAAAAAATAAAGAGATAAAAGGAGAAGGCTTATAAAAGATCAAAGGAGATAAAAGTTAAAATAAATGGAGAGAGCCGTGAATTAAATTACTTACCACGTCTCCTCGTCCATCACTGAACAAGAACAAAGGGAGGTACAAGGTCGAGGGTTAGATCCTTTGCTGTGACGCTCTGATTTATATGGCTCACTAATGATCACATCACACTGTGATACCGCTTCGGTGCCATTATGACAAAAAAGAGGAGAATAATACGCCTCCCGAAATAATTAATTCGGCACAAAATACAAGTAATAAATTAATGCCATCTTTATCAAAAGAGAAATTCGAACTTACATACAGGAAGTTTATTAAATATTTTTTTCTGTATTTATAAAATCAAACAATCTTATATAAAGTACGGTACGCAACTCGTGCGAAAACTGCATTTTGCTTTGCTCGTGTGGTTTTACTACCCATAATAATATGGCCATGATAATGAACTACACACATTATAAACGGAACACAGGTCGAGAATGAAGCACAGATAATAAATGCATCACAGGTGCTACGATATAAAAATAATTAGAAGAAACCGGCGGGAAATAAAGAGCGGGAACCAATGACAAGTCCTGATTACTATAGACATCAGGATCTTCATTTAGAAGTTAATTTTATATGTGTACTAAGTACTAATACAGTAAAAGTATATAATTTAAAAAAGAAAACCTCGGAAAAGTGAAAATTGTTTTGCACCGTTTATTCATAATATTGAGTAATATTATTAATATTATCATTTTTTCCCCCCCTGCTTCACATTGAGAAATTTTCAGAGGGGAAGTTTTAATTGGTTCCCGCTATTTATTTCCCGCCAGATTCTCCTGCTGGGAGAATCTCTCCAGAAGTTGGAAGGAATGGCTTTAAGGGCCCTACACACGATCTGACCGTATCGGCCCGACCAAGTTGGGTCCCGATCTGGCGGTCGTAGACTCGGCTACACACGTTCCCGACTTTGTCAGTTGCCACCGTTCCTTCGTCGGGTTAACATAAATAATTAACAGATCAAGTGTGTGCTAGTCAGCACACAGCGAGGGTCCGTAGGCCACACTATATAGTGTTTAACTGTAAAGTGTATAAACAGTGTTTTTTTAAAATGCTAAAAAGCTTACTTTGGACCATTCTAAGGGTCTGGTATTCTCAAAACACACTCTGATAAAGTATTGTTTTGCCACTGAACCGGACTACAACCATATAAATACATCGAAAAGACCATAATTATAAAAAAACGTATTTTGTCAATAAAAAATAAAATAATATTTTTTTCGAAATTTCCAAAAAGTGGTATCTTTACTTTTGGTCGAAGAATGTTCAGGAATTTTTTCAGATTTTTTGCACTTCACATAAGCGAGATAGAGGGGGGGGGGACACGTTTCACACCCACTTCAAACTTGCCTACGCTCGCCCTATCAAAGTTATATCCAAAGAATTATATATTTTTGTAATCAGCTCGACGTACCCTTTCATATGATACCCCTCACGGTGTCGAAAAAAAAAAATTTACCCTTACGTTTTTTTACCCTAATATTTTTGAAAAATATTTTTTTTAAGTCGCTATATTTTTAAAATATGTGGGCAGGTACAAGACACATACATGCCAAATTTCAAAGTGATCGGACGAAAGGTGTAGTCGTGAGAGCACGCGAGAGGACGGACGGACAGACACACGCAGGAAAATATAAGGGTCCTTGGTTTTGCCTACGGACCCTAAAAACAAAACATATAAACAAACCGAATCGTAAATAATGATAGGCATGAACTGTCAAAACCAGCTGATTATTATCAACTTGTCCGACGACAGCGCTACACACGACCCGATCTTGTCAGTTGGTTGCCCGACCTAGGGTGGTCGGGTGGCAATGCCCACCCGACAGCCGACTTAGTGCACCGACAAAGACGGGCTAGTGCCTCGTCTACACACCACCCGATTTCTCGCCCAACCTGACCAAATTGGATTTCTCGCCCGACCAAGTCAGATCGTGTGTAGGGGCTTTTACTTGTACAGTGTTCACATTGCTGTGGGGATATTAAATTGTAAATATAAATGTTATAAAATTAGTTTGCTTGTTACAAAAATAATAAAATGAAATAATTTAACTGGCCATTTTTTAATCGACCATGGATTCGGTCCCAAGGCGGCCGGTTAATAGGGCTAATTAAAAAAAAGTATCTGCATTTAAATCCATCATATCCCATTTAATGAAGTTATTTTTAAACATATTTAAAAAGTTTTCAACAGGTGGTTAGTTTTTGATTTCACCAAAATCGGATTTATTTTCATCAAAATCTTAAAAAAAAATCTCGGGAAAAATATTTATACTATTCGATTCGTATTTAAATGGAGACTACATTTAAAAAATTTTTTAGAATCAAAATTATCTGAACCGTTTTCAATAAAATATTTATTTTAGGGTTTTTCATAGTGTTTAGGGGTGGTGCTCCAGAGCTAAAGTTAATTTCTCGATTTTTCTTTGGAATATAATTTTTCTGAACATGTAGGTATTCCAAATTTTATCGTAATCGGTTCAATCTAATTTCCGGGCTATTACTATACTTTCTCTTTACAATAATATATACTGATGCGTATATGAGAAAGTAAAGAATAAATAATCTCCATTCTAGTCGGGATTCGAACAGGATTACCTTGAAAAATATGCAAACACTGTCTACAAACAAGGCAAGGTTATGGACGTTCAAACCGCTGTTTCTGCAAAAAAATTTCGGACACGACCGATCTTGCTTCAAAATGTTTGCGCAAACACTCAAACAGCCCTATACACCATCAAAATGTTTGCGCAAAACTTTCAGTCTCGACTGATTTTCTTCAAAATGTTTGCGCTAACAGTCACACATCCCCATACACGGTCAAAATGTTTGCGCAAACATTTTGACCGTGTATGGGGGCCTTAAGGTAAGTAACTAGGCATCGCGTGGCTCTATCATTGAAGCGAGCGTATTGCAATGAAATACTGAATATTGAAATTTATTAATCATGATGAATGTCATAGTTGAAGATAAGTGGAAGAGGGTAGTGTAGGGAAGAGTGGGGGTACTCGGTACAAAGCTTTACTTCCTAAACAAACCATACACTATACGACTATAACAATCTTCACCACCCGCGGTAGCTTTTAAACAATTATTATAAATGTATCTCGTCACTACGCAAAGAATTTTGCTTGTATCAAGTTGAAATTTTGCATACCTGTTTCAATTGTGCATTAGATGGTGTATATGAAGTTTTATTAAAATCGTTTCGTTAGAACGTAAGATATCGGTAAAAAGGTTGTTTTCTCGATTATAAACGTTTAGGTCCGCTTTAATAGTTTTAGCGATCTTTATTAAGTCATAGCGGTGTCGCTGTTGGTTTTAGTAAAAAATGTTATTTGAAAAAAATGTTCGTCTCATCGAGTAGATGATGATAGAATCTTTTCCCGTCCTGAAATTCCAATTTAATTTTTGTACCTCTCGTTTACGCGAGCGTTGCGCGCGAACTCATGGACGGATCACGCTGTCCAACGAACTTAGCCTGAGTATTAGTAAGAGGAACATGTATACTAAATTTCAACTAAATCGGTAAACTTTTACTCAAGTTATCGTCACACGCGTAAACGTTACTGACAGACAGACAGACAGACACGGAGCATATTTCGTTGAATGTAGGAAGCTCGCTACGCTCGCTTCAATTATTTTTAGAAGAAGAAAATGCTTTATTACAGTTATAGTGACAGTATAGGCATGGCAAACTGAAAAACAAAACTTTTATCCTGGTACAGTTGGCAGGAGCGGATGAGGAGGTAGCGTCCGGCACGGAAAAACCATACCAACCGGTGTCATATTATCTAATGAGTCCTCTCCCCCCGCAATTAGGAGGCCCCCTCCCTGATATCTCATTCTGTGTCGGTGTCGCCTTTAAGTAGAAATGCTCAAATTTTAGTTAAGTGATGGTAAAAATATCACAGAAAGTTTTTCTTAATTTTTTTTTATAATGCGATAATTAAACTTACAACGATATAAAGAACTATAAATTGCTAAGCTAGAATACTTGCACTTGCGTTCTCAGTAAAAAAAATGTAGGTCATACACGTCAAACATCATGTATGCGCATACATCAAACTTCGATCCACTTTTTTGGGCTCTATAGATAGAATGACTATGGATAATTCATAGAATATTTCACGATCACAATACTATTCAGTTTTTATAAAAATGTCTGCCTTTATTTTAGATTAGTTGTTTCATTTATTTTTATTTTATTGGTGTCTTTAATTTTTCTGTTTAATCATTACATTATTTTATAATTATTTGATCTAGAATCATAACAAACATTTATTTTATTTGGAATAAATGTGGTTGCTTTGGCAATGTTTTATAAACAAACTTTAAAGTAATAGTCATTCTTGAGAATCATAGAGAACTTTTAAAATTATAGCGTGTACCTAATCTTTTTTTTAATTCTAAGAGTTTCTTAGTTTTTAATATCTATCTAACCAGTACTAATCACCAAAACCCGATCTGGTATTTTGTTAAGTTTTCTCTTTTTTTTGTTTTTGTTTTATCTCACACCTTTGATTTGACGTAAGCTTTACTTACATTATTTATCTTCAAACTATTACCAGCAGTAGGGTTACCATATCACCCGTTTTTCCCGAAAACCACCCGTTTTTTAATCGGGGTTTTTCCCCCCCGGTTGAAAACCCCCCCAAAATGGCAAAACCACCCGTTTTCACAATGCTCAAAAAAAATTTTATTCAGTAATTTACTAGTGTTACAAACGTAACCCTTATTAGCTTATTAATTCAAATAAAAACCCCTTTTAAAATTAATTGAAAACAAAACCTCATATAATAAATTAAAAAATCGGTCCGAGACAACTCAAACAAACTTTCTCATATATGAGTTCATAATTACTTAGCCCAGTGTTTCCATTTATTAGTTTTCAAATGTACATTTAAATATTATTGAACATTTCATCAAAATTTATCATAAAAATGACTTCTCCTGGGCGGGGAATCGAACCCGGGCTCTCTCCATCCGCGTTTTAAGCTAATTTCTCAGGAACTAGATTTTTCCCGGGAAAAGAGCTTATGTCGTTGGATTCGTATTCAAATGGACTACATTTTAGAATTTTTTAATCAAAATCGTCGGAACCGTTTTCGAGAAATAATTTTTTTTCAGGTTTTTTCAGAGTTTTTGGGGGGTAGCGCCCCCAAAATTAGAGCTAAAATTCATTTCTCGATTTTGCCTCGGGGTATGATTTTTCTGAACATGTATGCCAAATTTCGTCAAAATCGGCCCAGTAGTTTAGGCTCCAGGCGTCTGCACAGACGACAGACAGACATTTTTTAAAAACCACTTTTTTGGACTCAGGGGACCTTAAAACGTGTAAATCCATCAAAATCTCAAAATCGAATTTTCGCGCCATCACAATACTTTCTCTTTATATGAGAAAGTAAAAATTGGTCCGAGACAACTCAGACAAACTCTCATATACGAAAAATAAGAACTTAAAGTAGTTAAAAAAAAACTTAGTAAAATAAAAACTTTTGAATGTTATCCATCTGCTCTTAATCTAATCAGACTGCATAAGTTCAAATGCATAACATATGGACCAGATTAAAACCCTAAACGCTAAATTTATGCGTTATTATTTTTATTTATTACTTAGTTTTTTGTTTTGAGGAAAGTAAAAATCTAACTAAATACCAATAAAATGGTTGTGCGTGAAGTCTCTCATAAAAAGGGTTTCGTTTGTATTGTAAACATTAATTAGTTAGAAAAAGGGGGGCGGCACGAAAAATGTTGATGCTTTTTGAGAAAATGGCGTGGAAAATTAAACAATTTACTCAAGTGTTATATATTTTTGTAATCTACTCTTTAATACCTTTTATTTGATACCCCTCTCAAAATTTATAAAAAAAAATAAAAAAATTGCGTGACATAAATTATCCGCCATTTTGAATTCCCAGTTAATCAGATTAAATTGCTATTCTAAAATTTTTCTATGGCCCAGCAGACCGCACGTTTTGCACGTTTTTTTAAAAATTGTTTAAGTAACAGCAGAAAAATAGTTTTAAGTGGGGGAGACAAGCAAAATTTGGATGCTTTTTGACAAAATGGCATGCCAAATTAAACACTATCCACAAGTGTTATATACTTTTGTAATCTACTCTTCAATACCTTTTATTTGATACCCCATTACATTAATTTTTTTTTTTTTAATTTGAACAGCTCATAATTTTGAATTTGCTATATTTGTCTTGTGCCCTCATCAAAACAATCTTTAATACTGGAAAGTTTCATGTTTTTATCTCTTTTGATACAAAAGTTATTGGAACCGTACAGATTGACAGACAGACAGACACAGGAACGAAACAATAAGGGTCTCTTTTTTTTTGGTTTTACCAACAAAACCCTAATAATCTACGAAAATACTAATCTAATTTTTAAGGTTTTTTTTTCAATGAAGTTGATTGAATTGAACTGTTAACCTAATTGATTTTTGGCGACCCCCTCTCTAAGTTCATACCCAATAATGTTGTAATGTATATATCCAATAATGTCAAATAATAATTTGGCATTAAAAAACCTAGCTTATCATCAATGTGCTTTATCATCAATGTGTTTTATCATCAATGTATCATCAAAATGTTGCACGAACACATTCAAAAAGTCATTAAATGCTTCGCTCAATTTTTATTCTTGCTAAAAAAAATCCATATTGTGTTCGGGTTTTATGTTATTTTTAACATATTTTGTGGAAACAATATATATTTGTAATGTTTCCATAATCAATTTGTTTGGAATTTGAAAGATACGTTGTTTCTTATTCTATAAGAGACTTTGATCTTTGTATGTGATCTTAATTTCCTTATCTGTTTATAAAAACATTCTTATGCTAAATCGATCAGTGTGCCTCTAGTCATGCTGTAGTCTACGTCCTCGATAATTGTACTATTTTAATTTAAAACAAAAAAAAACAAAAACTGATACTTAAATTAAATTGCCCGATTACTAAAAGACAAATTAAGATAAAAAATAAAAATATATTTCAAGCACACTTACGTTCGTAAAAAAGGTTTTTACAAATAGGCCTATTATTTTTTAACTATAACGGAACGAATATGGTCTACGTAAAATCGCGGTTAGGTCTGTTTTATCAGATATTTTGTATTTTAATTGTTATTTTAAATTTTTTCTCTTTTCAATGCACAGGAGAAGTTATTTCGTCACTTGAAATGGTGAAAGGTATGCATTTAATATTATCATCATTTTTATAATTTTATTTTTTATATAATGTATTTTAATTTTTTAATAAGAATTAATATAAATTTATTTTTATCTATATATATATATATATATATATATATATATATATATATATATATATATATATATATATATATATATATATATATATATATATATAACACATATCGTTTTTTTAATGGATTATGAGTCTTTTGAAAAACATTATATTGGACAACGTCTGACCACATTCTTCGAGCCGTATTCTTCGATAGAAAATATAATTTTAATAGATAAATTAAATTAATATCCAACTTTTTATAAATAATATCTTATTTTTTTCCCTGTTTCAAGATCATTTCAGAACGGAGTTATTCATTATATCATATCACTTAAGATATTAATATCAGTGTGAAAAAGTTGTAGTATAAGAACATGACTTATAATTTATAATGTATTTGTGGCAAAATTAATCAGTTTCTTTGAATACATTATTTTTATTTTAATTAATTAATTAATAAATTTTATTTAAAAAATTAATTTTACATAAAATAAATTTTACAATAAATACATATATTGTTTTAACTTACTACTTTATAAATTTATTTATTTCATAGCCGTAAAAGCTATTTTCTTGAGCGTGGGTAAACATTTTTCATTATACATACACATATTTTTATCTACCCATCTTATTAATTTTATTTCTAAGTTCTTTTAAAATCAATACACATTTATAAATTAGTACATAATAAACTTAATTTTACGTAATCTTTTAGTAATTAGTAATTAATAATTAACATTAATTTTATTTTAATTATTTATTAATTAGTAAATTACTTAATAAATTAGTAGTAACTAATTTTTAAGTAGTAAATTTATTAAAAAAAACAAACAAAGTTTAATTAAGGAATAAATTAAAAGAATTATACATATATATTGTATATTATGTACAATATATGTCACAGTTTTAACATATTGTAATTATAAGAAGTTATTATTTGAAAGTGATGGTTTTAACCAGTGTATTATGTAAAATACAGGGAATCTCCAAAAACATCTTTAAAAGAAAGGGGTTGACATTTTTTAATGGAAATGGATTATGTGGATCAGTGGCGTAGCTAGGACATTGGGGCACCCCGCGCAAGAACTTTTCGGGGGCCCCCCGCCAAAAAAATTGACTAGGAAAAAAAAAAGGATTTGCCTTCAGAACTGAATGGGGGCCCCTTGACAATGTTATAGAAGCATAATATTCCATGCGTAAGATTTTATTATCTTGTAAGGCCCCCTTCGTCATAGGTTTGGGGGCCCCCCTGACACCGTCCCCCCCCCCCCCCCCCCCACAATGCGGGCCCGTGCGGGCCCATGGTTACGCCACTGATGTAGATGTGGGGTTATATAAAAGAGAAAGACTGCCTTTAATGCAAAATGCAACATATGAATATTTGGTTTTGTTTTTGTAGCAATGCATATTTGTGCCAGATATCCTTAAGTTTCTTTCTAGGGGCCCGGCCGTAGGCAAACCAAGGACCCTTATATTTTCCTGCGTGTGTCTGTCTATCCGTCCGTCTGTCGCATGCTCTCACGGCTACACCATTTGTCCAATCACTTTTAAATTTGGGATTTATGTGTATAGTACCTACCCACACAGTTTAAAAACATAGCGAATTAAAAAAAAATACTTTTCAAAAAAATTAGGGTAAAAAAACTTAGGGGTTAAAATTGTTTTTTTTTTTTTCGACACCGTGAGGGGTATCATATATGAAAGGGTACGTCGAGCTGATTACAAAAATATATAATTCTTTGGTTATAACTTTGATAGGGCGAGCCTAGGCAAGTTTGAAGTGGGTGTGAAACGTGTCCCCCCCCCCCCCCCCCTTCTATCTCGCTTATGTGAAGTGCAAAAAATCCTGAACATTCTTCGACCAAAAATAAAGATACCACTTTTTGGACATTCCTTTTTTTTGTGGTCAAATTTGTTTTTTTTTTATAATTATGCTCTTTTCGATGTGTTTATAATATGTTAGTAGTCCGGTTCACTGGCAAAAAATACTTTATCAGAAGTTTGTTTTTGTGTTTTGAGAATATCAGACCCATAGGATAGTTCAATGTAGGCTTTTTAGCATTTTAAAAAACACCATCAATAGGTACTACTTAGACAATTCAGTGTTGCCTACGGACCCTCGCTGTGTGCTGACTAGCACACACTTGACCTGAGGTTTTGGAAACGAAACTGTTTGACCATTCATTTAATCGCTAGGCCTAAATATGATATAACGAAACTTGGCCACTTATTCCTTGCATAAGGAGCTGAGTGAGCAAGCTTGTTTTCCCAAACGTTCCATAACTCGTTGAAGCTTCTTTCATTTAACAAAATATGGAATCCTGTCAGTCTATCAGTAAAATTAACGTGTCCGACGATAACTTGAGTAAACGTTGAAATTTGGTATACATGTTCCTTTTACTAATGCGCAAGTTTTTGGATAGCGTTATCCGTCCAAGGCTTAGCATGCATTGCTCGCGTGAGCTTCAAATTTAAAATTGAAAGTCTAGGATAGGAATAGTTATTTATGTAACTAGGCAGCAAAAAGGAATTTTACTGACGTGTGATGAAGTTACCTTCCGAGCCGGAGGCGAGAACAGGCTACGAAAATTAACTGCCGAGGCCGGTAAGTTACCTAATAATTGACTGCCGAGGCGAAGTCGAGGCAGGCAATATACACGAGGCAGAAATGTTTCCTTTTGCGGCACTTCTTTAGATGGTTACTCCCCTAATATATAAAACAGAGGGGAGTAACAATCTAAAGAAGGCAACGGAATGTTCTTCTTTAGATTGTTACTCCCCTTATAGAAACAGAAGTGTGATATTCCTTTGTCCCAAAGTACATTGGACTAAACAACCCTTTGTCTTTATATTTATTTAGTCAAAGCCATTTCTATTCTAAAAAAACATAGGGGAGTAACAATCTAAAGAAGTACCTCCTTTGCTGCCTTGTTACATACAATATTTTATCTACTCAAGTAATTTAGATAAAGAGTTAGTTTGAGATGAATCGTCATCAAACTCAAACCAAAACAAGTCGTCCTCTAGTGTGGCCATTTCTTACTCGAGATTAATTGTTCAAAGACCTACTATTCAAATCCTTTTTCAGTTTATCATTTTTAAACTTTTAAAAAATAATAATATTATTAATACATTAATAACATAACACTGCTTTTTAATTTTAGCAATTGTAAAACTAAATTAAAACAAAACTTAACACAAACAAAAACAGATGTTATGACACGCACTGGTAAACACTACTTTCTCTGCCTATGCCTAGGCAGGGAAATAATTCCCTGGCTGTTTTAGCTACTTTCCTGCCTTTTTCATTATTTTAATGACAAATCAGCGAAATAGTACTTTCCAGCCTAAAAATAGTTCAGTAATGCTTAATTTTGCTGCCGTGAGTAAATAAAAGATTCTATTATCACCTATTCGATGAGAGTTATGAGAGATTTAATCAAGAGATGGCCATACCAACTAACTATAACTGCTTCTGAAAGTACGGCATAATGTTGTTTTCCCACACTAAACTGGTCTCTTTTTTTGTGGTCAGACTCCTTGTCTTCCCAAACTTTCTTCCATATCTTGTTGAAGTGAGCTTCTTACATTCAACAAAATATTCACCCTGTCTGTTGGTCTGTCAGTAACGTTTAGATGTCCGCATGTGTGTTATATTTCAGATGTGGCAGTTCATCAAGGTTATAGTATTAAATACTCGTTTAAAGATCGTCGTTACATTGACCTCGAAATTATACCGAGCCCTGATTTGCTTGACTGGCTTGTCATCACATTGGAAAAAAGTGTTCCTGGTTCCAATCGGATGAAAATTCAGACTTACAACGTGAGTAACTTTCAAATACCAGATTTACAACGTACCTATTCTCTACTTTAGTTGTAATACTTCTGTCTAAAACTAAGTTAAGCATTCCAACATTTTTGGAATTTACTATCTTTTGAAACTTACTGCTGAGATTATTTTGAACTTGCCACACTTATAAAATGTGAGGTTTATCTTTCATTGTGTGGAATTGCTTGAAAATAATTAAATAAGCAAATAAATGAGTACAATAAAAAAACGTGTAGGACAAACAACTTGTAATTGGAACAGAAACTGTTGAGTACAATAGCTCAACTTTTAATATCTAAATTAAACATTTTTAAAAAAATTATTGCACTATACTGTAACTATTTGGAAAAATCGGTCCGAGGCAACTCAAACAAACTGTCTCATATACGAGTTCATAATTAGGTACTTGGCCCAGTGTTTTCCATTTATTAGTTTTCGTGTTTTTGTACGTACATATAAATATTATTGAACATTATATAAAAATGTATCATAAAAATAACTTCTCCACGGCGAGGAATTGAAACCGACCTCTCTCTGTCCTTATAAAGCTATTTTCTCAGGAACTAGATTTTCCCGGGAAAACGGATTAAATCGTTATATTCTTATTTAAATGGATTAAATTTTAGTATTTTTTAATTAAAAATTGTCAGAACCGTTTTCGAGAAATAATTTTTAATTTTTGTGTTTTTTGGGGGAAAGAGCCCTTAAGTAAAAAAAGCAAAATTCATTAAAAAGCTAAATTTTATTTTTTTAAATTCACCTCGGGGTATGATTTTCCAATCAAAATCGGCCCAGATTTTTCAGTCAAAATCGGTCCAGACAGTCATTTTTTTAAAAACCACTTTTTTGGACTCAGGGGACCTCAAAACGTGTAAATCCATCAAAATCTCTAAATCAATTTTCACGCCATCACTTTCTCTTTATATGAGACAGTAAAAAGTGAAGGTTTTAGTGGTATCCTATAAAAATTTCTAAAACTTCTCTGAAAATTTAAATTGTAAGTTTCTTTTCTTTTAACAAAAAGCTTGAAAAGACAGATCCTCGCCCACAGGTTAATCACAATAAGCCGATACGCGTAGATTATATATAACTTTTATATTTTTACTCCACAAACTGCAAACAATAGGGGGGGGGGGGGGGGGGGGGGGCTCGAGCTCCTCCTTGTCCGTATTTAATTGACGCCCATGTTGACCACTAATTTTATGGACTGTTATTATCCCAAAAACTAATTTATTTATTGAAAACCTTTTATTAGGGTCCGTAGGCAAAACCAAGGACCCTTATATTTTCCTGCGTGTGTCTGACCGTCCGTCCTCTCGCGTGGTCTCACGGCTACACCTTTCGTCCGATCACTTTGAAATTTGGCATGTATGTGTCTTGTATTTACCCACATATTTTAAAAATATAGCGACTTCAAAAAAATTAGGATAAAAAAACTTAAGGGTTAAATTTTTTTTTTTTTTTTCGACACCGTGAGGGGTATCATATGAAAGGGTACTTCGAGCTGATTACAAAAATATATAATTCTTTGGATATAACTTTGATACGGCGAGCGTAGGCAAGTTTGAAGTGTGTGAAACTTGTCCCCCCCCCCCCCCTCTATCTCGCTTATGTGAAGTGCAAAAAATCTGAAAAAATTCATGAACATTCTTCGACCAAAATTAAAGATACCACTTTTTGGAAATTTCGAAAAAAATATTATTTTGAAAAATACGGTTTTTTATAATTATGGTCTTTTCGATGTATTTATATGGTTGTAGTCCGGTTCAGTGGCAAAAAATACTTTATCAGAGTGTGTTTTGAGAATATCAGAGCTTTTTAGCATTTTAAAAAAACACTGTTTATACATTTTACAGTTAAGCACTATACAGTGTGGCCTGCGGACCCTCGCTGTGTGCTGACTAGCACACTTGACCTGTTTATTAGACTTTACTATGCTAACAGAAAAGAGTTCATAGCTAATAAATCCATTTTTTGTTTGGCTGAATCGAAAGAAATAGTATATTATGTTCATGTTACTAGACTGTGAACTATGAAGTAAGTTTTTTCTTTACCGCGGCAATTCACTTCACAGTCGTGTATAGCATATGCTATTTTTTCCGAGGTAGCAGACAATGAAAAACTAACTTTTTTTAAAAATGAAAACAGCGTAACATACGAAAAAAAAATCCTTGATAGCAAACAAAAAAACAAGTTAAAAAAGAAACCAAAAAGAGGTTCCACTATAAAAATAAATTGGTAGTGCGTGAAATCTCACGTAAAAAGGGTTTCGTTGGTGTTGTAAACATGAAATTAGTAGTTGGGGGGGGGGGGGGATTTGGATGTTTTTGACAAAATGGCGCCGAAAATTGAACACTTTCCCTAAGTGATTTATATATTTGTAATCTACTCTTCAATACCTTTCATTTGATACCCCACCCAAAATTTAAAAAAAATATTTATTTTCGTGTGACATGAATTATCCGCCATCTTGGATTCCCAGTAAATCAAATCAAATTGTTAATCTTATTTTTTCTATGGCCCACCAGACCACACATTTTGCATATTTTTATATATTTGTAGTATGAGCGGAAATACGATTTTAAGGGGGGGGATATATATATTTGTAATCTACTCTTCAATACCTTTCACTTGATACCCCACTTAAATTTTAAAAAAAATATTTTTTTCGCATGGCGTGAGTTATCCGCCATTTCGGATTTGAACAGCTCATAATTTTGAGTTCGCTATATTTTTCCTGTGTGCGCGTCAAAACGATCTTTAATATTGGAAAGTTTCACGTTTCTATCTCTTTTTATTCAAAAGTTATTGGAACCGTACAGAATGACAGACAGACAGACAGACAGACACATGAACGAAACTATAAGGGTTTCTTTTTTTTGTTTTACCAACGAAACCCTAAAAAAGATATAACGCATTCACATCTAGTGGATTTTAATCGTACTAAGAAACATGTCTAGTTGATTGCAGCGCTAAATCCGAAATGTAAACGTCCACGTAATGAAAAAATGGATTTTAGCTATGTTTTTTAGGCTCAAACTTTAGGCAAAACTTCTAATTATTTAGAATTTTATTTGTTACCTAATTTCCAGATAAAAGTCTGCTACACTACCTCGAATGTTATCATTTTTACGTACTGAGGAAAACCGATTTAAATCTTTCAATTTCATTATCATCATCATCATTTCAATTCATTTTTTTAACACTTATTTATTGTTTCAATACTTCAGGGTAAAGAATTAGAAGAGGCTGAAACTGCTAATTCACACATGGACATCGGTAACTGCAAGCAGATCAAGTCGACCGTTCTAAACGGCACAATATTCTTGCTGGCATCCAAGTGCGACAAGAACACTCAAAATGTAGACGTAATCGTTGTCGACCCATTGACCCTATCATTAACGAAAATACAAACTTTGTCACATCCATTTGTCGAAGATGCACTATTCTGGTATGTAACATTTTGTTTTAGTTATTTCGTAGTATAAAATGACCTCTACAATAAAGACCTCTTTATTAGTTCATTACATAAAATTATCGTAGGGCTCATTATTCATTAGTTTGCTGATATACTTTTCTTGTGGTTTGGTGGCATTTGTTCGTTCACCAGATAAATAACAGTATTCGGTAATTCACGTTTCCTATATCTATCGTTGCGACGTTTAGTGAAGACTAGATAATACCTGTGACAGGATCTATTATTTTACAAGGAGAACGCCTTTATATTACCTATTTCATCGACCATTATTATTTTTTGTAAGAAATATTGTTTGCTATCCCATGCGTCAGTTTACCACAATCTGATTTACAATATTCTCAAATTATGCGGTAGTATTAACGGGTATAGAGTGCCAGAATACTAACATAAAAGGGTGGACTTGGTGAAGCCATTTAATATACAGGGTGGTCCAAAAGTCTCCCCCCCCCCCCCCCTCTTAACTTTTGAACGGTTTGAGATAAATTAATGAAACTTGGGGATCTCTACCATGCAAAGGGAAGTTTGTTTTCATGCAATCTCCCACTAGGGGCAACCACCCACTTTGCCCCCAGGCCACCCAACTTCAAAATTTCAAATTGGAGTGTATATTTTTGATAGCATATTTAGATTCTATAGTGAAAAATAATAAACTTTTACTTGAAACTATTTTTTCTATCTCCAATATTTTGCCCCCTACAGGGAGGCAAAGATAGCAAAATAACCCTTCCGAAATAGTAAAAAAATAACACTTAGATCGTTATAAAATCTAAACAGTTTGAAATACTGTTTAGATGAAATACCCTTTTCTCGCGTTGAATCTAACCTGAATGAAGCCTTCCTTCTTATTTATATAAGTTCGGCTTTGTTTATACCCTGAACGATACAGTGAATAAGGAAGTAAGGGGTGGGGGGGGGGGGGGGGGGGGGCTCTGTGACGTCTCACGGCTTCTTGAATGTACCTGTACCTATATAGCCCAAACGCGCGTAAAAAACGCATGCTATGAAACTATGAACCCACCTTAATCGTTGAAATAAAATGCTTTTTTAAACTTTTTTTAGGACTCACATTTACACGGATGAGCTCAACTTACTGTTACTATCGAGAGCAAAGCGACACTCAAATAGCCCATCTACGATCTTCCACTATGTCTTTAATGTGGACAACATCAAATTCACTAAACTCGACAAAATTAAAACTTCTGACGGTAGATCCGCGACAGCATTTCATATCGAAGATAGAACATACGTGGCAGTATCAAACTACCAAGACGTATCAGGTAAAACAAATTAATCATATAACAAAAATGGTTTAATACTGATTAATGATAATATACTGCCTCTCTAACACGACAGCTACAATAGCTCATTTGAGGCAAAATACGTCAACAATTCTTGTTTTTAGAATGCCCTTAAGGCCCTATTCTCACTAGGATTCTGAAATTCGATTCGCAAATGAAATTACAAAAAGTTTCATTTCCTAGGCGGCTTCTAACAACTTCTGCTCCTACTTACCGACTCTTGGCCTCAATCCTCGTGTTTTATTTACATTTAAAAATGGAAATATTACTAGTATAGTATTTGGCTTGGGAAGCTAAGAAATTTTAGAGGAAACTGTGGGTGCATCCCATTAACCAAGACAAGGGAGAAAATTTAACATTCTGAATTGAGTTTCATTTAACGTAAATAAATATTTATAATCAAATTTTCTACTTATAATATAAATAATTTATTGTAGTACAGTTAATATTTACAATTAAAAAATTATATTTAGCTAAATAAATACCGATCAGGTTGATTGCGACACGAAGGATTCGAAATCTATAGTCTGAATGAGCCCGTATAGCAATACAAATGCAACATCTCTATAGCGACTTGATTCGAGAATCTCATAAGAGTCGCCTACCAGAATCGTAGTCTAAACTCTTCTATGTATATATTTCATTTGAATCTTCCATTCGTGAATCGGATTCCGGAAGCTTTAGTGAGTATACGGCCTAAAAAAGGCGTTCTACGGGGGCTCTTCAAAACCGACGAAAAGAGCATGTTTTGGGACTTTTCATTTTTTTTTTGGCCATTGGTATCGGTTATAAATTTAAAAAAATATATTTTATAGCCCGAGAAAATTGGCAAAACATTGTTTGCCTGAGGTTTATATCACTAACCACCTCACGAGTGAAGTGTTGGTCGCTAAACCATGTCTTTTCAACTCTGCGGTTACGTTTGATAATTTGTTTTTATTAAAACCATCTTGAGAGTTTCGACCGAAACCTCGTTGCGCTATATCTTTCGATCAGCTTCCTACTTGTTTAATCAATGCTGGGTGGACATAGAGGGGCCTGGTCCAGGAATCGAACCCAGAACTGTGGTCACAGGTGGCGGTCACCCATCCAACAACTGACCACGCCCGATGCTGGTTAACTTCAATAATTGAAAGCCTAACTGCACTCGTATTCGAGCTAATGGGGCCCCCCTAAGCATATTAAGTTGCAACGTTCAAATTAAATTTATACTCGTACATGTTTGAATATTTAATCGATCTTTTATTTCAGGAAAGTTGGCAGATTCGACCTTATATGTACAAGAAATTACTAGTAATAAACTGACAAGGCATCAGGAGATCAAAAGCAAAGGAACAATAAGTTTGACTTACTTTTGTTATATTGGAGACACCAAAACAGAACATTTCTTACTTGCTGCCAACAATAAAATATTGAAAGGTCATTAAATTTTGATAACTGATTTGATTATGTTTTGTTTATTTTCTACATCCTAAAAGGTAGGATTTACAAATTCATCATTCTAACAATGATGTTGTTAATATGCTTTTCCATATCAGCATATCAGACACAGCAGTAATAGATTCATAATATGAAATATAAAATAAGTTTACCTATATTTTACCGATAGTTTATCATTCATGATACTTAAAATCAATAAATTAGAAGTTTAATTCACTCAGTGTCACATGAAGATTTTAATATATATTTATTTTGCTCTATTATATTTATTTTTCAACACAAACTGTATTTTACAGAAACATTTTCATTTCTCCTCTTAATTTAAATTGTTATCATGACCATGACATGATACATGCATGATTGCATTTAATATGTTTTATCTACGATTGTTACGAAATATAAACAATTTATCTCTGTTTAGATGCGTAGAAAGTGATTATTTACGTAGGTACTTGTAGGATTTATGGCATTGGCCTTTCATGACAATTTAGGACTATGGCACAACTTGTTTATCTTGTAACTTCTATTTTAATAAATGCATATTCGCATTTCTATATTTTATATCAATATAATTCTTCATTCCTGTTCAATTAAATTGTTTAATTTCTTATAGATAGTGGTCATGAATTGATATTGCCATGTATAGACTCGGCTTCGCCATCCCTTTCTTAGTGGGTCCATTGACCAGGTCAGACTTAGCCCATTTTTAGTTCGACCTTTTCTATTCTCGATTGAAGAATGTAGTTTACTGTCCTGAGTTTAGTGTTAGGTTCTCATATATTCATTCTTATTGTCTCACTCTTGTCTTTATCTTAGTTGAGTTTAGAGATGCAGAGTATTCCGGACTCTTCTGACATAGCGGAGGGCCAGAG